>JAQJVK010000083.1:0-600000 GCA_035578135.1 Flexamia atlantica
GTGACGTTATGTATTTTGTGACGTTATGTATTTTGTGACGTCATTTATTTTTGTGACGTTATGTATTTTGTGACGTCATTTATTTTTGTGACGTTATGTATTTTGTGACGTCATTTATTTTTGTGACTTTATTTATTTTGTGACGTCATTTATTTTTGTGACGTTATGTATTTTGTGACGTTATGTATTTTGTGACGTTATTTATTTTTGTGACGTTATGTATTTTGTGACGTAATTAATTTTTGTGACGTCATTTATTTTTGTGACGTTATATATTTTGTGAGGTTATGTATTTTGTGACGTAATTAATTTTTGTGACGTCATTTATTTTTGTGACGTTATGTTTTTGTGACGTCATTTGTTTTTGTGACGTTATGTATTTTGTGAGTCATTTATTTTCGTGACGTTATGTATTTTGTGACGCCATTTATTTTTGTGACGTTATGTATTTTGTGACGTCATTTTTTTGTGACGTTATGTATTTTGTGACGTCATTTATTTTTGTGACGTTATGTATTTTGTGACGTCATTTATTTTGGTAACGTTATGTATTTTGTAACGTCATTAATTTTGTAACGTCATTTATTTTTATGACGTTATGTATTTTGTGACGTTATGTATTTTGTGACGTCATTTATTTTTGTGATGTTATGTATTTTGTGACGTCATTTATTTTTGTGACGTTATGTATTTTGTGACGTCATTTATTTTTTTGACGTTATGTATTTTGTGACGTCATTTGTTTTTGTGACGTTATGTATTTTGTGAGTCATTTATTTTCGTGACGTTATGTATTTTGTGACGTCATTTATTTTTGTGACGTTATGTATTTTGTGACGTCATTTGTTTTTGTGACGTTATGTATTTTGTGACGTCATTTATTTTGGTAACGTTATGTATTTTGTAACGTCATTTATTTTGTAACGTCATTTATTTTTGTGACGTTATGTATTTTGTGACGTTATGTATATTGTGACGTCATTTATTTTTGTGACGTTATGTATTTTGTGACGTCATTTATTTTTGTGACGTTATGTATTTTGTGACGTCATTTATTTTTGTGACTTTATTTATTTTGTGACGTCATTTATTTTTGTGACGTTATGTATTTTGTGACGTTATGTATTTTGTGACGTTATTTATTTTTGTGACGTTATGTATTTTGTGACGTAATTAATTTTTGTGAGGTTATGTATTTTTTTGACGTAATTAATTTTTGTGACGTTATGTATTTTGTGACGTAATTAATTTTTGTGACGTCATTAATTTTGTGACGTTATGTATTTTGTGACGTCATTTATTTTTGTGACGTTATGTATTTTGTGACGTCATTTATTTTTGTGACGTTATGTATTTTGTGACGTCATTTATTTTTGTGAGGTTATGTATTTTTTGACGTAATTAATTTTTGTGACGTTATGTATTTTGTGACGTAATTAATTTTTGTGACGTCATTAATTTTGTGACGTTATGTATTTTGTGACGTCATTTATTTTTGTGACGTTATGTATTTTGTGACGTCATTTATTTTTGTGACTTTATTTATTTTGTGACGTCATTTATTTTTGTGACGTTATGTATTTTTTGACGTCATTTGTTTTTGTGACGTTATGTATTTTGTGACGTCAATTATTTTTGTGACGTTATGTATTTTGTGACGTCATTTTTTTGTGACGTTATGTATTTTGTGACGTCATTTATTTTTGTGACGTTATGTATTTTGTGACGTCATTTATTTGGTAACGTTATGTATTTTGTAACGTCATTTATTTTGTAACGTCATTTATTTTTGTGACGTTATGTATTTTGTGACGTTATGTATTTTGTGACGTCATTTATTTTTGTGACGTTATGTATTTTGTGACGTCATTTATTTTTGTGACGTTATGTATTTTGTGTCGTCATTTATTTTTGTGACTTTATTTATTTTGTGACGTCATTTATTTTTGTGACGTTATGTATTTTGTGACGTTATGTATTTTGTGACGTTATTTATTTTTGTGACGTTATGTATTTTGTGACGTTATTTATTTTTGTGACGTTATGTATTTTGTGACGTAATTAATTTTTGTGACGTCATATATTTTTGTGACGTTATATATTTTGTGAGGTTATGTATTTTGTGACGTAATTAATTTTTGTGACGTCATTTATTTTTGTGACGTTATGTATTTTGTGACGTCATTTATTTTTTTGACGTTATGTATTTTGTGACGTCATTTGTTTTCGTGACGTTATGTATTTTGTGACGTCATTTATTTTTGTGACTTTATTTATTTTGTGACGTCATTTATTTTTGTGACGTTATGTATTTTGTGACATTATGTATTTTGTGACGTTATTTATTTTTGTGACGTTATGTATTTTGTGACGTAATTAATTTTTGTGACGTCATTTATTTTTGTGACGTTATTTATTTTGTGAGGTTATGTCTTTTGTGACGTAATTAATTTTTGTGACGTCATTTATTTTTGTGACGTTATGTATTTTGTGACGTCATTTGTTTTTGTGACGTTATGTTTTTGTGAGTCATTTATTTTCGTGACGTTATGTATTTGTGACGTCATTTATTTTTGTGACGTTATGTATTTTGTGACGTCATTTTTTTGTGACGTTATGTATTTTGTGACGTCATTTATTTTTGTGACGTTATGTATTTTGTGACGTCATTTATTTTGGTAACGTTATGTATTTTGTAACGTCATTTTTTTGTGACGTTATGTATTTTGTGACGTCATTTATTTTTGTGACGTTATGTATTTTGTGACGTAATTAATTTTTGTGACGTTATGTATTTTGTGACGTCATTTATTTTTGTGAGGTTATGTATTTTTTGACGTAATTAATTTTTGTGACGTTATGTATTTTGTGACGTAATTAATTTTTGTGACGTCATTAATTTTGTGACGTTATGTAATTTGTGACGTCATTTATTTTCGTGACGTTATGTATTTTGTGACGTCATTTATTTTTGTGACTTTATTTATTTTGTGACGTCATTTATTTTTGTGACGTTATGTATTTTGTGACGTTATGTATTTTGTGACGTTATTTATTTTTGTGACGTTATGTATTTTGTGACGTAATTAATTTTTGTGACGTCATTTATTTTTGTGACGTTATATATTTTGTGAGGTTATGTCTTTTGTGACGTAATTAATTTTTGTGACGTCATTTATTTTTGTGACGTTATGTATTTTGTGACGTCATTTGTTTTTGTGACGTTATGTTTTTGTGAGTCATTTATTTTCGTGACGTTATGTATTTTGTGACGTCATTTATTTTTGTGACGTTATGTATTTTGTGACGTCATTTTTTTGTGACGTTATGTATTTTGTGACGTCATTTATTTTTGTGACGTTATGTATTTTGTGACGTCATTTATTTTGGTAACGTTATGTATTTTGTAACGTCATTTTTTTGTGACGTTATGTATTTTGTGACGTCATTTATTTTTGTGACGTTATGTATTTTGTGACGTAATTAATTTTTGTGACGTCATTTATTTTTGTGACGTTATGTATTTTGTGACGTTATGTATTTTGTGACGTCATTTATTTTTGTGACGTTATGTATTTTGTGACGTCATTTATTTTTGTGACGTTATGTATTTTGTGACGTCATTTATTTTTGTGACTTTATTTATTTTGTGACGTCATTTATTTTTGTGACGTTATGTATTTTGTGACGTTATGTATTTTGTGACGTTATTTATTTTTGTGACGTTATGTATTTTGTGACGTAATTAATTTTTGTGACGTCATTTATTTTTGTGACGTTATATATTTTGTGAGGTTATGTATTTTGTGACGTAATTAATTTTTGTGACGTCATTTATTTTTGTGACGTTATGTATTTTGTGACGTCATTTGTTTTTGTGACGTTATGTATTTTGTGAGTCATTTATTTTCGTGACGTTATGTATTTTGTGACGCCATTTATTTTTGTGACGTTATGTATTTTGTGACGTCATTTTTTTGTGACGTTATGTATTTTGTGACGTCATTTATTTTTGTGACGTTATGTATTTTGTGACGTCATTTATTTTGGTAACGTTATGTATTTTGTAACGTCATTAATTTTGTAACGTCATTTATTTTTATGACGTTATGTATTTTGTGACGTTATGTATTTTGTGACGTCATTTATTTTTGTGATGTTATGTATTTTGTGACGTCATTTATTTTTGTGACGTTATGTATTTTGTGACGTCATTTATTTTTTTGACGTTATGTATTTTGTGACGTCATTTGTTTTTGTGACGTTATGTATTTTGTGAGTCATTTATTTTCGTGACGTTATGTATTTTGTGACGTCATTTATTTTTGTGACGTTATGTATTTTGTGACGTCATTTGTTTTTGTGACGTTATGTATTTTGTGACGTCATTTATTTTGGTAACGTTATGTATTTTGTAACGTCATTTATTTTGTAACGTCATTTATTTTTGTGACGTTATGTATTTTGTGACGTTATGTATTTTGTGACGTCATTTATTTTTGTGACGTTATGTATTTTGTGACGTCATTTATTTTTGTGACGTTATGTATTTTGTGACGTCATTTATTTTTGTGACTTTATTTATTTTGTGACGTCATTTATTTTTGTGACGTTATGTATTTTGTGACGTTATGTATTTTGTGACGTTATTTATTTTTGTGACGTTATGTATTTTGTGACGTAATTAATTTTTGTGAGGTTATGTATTTTTTGACGTAATTAATTTTTGTGACGTTATGTATTTTGTGACGTAATTAATTTTTGTGACGTCATTAATTTTGTGACGTTATGTATTTTGTGACGTCATTTATTTTTGTGACGTTATGTATTTTGTGACGTCATTTATTTTTGTGACGTTATGTATTTTGTGACGTCATTTATTTTTGTGAGGTTATGTATTTTTTGACGTAATTAATTTTTGTGACGTTATGTATTTTGTGACGTAATTAATTTTTGTGACGTCATTAATTTTGTGACGTTATGTATTTTGTGACGTCATTTATTTTTGTGACGTTATGTATTTTGTGACGTCATTTATTTTTGTGACTTTATTTATTTTGTGACGTCATTTATTTTTGTGACGTTATGTATTTTTTGACGTCATTTGTTTTTGTGACGTTATGTATTTTGTGACGTCAATTATTTTTGTGACGTTATGTATTTTGTGACGTCATTTTTTTGTGACGTTATGTATTTTGTGACGTCATTTATTTTTGTGACGTTATGTATTTTGTGACGTCATTTATTTTGGTAACGTTATGTATTTTGTAACGTCATTTATTTTGTAACGTCATTTATTTTTGTGACGTTATGTATTTTGTGACGTTATGTATTTTGTGACGTCATTTATTTTTGTGACGTTATGTATTTTGTGACGTCATTTATTTTTGTGACGTTATGTATTTTGTGACGTCATTTATTTTTGTGACTTTATTTATTTTGTGACGTCATTTATTTTTGTGACGTTATGTATTTTGTGACGTTATGTATTTTGTGACGTTATTTATTTTTGTGACGTTATGTATTTTGTGACGTAATTAATTTTTGTGACGTCATATATTTTTGTGACGTTATATATTTTGTGAGGTTATGTATTTTGTGACGTAATTAATTTTTGTGACGTCATTTATTTTTGTGACGTTATGTATTTTGTGACGTCATTTATTTTTTTGACGTTATGTATTTTGTGACGTCATTTGTTTTCGTGACGTTATGTATTTTGTGACGTCATTTATTTTTGTGACTTTATTTATTTTGTGACGTCATTTATTTTTGTGACGTTATGTATTTTGTGACGTTATGTATTTTGTGACGTTATTTATTTTTGTGACGTTATGTATTTTGTGACGTAATTAATTTTTGTGACGTCATTTATTTTTGTGACGTTATTTATTTTGTGAGGTTATGTCTTTTGTGACGTAATTAATTTTTGTGACGTCATTTATTTTTGTGACGTTATGTATTTTGTGACGTCATTTGTTTTTGTGACGTTATGTTTTTGTGAGTCATTTATTTTCGTGACGTTATGTATTTTGTGACGTCATTTATTTTTGTGACGTTATGTATTTTGTGACGTCATTTTTTTGTGACGTTATGTATTTTGTGACGTCATTTATTTTTGTGACGTTATGTATTTTGTGACGTCATTTATTTTGGTAACGTTATGTATTTTGTAACGTCATTTTTTTGTGACGTTATGTATTTTGTGACGTCATTTATTTTTGTGACGTTATGTATTTTGTGACGTAATTAATTTTTGTGACGTTATGTATTTTGTGACGTCATTTATTTTTGTGAGGTTATGTATTTTTTGACGTAATTAATTTTTGTGACGTTATGTATTTTGTGACGTAATTAATTTTTGTGACGTCATTAATTTTGTGACGTTATGTATTTTGTGACGTCATTTATTTTCGTGACGTTATGTATTTTGTGACGTCATTTATTTTTGTGACTTTATTTATTTTGTGACGTCATTTATTTTTGTGACGTTATGTATTTTGTGACGTTATGTATTTTGTGACGTTATTTATTTTTGTGACGTTATGTATTTTGTGACGTAATTAATTTTTGTGACGTCATTTATTTTTGTGACGTTATATATTTTGTGAGGTTATGTCTTTTGTGACGTAATTAATTTTTGTGACGTCATTTATTTTTGTGACGTTATGTATTTTGTGACGTCATTTGTTTTTGTGACGTTATGTTTTTGTGAGTCATTTATTTTCGTGACGTTATGTATTTTGTGACGTCATTTATTTTTGTGACGTTATGTATTTTGTGACGTCATTTTTTTGTGACGTTATGTATTTTGTGACGTCATTTATTTTTGTGACGTTATGTATTTTGTGACGTCATTTATTTTGGTAACGTTATGTATTTTGTAACGTCATTTTTTTGTGACGTTATGTATTTTGTGACGTCATTTATTTTTGTGACGTTATGTATTTTGTGACGTAATTAATTTTTGTGACGTCATTTATTTTTGTGACGTTATGTATTTTGTGACGTTATGTATTTTGTGACGTCATTTATTTTTGTGACGTTATGTATTTTGTGACGTCATTTATTTTTGTGACGTTATGTATTTTGTGACGTCATTTATTTTTGTGACTTTATTTATTTTGTGACGTCATTTATTTTTGTGACGTTATGTATTTTGTGACGTTATGTATTTTGTGACGTTATTTATTTTTGTGACGTTATGTATTTTGTGACGTAATTAATTTTTGTGACGTCATTTATTTTTGTGACGTTATATATTTTGTGAGGTTATGTATTTTGTGACGTAATTAATTTTTGTGACGTCATTTATTTTTGTGACGTTATGTATTTTGTGACGTCATTTGTTTTTGTGACGTTATGTATTTTGTGAGTCATTTATTTTCGTGACGTTATGTATTTTGTGACGCCATTTATTTTTGTGACGTTATGTATTTTGTGACGTCATTTTTTTGTGACGTTATGTATTTTGTGACGTCATTTATTTTTGTGACGTTATGTATTTTGTGACGTCATTTATTTTGTTAACGTTATGTATTTTGTAACGTCATTAATTTTGTAACGTCATTTATTTTTATGACGTTATGTATTTTGTGACGTTATGTATTTTGTGACGTCATTTATTTTTGTGATGTTATGTATTTTGTGACGTCATTTATTTTTGTGACGTTATGTATTTTGTGACGTCATTTATTTTTTTGACGTTATGTATTTTGTGACGTCATTTGTTTTTGTGACGTTATGTATTTTGTGAGTCATTTATTTTCGTGACGTTATGTATTTTGTGACGTCATTTATTTTTGTGACGTTATGTATTTTGTGACGTCATTTGTTTTTGTGACGTTATGTATTTTGTGACGTCATTTATTTTGGTAACGTTATGTATTTTGTAACGTCATTTATTTTGTAACGTCATTTATTTTTGTGACGTTATGTATTTTGTGACGTTATGTATTTTGTGACGTCATTTATTTTTGTGACGTTATGTATTTTGTGACGTCATTTATTTTTGTGACGTTATGTATTTTGTGACGTCATTTATTTTTGTGACTTTATTTATTTTGTGACGTCATTTATTTTTGTGACGTTATGTATTTTGTGACGTTATGTATTTTGTGACGTTATTTATTTTTGTGACGTTATGTATTTTGTGACGTAATTAATTTTTGTGAGGTTATGTATTTTTTGACGTAATTAATTTTTGTGACGTTATGTATTTTGTGACGTAATTAATTTTTGTGACGTCATTAATTTTGTGACGTTATGTATTTTGTGACGTCATTTATTTTTGTGACGTTATGTATTTTGTGACGTCATTTATTTTTGTGACTTTATTTATTTTGTGACGTCATTTATTTTTGTGACGTTATGTATTTTGTGACGTTATGTATTTTGTGACGTTATTTATTTTTGTGACGTTATGTATTTTGTGACGTAATTAATTTTTGTGACGTCATATATTTTTGTGACGTTATATATTTTGTGAGGTTATGTATTTTGTGACGTAATTAATTTTTGTGACGTCATTTATTTTTGTGACGTTATGTATTTTGTGACGTCATTTATTTTTTTGACGTTATGTATTTTGTGACGTCATTTGTTTTCGTGACGTTATGTATTTTGTGACGTCATTTATTTTTGTGACTTTATTTATTTTGTGACGTCATTTATTTTTGTGACGTTATGTATTTTGTGACGTTATGTATTTTGTGACGTTATTTATTTTTGTGACGTTATGTATTTTGTGACGTAATTAATTTTTGTGACGTCATTTATTTTTGTGACGTTATTTATTTTGTGAGGTTATGTCTTTTGTGACGTAATTAATTTTTGTGACGTCATTTATTTTTGTGACGTTATGTATTTTGTGACGTCATTTGTTTTTGTGACGTTATGTTTTTGTGAGTCATTTATTTTCGTGACGTTATGTATTTTGTGACGTCATTTATTTTTGTGACGTTATGTATTTTGTGACGTCATTTTTTTGTGACGTTATGTATTTTGTGACGTCATTTATTTTTGTGACGTTATGTATTTTGTGACGTCATTTATTTTGGTAACGTTATGTATTTTGTAACGTCATTTTTTGTGACGTTATGTATTTTGTGACGTCATTTATTTTTGTGACGTTATGTATTTTGTGACGTAATTAATTTTTGTGACGTTATGTATTTTGTGACGTCATTTATTTTTGTGAGGTTATGTATTTTTTGACGTAATTAATTTTTGTGACGTTATGTATTTTGTGACGTAATTAATTTTTGTGACGTCATTAATTTTGTGACGTTATGTATTTTGTGACGTCATTTATTTTCGTGACGTTATGTATTTTGTGACGTCATTTATTTTTGTGACTTTATTTATTTTGTGACGTCATTTATTTTTGTGACGTTATGTATTTTGTGACGTTATGTATTTTGTGACGTTATTTATTTTTGTGACGTTATGTATTTTGTGACGTAATTAATTTTTGTGACGTCATTTATTTTTGTGACGTTATATATTTTGTGAGGTTATGTCTTTTGTGACGTAATTAATTTTTGTGACGTCATTTATTTTTGTGACGTTATGTATTTTGTGACGTCATTTGTTTTTGTGACGTTATGTTTTTGTGAGTCATTTATTTTCGTGACGTTATGTATTTTGTGACGTCATTTATTTTTGTGACGTTATGTATTTTGTGACGTCATTTTTTTGTGACGTTATGTATTTTGTGACGTCATTTATTTTTGTGACGTTATGTATTTTGTGACGTCATTTATTTTGGTAACGTTATGTATTTTGTAACGTCATTTTTTTGTGACGTTATGTATTTTGTGACGTCATTTATTTTTGTAACGTTATGTATTTTGTGACGTAATTAATTTTTGTGACGTCATTTATTTTTGTGACGTTATGTATTTTGTGACGTCATTTATTTAGTGACGTTATGTATTTTGTGACGTCATTTATTTTTGTGACGTTATGTATTTTGTGACGTCATTTATTTTTGTGACTTTATTTATTTTGTGACGTCATTTATTTTTGTGACGTTATGTATTTTGTGACGTTATGTATTTTGTGACGTTATTTATTTTTGTGACGTTATGTATTTTGTGACGTAATTAATTTTTGTGACGTCATTTATTTTTGTGACGTTATATATTTTGTGAGGTTATGTATTTTGTGACGTAATTAATTTTTGTGACGTCATTTATTTTTGTGACGTTATGTATTTTGTGACGTCATTTGTTTTTGTGACGTTATGTATTTTGTGAGTCATTTATTTTCGTGACGTTATGTATTTTGTGACGCCATTTATTTTTGTGACGTTATGTATTTTGTGACGTCATTTTTTTGTGACTTTATGTATTTTCTGACGTCATTTATTTTTGTGACGTTATGTATTTTGTGACGTCATTTATTTTGGTAACGTTATGTATTTTGTAACGTCATTAATTTTGTAACGTCATTTATTTTTATGACGTTATGTATTTTGTGACGTTATGTATTTTGTGACGTCATTTATTTTTGTGATGTTATGTATTTTGTGACGTCATTTATTTTTGTGACGTTATGTATTTTGTGACGTCATTTATTTTTTTGACGTTATGTATTTTGTGACGTCATTTGTTTTTGTGACGTTATGTATTTTGTGAGTCATTTATTTTCGTGACGTTATGTATTTTGTGACGTCATTTATTTTTGTGACGTTATGTATTTTGTGACGTCATTTGTTTTTGTGACGTTATGTATTTTGTGACGTCATTTATTTTGGTAACGTTATGTATTTTGTAACGTCATTTATTTTGTAACGTCATTTATTTTTGTGACGTTATGTATTTTGTGACGTTATGTATTTTGTGACGTCATTTATTTTTGTGACGTTATGTATTTTGTGACGTCATTTATTTTTGTGACGTTATGTATTTTGTGACGTCATTTATTTTTGTGACGTTATGTATTTTGTGACGTTATGTATTTTGTGACGTTATTTATTTTTGTGACGTTATGTATTTTGTGACGTAATTAATTTTTGTGAGGTTATGTATTTTTTGACGTAATTAATTTTTGTGACGTTATGTATTTTGTGACGTAATTAATTTTTGTGACGTCATTAATTTTGTGACGTTATGTATTTTGTGACGTCATTTATTTTTGTGACGTTATGTATTTTGTGACGTCATTTATTTTTGTGAGGTTATGTATTTTTTGACGTAATTAATTTTTGTGACGTTATGTATTTTGTGACGTAATTAATTTTTGTGATGTCATTAGTTTTGTGACGTTATGTATTTTGTGACGTCATTTATTTTTGTGACGTTATGTATTTTGTGACGTCATTTATTTTTGTGACTTTATTTATTTTGTGACGTCATTTATTTTTGTGACGTTATGTATTTTTTGACGTCATTTGTTTTTGTGACGTTATGTATTTTGTGACGTCAATTATTTTTGTGACGTTATGTATTTTGTGACGTCATTTTTTTGTGACGTTATGTATTTTGTGACGTCATTTATTTTTGTGACGTTATGTATTTTGTGACGTCATTTATTTTGGTAACGTTATGTATTTTGTAACGTCATTTATTTTGTAACGTCATTTATTTTTGTGACGTTATGTATTTTGTGACGTTATGTATTTTGTGACGTCATTTATTTTTGTGACGTTATGTATTTTGTGACGTCATTTATTTTTGTGACGTTATGTATTTTGTGACGTCATTTATTTTTGTGACTTTATTTATTTTGTGACGTCATTTATTTTTGTGACGTTATGTATTTTGTGACGTTATGTATTTTGTGACGTTATTTATTTTTGTGACGTTATGTATTTTGTGACGTAATTAATTTTTGTGACGTCATATATTTTTGTGACGTTATATATTTTGTGAGGTTATGTATTTTGTGACGTAATTAATTTTTGTGACGTCATTTATTTTTGTGACGTTATGTATTTTGTGACGTCATTTATTTTTTTGACGTTATGTATTTTGTGACGTCATTTGTTTTCGTGACGTTATGTATTTTGTGACGTCATTTATTTTTGTGACTTTATTTATTTTGTGACGTCATTTATTTTTGTGACGTTATGTATTTTGTGACGTTATGTATTTTGTGACGTTATTTATTTTTGTGACGTTATGTATTTTGTGACGTAATTAATTTTTGTGACGTCATTTATTTTTGTGACGTTATTTATTTTGTGAGGTTATGTCTTTTGTGACGTAATTAATTTTTGTGACGTCATTTATTTTTGTGACGTTATGTATTTTGTGACGTCATTTGTTTTTGTGACGTTATGTTTTTGTGAGTCATTTATTTTCGTGACGTTATGTATTTTGTGACGTCATTTATTTTTGTGACGTTATGTATTTTGTGACGTCATTTTTTTGTGACGTTATGTATTTTGTGACGTCATTTATTTTTGTGACGTTATGTATTTTGTGACGTCATTTATTTTGGTAACGTTATGTATTTTGTAACGTCATTTTTTTGTGACGTTATGTATTTTGTGACGTCATTTATTTTTGTGACGTTATGTATTTTGTGACGTAATTAATTTTTGTGACGTCATTTATTTTTGTGACGTTATTTATTTTGTGAGGTTATGTCTTTTGTGACGTAATTAATTTTTGTGACGTCATTTATTTTTGTGACGTTATGTATTTTGTGACGTCATTTGTTTTTGTGACGTTATGTTTTTGTGAGTCATTTATTTTCGTGACGTTATGTATTTTGTGACGTCATTTATTTTTGTGACGTTATGTATTTTGTGACGTCATTTTTTTGTGACGTTATGTATTTTGTGACGTCATTTATTTTTGTGACGTTATGTATTTTGTGACGTCATTTATTTTGGTAACGTTATGTATTTTGTAACGTCATTTTTTTGTGACGTTATGTATTTTGTGACGTCATTTATTTTTGTGACGTTATGTATTTTGTGACGTAATTAATTTTTGTGACGTTATGTATTTTGTGACGTCATTTATTTTTGTGAGGTTATGTATTTTTTGACGTAATTAATTTTTGTGACGTTATGTATTTTGTGACGTAATTAATTTTTGTGACGTCATTAATTTTGTGACGTTATGTATTTTGTGACGTCATTTATTTTCGTGACGTTATGTATTTTGTGACGTCATTTATTTTTGTGACTTTATTTATTTTGTGACGTCATTTATTTTTGTGACGTTATGTATTTTGTGACGTTATGTATTTTGTGACGTTATTTATTTTTGTGACGTTATGTATTTTGTGACGTAATTAATTTTTGTGACGTCATTTATTTTTGTGACGTTATATATTTTGTGAGGTTATGTCTTTTGTGACGTAATTAATTTTTGTGACGTCATTTATTTTTGTGACGTTATGTATTTTGTGACGTCATTTGTTTTTGTGACGTTATGTTTTTGTGAGTCATTTATTTTCGTGACGTTATGTATTTTGTGACGTCATTTATTTTTGTGACGTTATGTATTTTGTGACGTCATTTTTTTGTGACGTTATGTATTTTGTGACGTCATTTATTTTTGTGACGTTATGTATTTTGTGACGTCATTTATTTTGGTAGCGTTATGTATTTTGTAACGTCATTTTTTTGTGACGTTATGTATTTTGTGACGTCATTTATTTTTGTGACGTTATGTATTTTGTGACGTAATTAATTTTTGTGACGTCATTTATTTTTGTGACGTTATGTATTTTGTGACGTTATGTATTTTGTGACGTCATTTATTTTTGTGACGTTATGTATTTTGTGACGTCATTTATTTTTGTGACGTTATGTATTTTGTGACGTCATTTATTTTTGTGACTTTATTTATTTTGTGACGTCATTTATTTTTGTGACGTTATGTATTTTGTGACGTTATGTATTTTGTGACGTTATTTATTTTTGTGACGTTATGTATTTTGTGACGTAATTAATTTTTGTGACGTCATTTATTTTTGTGACGTTATATATTTTGTGAGGTTATGTATTTTGTGACGTAATTAATTTTTGTGACGTCATTTATTTTTGTGACGTTATGTATTTTGTGACGTCATTTGTTTTTGTGACGTTATGTATTTTGTGAGTCATTTATTTTCGTGACGTTATGTATTTTGTGACGCCATTTATTTTTGTGACGTTATGTATTTTGTGACGTCATTTTTTTGTGACGTTATGTATTTTGTGACGTCATTTATTTTTGTGACGTTATGTATTTTGTGACGTCATTTATTTTGTTAACGTTATGTATTTTGTAACGTCATTAATTTTGTAACGTCATTTATTTTTATGACGTTATGTATTTTGTGACGTTATGTATTTTGTGACGTCATTTATTTTTGTGATGTTATGTATTTTGTGACGTCATTTATTTTTGTGACGTTATGTATTTTGTGACGTCATTTATTTTTTTGACGTTATGTATTTTGTGACGTCATTTGTTTTTGTGACGTTATGTATTTTGTGAGTCATTTATTTTCGTGACGTTATGTATTTTGTGACGTCATTTATTTTTGTGACGTTATGTATTTTGTGACGTCATTTGTTTTTGTGACGTTATGTATTTTGTGACGTCATTTATTTTGGTAACGTTATGTATTTTGTAACGTCATTTATTTTGTAACGTCATTTATTTTTGTGACGTTATGTATTTTGTGACGTTATGTATTTTGTGACGTCATTTATTTTTGTGACGTTATGTATTTTGTGACGTCATTTATTTTTGTGACGTTATGTATTTTGTGACGTCATTTATTTTTGTGACTTTATTTATTTTGTGACGTCATTTATTTTTGTGACGTTATGTATTTTGTGACGTTATGTATTTTGTGACGTTATTTATTTTTGTGACGTTATGTATTTTGTGACGTAATTAATTTTTGTGAGGTTATGTATTTTTTGACGTAATTAATTTTTGTGACGTTATGTATTTTGTGACGTAATTAATTTTTGTGACGTCATTAATTTTGTGACGTTATGTATTTTGTGACGTCATTTATTTTTGTGACGTTATGTATTTTGTGACGTCATTTATTTTTGTGACTTTATTTATTTTGTGACGTCATTTATTTTTGTGACGTTATGTATTTTGTGACGTTATGTATTTTGTGACGTTATTTATTTTTGTGACGTTATGTATTTTGTGACGTAATTAATTTTTGTGACGTCATATATTTTTGTAACGTTATATATTTTGTGAGGTTATGTATTTTGTGACGTAATTAATTTTTGTGACGTCATTTATTTTTGTGACGTTATGTATTTTGTGACGTCATTTATTTTTTTGACGTTATGTATTTTGTGACGTCATTTGTTTTCGTGACGTTATGTATTTTGTGACGTCATTTATTTTTGTGACTTTATTTATTTTGTGACGTCATTTATTTTTGTGACGTTATGTATTTTGTGACGTTATGTATTTTGTGACGTTATTTATTTTTGTGACGTTATGTATTTTGTGACGTAATTAATTTTTGTGACGTCATTTATTTTTGTGACGTTATTTATTTTGTGAGGTTATGTCTTTTGTGACGTAATTAATTTTTGTGACGTCATTTATTTTTGTGACGTTATGTATTTTGTGACGTCATTTGTTTTTGTGACGTTATGTTTTTGTGAGTCATTTATTTTCGTGACGTTATGTATTTTGTGACGTCATTTATTTTTGTGACGTTATGTATTTTGTGACGTCATTTTTTTGTGACGTTATGTATTTTGTGACGTCATTTATTTTTGTGACGTTATGTATTTTGTGACGTCATTTATTTTGGTAACGTTATGTATTTTGTAACGTCATTTTTTGTGACGTTATGTATTTTGTGACGTCATTTATTTTTGTGACGTTATGTATTTTGTGACGTAATTAATTTTTGTGACGTTATGTATTTTGTGACGTCATTTATTTTTGTGAGGTTATGTATTTTTTGACGTAATTAATTTTTGTGACGTTATGTATTTTGTGACGTAATTAATTTTTGTGACGTCATTAATTTTGTGACGTTATGTATTTTGTGACGTCATTTATTTTCGTGACGTTATGTATTTTGTGACGTCATTTATTTTTGTGACTTTATTTATTTTGTGACGTCATTTATTTTTGTGACGTTATGTATTTTGTGACGTTATGTATTTTGTGACGTTATTTATTTTTGTGACGTTATGTATTTTGTGACGTAATTAATTTTTGTGACGTCATTTATTTTTGTGACGTTATATATTTTGTGAGGTTATGTCTTTTGTGACGTAATTAATTTTTGTGACGTCATTTATTTTTGTGACGTTATGTATTTTGTGACGTCATTTGTTTTTGTGACGTTATGTTTTTGTGAGTCATTTATTTTCGTGACGTTATGTATTTTGTGACGTCATTTATTTTTGTGACGTTATGTATTTTGTGACGTCATTTTTTTGTGACGTTATGTATTTTGTGACGTCATTTATTTTTGTGACGTTATGTATTTTGTGACGTCATTTATTTTGGTAACGTTATGTATTTTGTAACGTCATTTTTTTGTGACGTTATGTATTTTGTGACGTCATTTATTTTTGTAACGTTATGTATTTTGTGACGTAATTAATTTTTGTGACGTCATTTATTTTTGTGACGTTATGTATTTTGTGACGTTATGTATTTTGTGACGTCATTTATTTTTGTGACGTTATGTATTTTGTGACGTCATTTATTTTTGTGACGTTATGTATTTTGTGACGTCATTTATTTTTGTGACTTTATTTATTTTGTGACGTCATTTATTTTTGTGACGTTATGTATTTTGTGACGTTATGTATTTTGTGACGTTATTTATTTTTGTGACGTTATGTATTTTGTGACGTAATTAATTTTTGTGACGTCATTTATTTTTGTGACGTTATATATTTTGTGAGGTTATGTATTTTGTGACGTAATTAATTTTTGTGACGTCATTTATTTTTGTGACGTTATGTATTTTGTGACGTCATTTGTTTTTGTGACGTTATGTATTTTGTGAGTCATTTATTTTCGTGACGTTATGTATTTTGTGACGCCATTTATTTTTGTGACGTTATGTATTTTGTGACGTCATTTTTTTGTGACTTTATGTATTTTCTGACGTCATTTATTTTTGTGACGTTATGTATTTTGTGACGTCATTTATTTTGGTAACGTTATGTATTTTGTAACGTCATTAATTTTGTAACGTCATTTATTTTTATGACGTTATGTATTTTGTGACGTTATGTATTTTGTGACGTCATTTATTTTTGTGATGTTATGTATTTTGTGACGTCATTTATTTTTGTGACGTTATGTATTTTGTGACGTCATTTATTTTTTTGACGTTATGTATTTTGTGACGTCATTTGTTTTTGTGACGTTATGTATTTTGTGAGTTATTTATTTTCGTGACGTTATGTATTTTGTGACGTCATTTATTTTTGTGACGTTATGTATTTTGTGACGTCATTTGTTTTTGTGACGTTATGTATTTTGTGACGTCATTTATTTTGGTAACGTTATGTATTTTGTAACGTCATTTATTTTGTAACGTCATTTATTTTTGTGACGTTATGTATTTTGTGACGTTATGTATTTTGTGACGTCATTTATTTTTGTGACGTTATGTATTTTGTGACGTCATTTATTTTTGTGACGTTATGTATTTTGTGACGTCATTTATTTTTGTGACGTTATGTATTTTGTGACGTTATGTATTTTGTGACGTTATTTATTTTTGTGACGTTATGTATTTTGTGACGTAATTAATTTTTGTGAGGTTATGTATTTTTTGACGTAATTAATTTTTGTGACGTTATGTATTTTGTGACGTAATTAATTTTTGTGACGTCATTAATTTTGTGACGTTATGTATTTTGTGACGTCATTTATTTTTGTGACGTTATGTATTTTGTGACGTCATTTATTTTTGTGACGTTATGTATTTTGTGACGTCATTTATTTTTGTGAGGTTATGTATTTTTTGACGTAATTAATTTTTGTGACGTTATGTATTTTGTGACGTAATTAATTTTTGTGATGTCATTAGTTTTGTGACGTTATGTATTTTGTGACGTCATTTATTTTTGTGACGTTATGTATTTTGTGACGTCATTTATTTTTGTGACTTTATTTATTTTGTGACGTCATTTATTTTTGTGACGTTATGTATTTTTTGACGTCATTTGTTTTTGTGACGTTATGTATTTTGTGACGTCAATTATTTTTGTGACGTTATGTATTTTGTGACGTCATTTTTTTGTGACGTTATGTATTTTGTGACGTCATTTATTTTTGTGACGTTATGTATTTTGTGACGTCATTTATTTTGGTAACGTTATGTATTTTGTAACGTCATTTATTTTGTAACGTCATTTATTTTTGTGACGTTATGTATTTTGTGACGTTATGTATTTTGTGACGTCATTTATTTTTGTGACGTTATGTATTTTGTGACGTCATTTATTTTTGTGACGTTATGTATTTTGTGACGTCATTTATTTTTGTGACTTTATTTATTTTGTGACGTCATTTATTTTTGTGACGTTATGTATTTTGTGACGTTATGTATTTTGTGACGTTATTTATTTTTGTGACGTTATGTATTTTGTGACGTAATTAATTTTTGTGACGTCATATATTTTTGTGACGTTATATATTTTGTGAGGTTATGTATTTTGTGACGTAATTAATTTTTGTGACGTCATTTATTTTTGTGACGTTATGTATTTTGTGACGTCATTTATTTTTTTGACGTTATGTATTTTGTGACGTCATTTGTTTTCGTGACGTTATGTATTTTGTGACGTCATTTATTTTTGTGACTTTATTTATTTTGTGACGTCATTTATTTTTGTGACGTTATGTATTTTGTGACGTTATGTATTTTGTGACGTTATTTATTTTTGTGACGTTATGTATTTTGTGACGTAATTAATTTTTGTGACGTCATTTATTTTTGTGACGTTATTTATTTTGTGAGGTTATGTCTTTTGTGACGTAATTAATTTTTGTGACGTCATTTATTTTTGTGACGTTATGTATTTTGTGACGTCATTTGTTTTTGTGACGTTATGTTTTTGTGAGTCATTTATTTTCGTGACGTTATGTATTTTGTGACGTCATTTATTTTTGTGACGTTATGTATTTTGTGACGTCATTTTTTTGTGACGTTATGTATTTTGTGACGTCATTTATTTTTGTGACGTTATGTATTTTGTGACGTCATTTATTTTGGTAACGTTATGTATTTTGTAACGTCATTTTTTTGTGACGTTATGTATTTTGTGACGTCATTTATTTTTGTGACGTTATGTATTTTGTGACGTAATTAATTTTTGTGACGTCATTTATTTTTGTGACGTTATGTATTTTGTGAAGTTATGTATTTTGTGACGTCATTTATTTTTGTGACGTTATGTATTTTGTGACGTCATTTATTTTTGTGACGTTATGTATTTTGTGACGTCATTTATTTTTGTGACTTTATTTATTTTGTGACGTCATTTATTTTTGTGACGTTATGTATTTTGTGACGTTATGTATTTTGTGACGTTATTTATTTTTGTGACGTTATGTATTTTGTGACGTAATTAATTTTTGTGACGTCATTTATTTTTGTGACGTTATATATTTTGTGAGGTTATGTATTTTGTGACGTAATTAATTTTTGTGACGTCATTTATTTTTATGACGTTATGTATTTTGTGACGTCATTTGTTTTTGTGACGTTATGTATTTTGTGAGTCATTTATTTTCGTGACGTTATGTATTTTGTGACGCCATTTATTTTTGTGACGTTATGTATTTTGTGACGTCATTTTTTTGTGACGTTATGTATTTTGTGACGTCATTTATTTTTGTGACGTTATGTATTTTGTGACGTCATTTATTTTGGTAACGTTATGTATTTTGTAACGTCATTTATTTTGTAACGTCATTTATTTTTATGACGTTATGTATTTTGTGACGTTATGTATTTTGTGACGTCATTTATTTTTGTGACGTTATGTATTTTGTGACGTCATTTATTTTTGTGACGTGTTGTATTTTGTGACGTCATTTATTTTTTTGACGTTATGTATTTTGTGACGTCATTTGTTTTTGTGACGTTATGTATTTTGTGAGTCATTTATTTTCGTGACGTTATGTATTTTGTGACGTCATTTATTTTTGTGACGTTATGTATTTTGTGACGTCATTTGTTTTTGTGACGTTATGTATTTTGTGACGTCATTTATTTTGGTAACGTTATGTATTTTGTAACGTCATTTATTTTGTAACGTCATTTATTTTTGTGACGTTATGTATTTTGTGACGTTATGTATTTTGTGACGTCATTTATTTTTGTGACGTTATGTATTTTATGACGTCATTTATTTTTGTGACGTTATGTATTTTGTAACGTCATTTATTTTTGTGACTTTATTTATTTTGTGACGTCATTTATTTTTGTGACGTTATGTATTTTGTGACGTTATGTATTTTGTGACGTTATTTATTTTTGTGACGTTATGTATTTTGTGACGTAATTAATTTTTGTGAGGTTATGTATTTTTTGACGTAATTAATTTTTGTGACGTTATGTATTTTGTGACGTAATTAATTTTTGTGACGTCATTAATTTTGTGACGTTATGTATTTTGTGACGTCATTTATTTTTGTGACGTTATGTATTTTGTGACGTCATTTATTTTTGTGACGTTATGTATTTTGTGACGTCATTTATTTTTGTGAGGTTATGTATTTTTTGACGTAATTAATTTTTGTGACGTTATGTATTTTGTGACGTAATTAATTTTTGTGACGTCATTAATTTTGTGACGTTATGTATTTTGTGACGTCATTTATTTTTGTGACGTTATGTATTTTGTGACGTCATTTATTTTTGTGACTTTATTTATTTTGTGACGTCATTTATTTTTGTGACGTTATGTATTTTTTGACGTCATTTGTTTTTGTGACGTTATGTATTTTGTGACGTCAATTATTTTTGTGACGTTATGTATTTTGTGACGTCATTTTTTTGTGACGTTATGTATTTTGTGACGTCATTTATTTTTGTGACGTTATGTATTTTGTGACGTCATTTATTTTGGTAACGTTATGTATTTTGTAACGTCATTTATTTTGTAACGTCATTTATTTTTGTGACGTTATGTATTTTGTGACGTTATGTATTTTGTGACGTCATTTATTTTTGTGACGTTATGTATTTTGTGACGTCATTTATTTTTGTGACGTTATGTATTTTGTGACGTCATTTATTTTTGTGACTTTATTTATTTTGTGACGTCATATATTTTTGTGACGTTATATATTTTGTGAGGTTATGTATTTTGTGACGTAATTAATTTTTGTGACGTCATTTATTTTTGTGACGTTATGTATTTTGTGACGTCATTTATTTTGGTAACGTTATGTATTTTGTAACGTCATTTATTTTGTAACGTCATTTATTTTTGTGACGTTATGTATTTTGTGACGTTATGTATTTTGTGACGTCATTTATTTTTGTGACGTTATGTATTTTGTGACGTCATTTATTTTTGTGACAATATGTATTTAGTGACGTCATTATGTTTGTGACGTCATTTATTTTGGTGACGTTATGTATTTTGTGACGTCATTTATTTTTGTTTCGTTATGTATTTTGTGACGTCATTTATTTGTGACGTTATGTATTTTGGGACGTCATTTAATTTTGTGACATTATGTATTTTGTGACGTCATTTATTTTTATGACGTTATGTATTTTGTGACGTCATTTTTTTGACGTTATGTATTTTGTGACGTCATTTATTTTTGTGACGTTATGTATTTTGTGACGTCATTTATTTTTGTGACAATATGTATTTAGTGACGTCATTATGTTTGTGACGTCATTTATTTTTGTGACGTTATGTATTTTGTGACGTCATTTATTTTTTTGACGTTATGTATTTTGTGACGTCATTTTTTTGTGACGTTATGTATTTTATGACGTTATGTATTTTGTGACGTCATTTATTTTTTTGACGTTATGTATTTTGTGACGTAATTAATTTTTGTGACGACATTTATTTTTTGTGACGTTATGTATTTTGTGACGTCATTTATTTTTGTGACGTTATGTATTTTGTGACGTCATTTATTTTGGTAACGTTATGTATTTTGTAACGTCATTTATTTTGTAACGTCATTTATTTTTGTGACGTTATGTATTTTGTGACGTTATGTATTTTGTGACGTCATTTATTTTTGTGACGTTATATATTTTGTGAGGTTATGTATTTTGTGACGTGATTAATTTTTGTGACGTCATTTATTTTTGTGACGTTATGTATATTGTGACGTCATTTATTTTTGTGACGTTATGTATTTTGTGAGTCATTTATTTTCGTGACGTTATGTATTTTGTGACGTCATTTATTTTTGTGACGTTATGTATTTTGTGACGTCATTTTTTTGTGACGTTATGTATTTTGTGACGTCATTTATTTTTGTGACGTTATGTATTTTGTGACGTCATTTATTTTGGTAACGTTATGTATTTTGTGACGTAATTAATTTTTGTGAGGTTATGTATTTTTTGACGTAATTAATTTTTGTGACGTTATGTATTTTGTGACGTAATTAATTTTTGTGACGTCATTAATTTTGTGACGTTATGTATTTTGTGACGTCATTTATTTTTGTGACGTTATGTATTTTGTGACGTCATTTATTTTTGTGACGTTATGTATTTTGTGACGTCATTTATTTTTGTGAGGTTATGTATTTTTTGACGTAATTAATTTTTGTGACGTTATGTATTTTGTGACGTAATTAATTTTTGTGACGTCATTAATTTTGTGACGTTATGTATTTTGTGACGTCATTTATTTTTGTGACGTTATGTATTTTGTGACGTCATTTATTTTTGTGACTTTATTTATTTTGTGACGTCATTTATTTTTGTGACGTTATGTATTTTTTGACGTCATTTGTTTTTGTGACGTTATGTATTTTGTGACGTCAATTATTTTTGTGACGTTATGTATTTTGTGACGTCATTTTTTTGTGACGTTATGTATTTTGTGACGTCATTTATTTTTGTGACGTTATGTATTTTGTGACGTCATTTATTTTGGTAACGTTATGTATTTTGTAACGTCATTTATTTTGTAACGTCATTTATTTTTGTGACGTTATGTATTTTGTGACGTTATGTATTTTGTGACGTCATTTATTTTTGTGACGTTATGTATTTTGTGACGTCATTTATTTTTGTGACGTTATGTATTTTGTGACGTCATTTATTTTTGTGACTTTATTTATTTTGTGACGTCATATATTTTTGTGACGTTATATATTTTGTGAGGTTATGTATTTTGTGACGTAATTAATTTTTGTGACGTCATTTATTTTTGTGACGTTATGTATTTTGTGACGTCATTTATTTTGGTAACGTTATGTATTTTGTAACGTCATTTATTTTGTAACGTCATTTATTTTTGTGACGTTATGTATTTTGTGACGTTATGTATTTTGTGACGTCATTTATTTTTGTGACGTTATGTATTTTGTGACGTCATTTATTTTTGTGACAATATGTATTTAGTGACGTCATTATGTTTGTGACGTCATTTATTTTGGTGACGTTATGTATTTTGTGACGTCATTTATTTTTGTTTCGTTATGTATTTTGTGACGTCATTTATTTGTGACGTTATGTATTTTGGGACGTCATTTAATTTTGTGACATTATGTATTTTGTGACGTCATTTATTTTTATGACGTTATGTATTTTGTGACGTCATTTTTTTGACGTTATGTATTTTGTGACGTCATTTATTTTTGTGACGTTATGTATTTTGTGACGTCATTTATTTTTGTGACAATATGTATTTAGTGACGTCATTATGTTTGTGACGTCATTTATTTTTGTGACGTTATGTATTTTGTGACGTCATTTATTTTTTTGACGTTATGTATTTTGTGACGTCATTTTTTTTGTGACGTTATGTATTTTATGACGTTATGTATTTTGTGACGTCATTTATTTTTTTGACGTTATGTATTTTGTGACGTAATTAATTTTTGTGACGACATTTATTTTTTGTGACGTTATGTATTTTGTGACGTCATTTATTTTTGTGACGTTATGTATTTTGTGACGTCATTTATTTTGGTAACGTTATGTATTTTGTAACGTCATTTATTTTGTAACGTCATTTATTTTTGTGACGTTATGTATTTTGTGACGTTATGTATTTTGTGACGTCATTTATTTTTGTGAAGTTATATATTTTGTGAGGTTATGTATTTTGTGACGTGATTAATTTTTGTGACGTCATTTATTTTTGTGACGTTATGTATATTGTGACGTCATTTATTTTTGTGACGTTATGTATTTTGTGAGTCATTTATTTTCGTGACGTTATGTATTTTGTGACGTCATTTATTTTTGTGACGTTATGTATTTTGTGACGTCATTTTTTTGTGACGTTATGTATTTTGTGACGTCATTTATTTTTGTGACGTTATGTATTTTGTGACGTCATTTATTTTGGTAACGTTATGTATTTTGTAACGTCATTTATTTTGTAACGTCATTAATTTTTGTGACGTTATGTATTTTGTGACGTTATGTATTTTGTGACGTCATTTATTTTTGTGACGTTATGTATTTTGTGACGTCATTTATTTTTGTGACGTTATGTATTTTGTGACGTCATTTATTTTGGTAACGTTATGTATTTTGTAACGTCATTTATTTTGTAACGTCATCTATTTTTGTGTCGTTATGTATTTTGTGACGTTATGTATTTTGTGACGTCATTTGTTTTTGTGACGTTATGTATTTTGTGAGTCATTTATTTTCGTGACGTTATGTATTTTGTGACGTCATTTATTTTTTTGACTTTATTTATTTTGTGACGTCATTTATTTTTGTGACGTTATGTATTTTGTGACGTTATGTATTTTGTGATGTTATTTATTTTTGTGACGTTATGTATTTTGTGACGTAATTAATTTTTGTGACGTCATTTATTTTTGTGACGTTATATATTTTGTGAGGTTATATATTTTGTGACGTAATTAATTTTTGTGACGTCATTTATTTTTGTGACGTTATGTATTTTGTGACGTCATTTGTTTTTGTGACGTTATGTATTTTGTGAGTCATTTATTTTCGTGACGTTATGTATTTTGTGACGTCATTTATTTTTGTGACGTTATGTATTTTGTGACGTCATTTTTTTGTGACGTTATGTATTTTGTGACGTCATTTATTTTTGTGACGTTATGTATTTTGTGACGTCATTTATTTTGGTAACGTTATGTATTTTGTAACGTCATTTTTTTGTGACGTTATGTATTTTGTGACGTCATTTATTTTTGTGACGTTATGTATTTTGTGACGTAATTAATTTTTGTGACGTCATTTATTTTTGTGACGTTATGTATTTTGTGACGCTATGTATTTTGTGACGTCATTTATTTTTGTGACGTTATGTATTTTGTGACGTCATTTATTTTTGTGACGTTATGTATTTTGTGACGTCATTTATTTTTGTGACTTTATTTATTTTGTGACGTCATTTATTTTTGTGACGTTATGTATTTTGTGACGTTATGTATTTTGTGACGTTATTTATTTTTGTGACGTTATGTATTTTGTGACGTAATTAATTTTTGTGACGTCATTTATTTTTGTGACGTTATATATTTTGTGAGGTTATGTATTTTGTGACGTAATTAATTTTTGTGACGTCATTTATTTTTGTGACGTTATGTATTTTGTGACGTCATTTGTTTTTGTGACGTTATGTATTTTGTGAGTCATTTATTTTCGTGACGTTATGTATTTTGTGACGCCATTTATTTTTGTGACGTCATGTATTTTGTGACGTCATTTTTTTGTGACGTTATGTATTTTGTGACGTCATTTATTTTTGTGACGTTATGTATTTTGTGACGTCATTTATTTTGGTAACGTTATGTATTTTGTAACGTCATTTATTTTGTAACGTCATTTATTTTTGTGACGTTATGTATTTTGTGACGTTATGTATTTTGTGACGTCATTTATTTTTGTGACGTTATGTATTTTGTGACGTCATTTATTTTTGTGACGTTATGTATTTTGTGACGTCATTTATTTTTTTTAACGTTATGTATTTTGTGACGTCATTTGTTTTTGTGACGTTATGTATTTTGTGAGTCATTTATTTTCGTGACGTTATGTATTTTGTGACGTCATTTATTTTTGTGACGTTATGTATTTTGTGACGTCATTTGTTTTTGTGACGTTATGTATTTTGTGTCGTCATTTATTTTGGTAACGTTATGTATTTTGTAACGTCATTTATTTTGTAACGTCATTTATTTTTGTGACGTTATGTATTTTGTGACGTTATGTATTTTGTGACGTTATTTATTTTTGTGACGTTATGTATTTTGTGACGTAATTAATTTTTGTGACGTCATTTATTTTTGTGACGTTATATATTTTGTGAGGTTATATATTTTGTGACGTAATTAATTTTTGTGACGTCATTTATTTTTGTGACGTTATGTATTTTGTGACGTCATTTATTTTGTAACGTCATTAATTTTTGTGACGTTATGTATTTTGTGACGTTATGTATTTTGTGACGTCATTTATTTTTGTGACGTTATGTATTTTGTGACGTCATTTATTTTTGTGACGTTATGTATTTTGTGACGTCATTTATTTTGGTAACGTTATGTATTTTGTAACGTCATTTATTTTGTAACGTCATTTATTTTTGTGACGTTATGTATTTTGTGACGTTATGTATTTTGTGACGTCATTTGTTTTTGTGACGTTATGTATTTTGTGAGTCATTTATTTTCGTGACGTTATGTATTTTGTGACGTCATTTATTTTTGTGACTTTATTTATTTTGTGACGTCATTTATTTTTGTGACGTTATGTATTTTGTGACGTTATGTATTTTGTGACGTTATTTATTTTTGTGACGTTATGTATTTTGTGACGTAATTAATTTTTGTGACGTCATTTATTTTTGTGACGTTATATATTTTGTGAGGTTATATATTTTGTGACGTAATTAATTTTTGTGACGTCATTTATTTTTGTGACGTTATGTATTTTGTGACGTCATTTGTTTTTGTGACGTTATGTATTTTGTGAGTCATTTATTTTCGTGACGTTATGTATTTTGTGACGTCATTTATTTTTGTGACGTTATGTATTTTGTGACGTCATTTTTTTGTGACGTTATGTATTTTGTGACGTCATTTATTTTTGTGACGTTATGTATTTTGGGACGTCATTTATTTTGGTAACGTTATGTATTTTGTAACGTCATTTTTTTGTGACGTTATGTATTTTGTGACGTCATTTATTTTTGTGACGTTATGTATTTTGTGACGTAATTAATTTTTGTGACGTCATTTATTTTTGTGACGTTATGTATTTTGTGACGTTATGTATTTTGTGACGTCATTTATTTTTGTGACGTTATATATTTTGTGAGGTTATGTATTTTGTGACGTAATTAATTTTTGTGACGTCATTTATTTTTGTGACGTTATGTATTTTGTGACGTCATTTGTTTTTGTGACGTTATGTATTTTGTGAGTCATTTATTTTCTTGACGTTATGTATTTTGTGACGCCATTTATTTTTGTGACGTTATGTATTTTGTGACGTCATTTTTTTGTGACGTTATGTATTTTGTGACGTCATTTATTTTTGTGACGTTATGTATTTTGTGACGTCATTAATTTTGGTAACGTTATGTATTTTGTAACGTCATTTATTTTGTAACGTCATTTATTTTTGTGACGTTATGTATTTTGTGACGTTATGTATTTTGTGACGTCATTTATTTTTGTGACGTTATGTATTTTGTGACGTCATTTATTTTTGTGACGTTATGTATTTTGTGACGTCATTTATTTTTTTGACGTTATGTATTTTGTGACGTCATTTGTTTTTGTGACGTTATGTATTTTGTGAGTCATTTATTTTCGTGACGTTATGTATTTTGTGACGTCATTTATTTTTGTGACGTTATGTATTTTGTGACGTCATTTGTTTTTGTGACGTTATGTATTTTGTGACGTCATTTATTTTGGTAACGTTATGTATTTTGTAACGTCATTTATTTTTGTGACGTTATGTATTTTGTGACGTTATGTATTTTGTGACGTCATTTATTTTTGTGACGTTATGTATTTTGTGACGTCATTTATTTTTGTGACGTTATGTATTTTGTGACGTCATTTATTTTGGTAACGTTATGTATTTTGTAACGTCATTTATTTTGTGACGTCATTTATTTTTGTGACGTTATGTATTTTGTGACGTCATGTATTTTGTGACGTTATGTATTTTGTGACGTCATTTATTTTTGTGACGTTATGTATTTTGTGACGTAATTAATTTTTGTGACGTCATTTATTTTTGTGACGTTATATATTTTATGAGGTTATGTATTTGGTGACGTAATTAATTTTTGTGACGTCATTTATTTTTGTGACGTTATGTATTTTGTGACGTCATTTGTTTTTGTGACGTTATGTATTTTGTGAGTCATTTATTTTCGTGACGTTATGTATTTTCTGACGTCATTTATTTTTGTGACGTTATGTATTTTGTGACGTCATTTTTTTGTGACGTTATGTATTTTGTGACGTCATTTATTTTTGTGACGTTATGTATTTTGTGACGTCATTTATTTTGGTAACGTTATGTATTTTGTAACGTCATTTATTTTGTAACGTCATTTATTTTTGTTACGTTATGTATTTTGTGACGTTATGTATTTTGTGACGTCATTTATTTTTGTGACGTTATGTATTTTGTGACGTCATTTATTTTTGTGACGTTATGTATTTTGTGACGTCATTTATTTTTTTGACGTTATGTATTTTGTGACGTCATTTGTTTTTGTGACGTTATGTATTTTGTGAGTCATTTATTTTCGTGACGTTATGTATTTTGTGACGTCATTTATTTTTGTGACGTTATGTATTTTGTGACGTCATTTTTTTGTGACGTTATGTATTTTGTGACGTCATTTATTTTTGTGACGTTATGTATTTTGTGACGTCATTTATTTTTGTGACGTTATGTATTTTGTGACGTCATTTATTTTGGTAACGTTATGTATTTTGTAACGTCATTTATTTTGTAACGTCATTTATTTTTGTGACGTTATGTATTTTGTGACGTTATGTATTTTGTGACGTCATTTATTTTTGTGACGTTATGTATTTTGTGACGTTATTTGTTTTTGTGACGTTATGTATTTTGTGAGTCATTTATTTTCGTGACGTTATGTATTTTGTGACGTCATTTATTTTTGTGACGTTATGTATTTTGTGACGTCATTTATTTTTGTGACATTATGTATTTTGTGACGTCATTTATTTTTGTGAGGTTATGTATTTTTTGACGTAATTAATTTTTTTGACGTTATGTATTTTGTGACGTAATTAATTTTTGTGACGTCATTAATTTTGTGACGTTATGTATTTTGTGACGTCATTTATTTTTGTAACGTTATGTATTTTGTAACGTCATTTATTTTTGTGACGTTATGTATTTTGTGACGTTATGTATTTTGTGACAACATTTATTTTTGTGACGTTATGTATTTTGTGACGTCATTTATTTTTTGCCGTTATGTATTTTGTGACGTTATGTATTTTGTGACGTTATTTATTTTTGTGACGTCATTTATTTTTGTGACGTTATGTATTTTGTGACGTCATTTATTTTTGTGACGTTATGTATTTTGTGACGTTATGTATTTTGTGACGTCATTTATTTTTGTGACGTTATGTATTTTGTGAAGTAATTAATTTTTGTGACGTCATTTATTTTTATGACTTTATGTATTTTGTGACGTCATTTTTTTGACGTTATGTATTTTGTGACGTCATTTATTTTTGTGACGTTATGTATTTTGTGACGTCATTTATTTTTGTGACGATATGTATTTAGTGACGTCATTATGTTTGTGACGTCATTTATTTTGGTGACGTTATGTATTTTGTGACGTCATTTATTTTTGTTTCGTTATGTATTTTGTGACGTCATTTATTTGTGACGTTATGTATTTTGGGACGTCATTTAATTTTGTGACATTATGTATTTTGTGACGTCATTTATTTTTATGACGTTATGTATTTTGTGACGTCATTTTTTTGACGTTATGTATTTTGTGACGTCATTTATTTTTGTGACGTTATGTATTTTGTGACGTCATTTATTTTTGTGACAATATGTATTTAGTGACGTCATTATGTTTGTGACGTCATTTATTTTTGTGACGTTATGTATTTTGTGACGTCATTTATTTTTTTGACGTTATGTATTTTGTGACGTCATTTTTTTTGTGACGTTATGTATTTTATGACGTTATGTATTTTGTGACGTCATTTATTTTTTTGACGTTATGTATTTTGTGACGTAATTAATTTTTGTGACGTCATTTATTTTTTGTGACGTTATGTATTTTGTGACGTCATTTATTTTTGTGACGTTATGTATTTTGTGACGTCATTTATTTTTGTGACGTTATGTATTTTGTGACGTCATTTGTTTTTGTGACGTTATGTATTTTGTGAATCATTTATTTTCGTGACGTTATGTATTTTGTGACGTCATTTATTTTTGTGACGTTATGTATTTTGTGATGTCATTTTTTTGTGACGTTATGTATTTTGTGACGTCATTTATTTTTGTGACGTTATGTATTTTGTGACGTCATTTATTTTGGTAACGTTATGTATTTTGTAACGTCATTTATTTTGTAACGTCATTTATTTTTGTGACGTTATGTATTTTGTGACGTTATGTATTTTGTGACGTCATTTATTTTTGTGACGTTATGTATTTTGTGACGTTATTTGTTTTTGTGACGTTATGTATTTTGTGAGTCATTTATTTTCGTGACGTTATGTATTTTGTGACGTCATTTATTTTTGTGACGTTATGTATTTTGTGACGTCATTTATTTTTGTGACGTTATGTATTTTGTGACGTCATTTATTTTTGTGAGGTTATGTATTTTTTGACGTAATTAATTTTTGTGACGTTATGTATTTTGTGACGTAATTAATTTTTGTGACGTCATTTATTTTTTGTGACGTTATGTATTTTGTGACGTCATTTATTTTTGTGACGTTATGTATTTTGTGACGTCATTTATTTTTGTGACGTTATGTATTTTGTGACGTCATTTGTTTTTGTGACGTTATGTATTTTGTGAATCATTTATTTTCGTGACGTTATGTATTTTGTGACGTCATTTATTTTTGTGACGTTATGTATTTTGTGATGTCATTTTTTTGTGACGTTATGTATTTTGTGACGTCATTTATTTTTGTGACGTTATGTATTTTGTGACGTCATTTATTTTTGTGACGTTATGTATTTTGTGACGTCATTTATTTTTGTGACGTTATGTATTTTGTGACGTCATTTGTTTTTGTGACGTTATGTATTTTGTGAATCATTTATTTTCGTGACGTTATGTATTTTGTGACGTCATTTATTTTTGTGACGTTATGTATTTTGTGATGTCATTTTTTGTGACGTTATGTATTTTGTGACGTCATTTATTTTTGTAACGTTATGTATTTTGTAACGTCATTTATTTTTGTGACGTTATGTATTTTGTGACGTTATGTATTTTGTGACAACATTTATTTTTGTGACGTTATGTATTTTGTGACGTCATTTATTTTTTGCCGTTATGTTTTTTGTAACGTCATTTATTTTTGTGACGTTATGTATTTTGTGACGTTATGTATTTTGTGACAACATTTATTTTTGTGACGTTATGTATTTTGTGACGTTATTTATTTTTGTGACGTCATTTATTTTTGTGACGTCATGTATTTTGTGACGTCATTTATTTTTGTGACGTTATGTATTTTGTGACGTCATTTATTTTTGTGACGTTATGTATTTTGTGACGTCATTTATTTTTGTGACGTTATGTATTTTGTGACGTCATTTATTTTTGTGACGTAATGTATTTTGTGACGTTATGTATTTTGTGACGTCATTTATTTTTGTGACGTTATGTATTTTGTGAAGTAATTAATTTTTGTGACGTCATTTATTTTTATGACGTTATGTATTTTGTGACGTCATTTTTTTGACGTTATGTATTTTGTGACGTCATTTATTTTTGTGACGTTATGTATTTTGTGACGTCATTTATTTTTGTGACAATATGTATTTAGTGACGTCATTATGTTTGTGACGTCATTTATTTTGGTGACGTTTTGTATTTTGTGACGTCATTTATTTTTGTTTCGTTATGTATTTTGTGACGTCATTTATTTGTGACGTTATGTATTTTGGGACGTCATTTAATTTTGTGACATTATGTATTTTGTGACGTCATTTATTTTTATGACGTTATGTATTTTGTGACGTCATTTTTTTGACGTTATGTATTTTGTGACGTCATTTATTTTTGTGACGTTATGTATTTTGTGACGTCATTTATTATTGTGACAATATGTATTTAGTGACGTCATTATGTTTGTGACGTTATTTATTTTTGTGACGTTATGTATTTTGTGACGTCATTTATTTGTTTGACGTTATGTATTTTGTGACGTCATTTTTTTTGTGACGTTATGTATTTTATGACGTTATGTATTTTGTGACGTCATTTATTTTTTTGACGTTATGTATTTTGTGACGTAATTAATTTTTGTGACGTCATTTATTTTTTGTGACGTTATGTATTTTGTGACGTCATTTATTTTTGTGACGTTATGTATTTTGTGACGTCATTTATTTTGGTAACGTTATGTATTTTGTGACGTAATTAATTTTTGTGACGTCATTTATTTTTGTGACGTTATGTATTTTGTGACGTTATGTATTTTGTGACGTCATTTATTTTTGTGACGTTATGTATTTTGTGACGTCATTTATTTTTGTGACTTTATTTATTTTGTGACGTCATTTATTTTTGTGACGTTATGTATTTTGTGACGTTATGTAGTTTGTGACGTTATTTATTTTTGTGACGTTATGTATTTTGTGACGTAATTAATTTTTGTGACGTCATTTATTTTTGTGACGTTATATATTTTGTGAGGTTATGTATTTTGTGACGTAATTAATTTTTGTGACGTCATTTATTTTTGTGACGTTATGTATTTTGTGACGTCATTTGTTTTTGTGACGTTATGTATTTTGTGAGTCATTTATTTTCGTGACGTTATGTATTTTGTGACGCCATTTATTTTTGTGACGTTATGTATTTTGTGACGTCATTTTTTTGTGACGTTATGTATTTTGTGACGTCATTTATTTTTGTGACGTTAGGTATTTTGTGACGTCATTAATTTTGGTAACGTTATGTATTTTGTAACGTCATTTATTTTGTAACGTCATTTATTTTTGTGACGTTATGTATTTTGTGACGTTATGTATTTTGTGACGTCATTTATTTTTGTGACGTTATGTATTTTGTGACGTTATGTATTTTGTGACAACATTTATTTTTGTGACGTTATGTATTTTGTGACGTCATTTATTTTTTGCCGTTATGTTTTTTGTAACGTCATTTATTTTTGTGACGTTATGTATTTTGTGACGTTATGTATTTTGTGACAACATTTATTTTTGTGACGTTATGTATTTTGTGACGTTATTTATTTTTGTGACGTCATTTATTTTTGTGACGTCATGTATTTTGTGACGTCATTTATTTTTGTGACGTTATGTATTTTGTGACGTCATTTATTTTTGTGACGTTATGTATTTTGTGACGTCATTTATTTTTGTGACGTTATGTATTTTGTGACGTCATTTATTTTTGTGACGTAATGTATTTTGTGACGTTATGTATTTTGTGACGTCATTTATTTTTGTGACGTTATGTATTTTGTGAAGTAATTAATTTTTGTGACGTCATTTATTTTTATGACGTTATGTATTTTGTGACGTCATTTTTTTGACGTTATGTATTTTGTGACGTCATTTATTTTTGTGACGTTATGTATTTTGTGACGTCATTTATTTTTGTGACAATATGTATTTAGTGACGTCATTATGTTTGTGACGTCATTTATTTTGGTGACGTTTTGTATTTTGTGACGTCATTTATTTTTGTTTCGTTATGTATTTTGTGACGTCATTTATTTGTGACGTTATGTATTTTGGGACGTCATTTAATTTTGTGACATTATGTATTTTGTGACGTCATTTATTTTTATGACGTTATGTATTTTGTGACGTCATTTTTTTGACGTTATGTATTTTGTGACGTCATTTATTTTTGTGACGTTATGTATTTTGTGACGTCATTTATTATTGTGACAATATGTATTTAGTGACGTCATTATGTTTGTGACGTTATTTATTTTTGTGACGTTATGTATTTTGTGACGTCATTTATTTGTTTGACGTTATGTATTTTGTGACGTCATTTTTTTTGTGACGTTATGTATTTTATGACGTTATGTATTTTGTGACGTCATTTATTTTTTTGACGTTATGTATTTTGTGACGTAATTAATTTTTGTGACGTCATTTATTTTTTGTGACGTTATGTATTTTGTGACGTCATTTATTTTTGTGACGTTATGTATTTTGTGACGTCATTTATTTTGGTAACGTTATGTATTTTGTGACGTAATTAATTTTTGTGACGTCATTTATTTTTGTGACGTTATGTATTTTGTGACGTTATGTATTTTGTGACGTCATTTATTTTTGTGACGTTATGTATTTTGTGACGTCATTTATTTTTGTGACTTTATTTATTTTGTGACGTCATTTATTTTTGTGACGTTATGTATTTTGTGACGTTATGTAGTTTGTGACGTTATTTATTTTTGTGACGTTATGTATTTTGTGACGTAATTAATTTTTGTGACGTCATTTATTTTTGTGACGTTATATATTTTGTGAGGTTATGTATTTTGTGACGTAATTAATTTTTGTGACGTCATTTATTTTTGTGACGTTATGTATTTTGTGACGTCATTTGTTTTTGTGACGTTATGTATTTTTTGAGTCATTTATTTTCGTGACGTTATGTATTTTGTGACGCCATTTATTTTTGTGACGTTATGTATTTTGTGACGTCATTTTTTTGTGACGTTATGTATTTTGTGACGTCATTTATTTTTGTGACGTTAGGTATTTTGTGACATCATTAATTTTGTTAACGTTATGTATTTTGTAACGTCATTTATTTTGTAACGTCATTTATTTTTGTGACGTTATGTATTTTGTGACGTTATGTATTTTGTGACGTCATTTATTTTTGTGACGTTATGTATTTTGTGACGTCATTTATTTTTGTGACGTTATGTATTTTGTGACGTCATTTATTTTTTTGACGTTATGTATTTTGTGACGTCATTTGTTTTTGTGACGTTATGTATTTTGTGAGTCATTTATTTTCGTGACGTTATGTATTTTGTGACGTCATTTATTTTTGTGACGTTATGTATTTTGTGACGTCATTTGTTTTTGTGACGTTATGTATTTTGTGACGTCATTTATTTTGGTAACGTTATGTATTTTGTAACGTCATTTATTTTGTAACGTCATTTATTTTTGTGACGTTATGTATTTTGTGACGTTATGTATTTTGTGACGTCATTTATTTTTGTGACGTTATGTATTTTGTGACGTCATTTATTTTTGTGACGTTATGTATTTTGTGACGTCATTTATTTTGGTAACGTTATGTATTTTGTAACGTCATTTATTTTGTGACGTCATTTATTTTTGTGACGTTATGTATTTTGTGACGTTATGTATTTTGTGACGTTATGTATTTTGTGACGTCATTTATTTTTGTGACGTTATGTATTTTGTGACGTAATTAATTTTTGTGACGTCATTTATTTTTGTGACGTTATATATTTTGAGGTTATGTATTTGGTGACGTAATTAATTTTTGTGACGTCATTTATTTTTGTGACGTTATGTATTTTGTGACGTCATTTGTTTTTGTGACGTTATGTATTTTGTGAGTCATTTATTTTCGTGACGTTATGTATTTTCTGACGTCATTTATTTTTGTGAAGTTATGTATTTTGTGACGTCATTTTTTTGTGACGTTATGTATTTTTAGACGTCATTTATTTTTGTGACGTTATGTATTTTGTGACGTCATTTATTTTGGTAACGTTATGTATTTTGTAACGTCATTTATTTTGTAACGTCATTTATTTTTGTTACGTTATGTATTTTGTGACGTTATGTATTTTGTGACGTCATTTATTTTTGTGACGTTATGTATTTTGTGACGTCATTTATTTTTGTGACGTTATGTATTTTGTGACGTCATTTATTTTTTTGACGTTATGTATTTTGTGACGTCATTTGTTTTTGTGACGTTATGTATTTTGTGAGTCATTTATTTTCGTGACGTTATGTATTTTGTGACGTCATTTATTTTTGTGACGTTATGTATTTTGTGACGTCATTTTTTTGTGACGTTATGTATTTTGTGACGTCATTTATTTTTGTGACGTTATGTATTTTGTGACGTCATTTATTTTTGTGACGTTATGTATTTTGTGACGACATTTATTTTGGTAACGTTATGTATTTTGTAACGTCATTTATTTTGTAACGTCATTTATTTTTGTGACGTTATGTATTTTGTGACGTTATGTATTTTGTGACGTCATTTATTTTTGTGACGTTATGTATTTTGTGACGTTATTTGTTTTTGTGACGTTATGTATTTTGTGAGTCATTTATTTTCGTGACGTTATGTATTTTGTGACGTCATTTATTTTTGTGACGTTATGTATTTTGTGACGTCATTTATTTTTGTGACATTATGTATTTTGTGACGTCATTTATTTTTGTGAGGTTATGTATTTTTTGACGTAATTAATTTTTGTGACGTTATGTATTTTGTGACGTAATTAATTTTTGTGACGTCATTAATTTTGTGACGTTATGTATTTTGTGACGTCATTTATTTTTGTAACGTTATGTATTTTGTAACGTCATTTATTTTTGTGACGTTATGTATTTTGTGACGTTATGTATTTTGTGACAACATTTATTTTTGTGACGTTATGTATTTTGTGACGTCATTTATTTTTTGCCGTTATGTATTTTGTGACGTTATGTATTTTGTGACGTTATTTATTTTTGTGACGTCATTTATTTTTGTGACGTCATGTATTTTGTGACGTCATTTATTTTTGTGACGTTATGTATTTTGTGACGTCATTTATTTTTGTGACGTTATGTATTTTGTGACGTCATTTATTTTTGTGACGTTATGTATTTTGTGACGTCATTTATTTTTGTGACGTAATGTATTTTATGACGTTATGTATTTTGTGACGTCATTTATTTTTGTGACGTTATGTATTTTGTGAAGTAATTAATTTTTGTGACGTCATTTATTTTTATGACGTTATGTATTTTGTGACGTCATTTTTTTGACGTTATGTATTTTGTGACGTCATTTATTTTTGTGACGTTATGTATTTTGTGACGTCATTTATTTTTGTGACGATATGTATTTAGTGACGTCATTATGTTTGTGACGTCATTTATTTTGGTGACGTTATGTATTTTGTGACGTCATTTATTTTTGTTTCGTTATGTATTTTGTGACGTCATTTATTTGTGACGTTATGTATTTTGGGACGTCATTTAATTTTGTGACATTATGTATTTTGTGACGTCATTTATTTTTATGACGTTATGTATTTTGTGACGTCATTTTTTTGACGTTATGTATTTTGTGACGTCATTTATTTTTGTGACGTTATGTATTTTGTGACGTCATTTATTTTTGTGACAATATGTATTTAGTGACGTCATTATGTTTGTGACGTCATTTATTTTTGTGACGTTATGTATTTTGTGACGTCATTTATTTTTTTGACGTTATGTATTTTGTGACGTCTTTTTTTGTGACGTTATGTATTTTATGACGTTATGTATTTTGTGACGTCATTTATTTTTTTGACGTTATGTATTTTGTGACGTAATTAATTTTTGTGACGTCATTTATTTTTTGTGACGTTATGTATTTTGTGACGTCATTTATTTTTGTGACGTTATGTATTTTGTGACGTCATTTATTTTTGTGACGTTATGTATTTTGTGACGTCATTTGTTTTTGTGACGTTATGTATTTTGTGAATCATTTATTTTCGTGACGTTATGTATTTTGTGACGTCATTTATTTTTGTGACGTTATGTATTTTGTGACGTCATTTTTTTGTGACGTTATGTATTTTGTGACGTCATTTATTTTTGTGACGTTATGTATTTTGTGACGTCATTTATTTTGGTAACGTTATGTATTTTGTAACGTCATTTATTTTGTAACGTCATTTATTTTTGTGACGTTATGTATTTTGTGACGTTATGTATTTTGTGACGTCATTTATTTTTGTGACGTTATGTATTTTGTGACGTTATTTGTTTTTGTGACGTTATGTATTTTGTGAGTCATTTATTTTCGTGACGTTATGTATTTTGTGACGTCATTTATTTTTGTGACGTTATGTATTTTGTGACGTCATTTATTTTTGTGACGTTATGTATTTTGTGACGTCATTTATTTTTGTGAGGTTATGTATTTTTTGACGTAATTAATTTTTGTGACGTTATGTATTTTGTGACGTAATTAATTTTTGTGACGTCATTAATTTTGTGACGTTACGTATTTTGTGACGTCATTTATTTTTGTAACGTTATGTATTTTGTAACGTCATTTATTTTTGTGACGTTATGTATTTTGTGACGTTATGTATTTTGTGACAACATTTATTTTTGTGACGTTATGTATTTTGTGACGTCATTTATTTTTTGCCGTTATGTTTTTTGTGACGTTATGTATTTTGTGACGTTATTTATTTTTGTGACGTCATTTATTTTTGTGACGTCATGTATTTTGTGACGTCATTTATTTTTGTGACGTTATGTATTTTGTGACGTCATTTATTTTTGTGACGTTATGTATTTTGTGACGTCATTTATTTTTGTGACGTTATGTATTTTGTGACGTCATTTATTTTTGTGACGTAATGTATTTTGTGACGTTATGTATTTTGTGACGTCATTTATTTTTGTGACGTTATGTATTTTGTGAAGTAATTAATTTTTGTGACGTCATTTATTTTTATGACGTTATGTATTTTGTGACGTCATTTTTTTGACGTTATGTATTTTGTGACGTCATTTATTTTTGTGACGTTATGTATTTTGTGACGTCATTTATTTTTGTGACAATATGTATTTAGTGACGTCATTATGTTTGTGACGTCATTTATTTTGGTGACGTTATGTATTTTGTGACGTCATTTAATTTTGTTTCGTTATGTATTTTGTGACGTCATTTATTTGTGACGTTATGTATTTTGGGACGTCATTTAATTTTGTGACATTATGTATTTTGTGACGTCATTTATTTTTATGACGTTATGTATTTTGTGACGTCATTTTTTTGACGTTATGTATTTTGTGACGTCATTTATTTTTGTGACGTTATGTATTTTGTGACGTCATTTATTTTTGTGACAATATGTATTTAGTGACGTCATTATGTTTGTGACGTTATTTATTTTTGTGACGTTATGTATTTTGTGACGTCATTTATTTGTTTGACGTTATGTATTTTGTGACGTCATTTTTTTTGTGACGTTATGTATTTTATGACGTTATGTATTTTGTGACGTCATTTATTTTTTTGACGTTATGTATTTTGTGACGTAATTAATTTTTGTGACGTCATTTATTTTTTGTGACGTTATGTATTTTGTGACGTCATTTATTTTTGTGACGTTATGTATTTTGTGACGTCATTTATTTTGGTAACGTTATGTATTTTGTAACGTCATTTATTTTGTAACGTCATTTATTTTTGTGACGTTATGTATTTTGTGACGTTATGTATTTTGTGACGTTATTTATTTTTGTGACGTTATGTATTTTGTGACTTAATTAATTTTTGTGACGTCATTTATTTTTGTGACGTTATATATTTTGTGAGGTTATGTATTTTGTGACGTAATTAATTTTTGTGACGTCATTTATTTTTGTGACGTTATTTATTTTGTGACTTCATTTGTTTTTGTGACGTTATGTATTTTGTGAGTCATTTATTTTCGTGACGTTATGTATTTTGTGACGTCATTTATTTTTGTGACGTTATGTATTTTGTGACGTCATTTTTTTGTGACGTTATGTATTTTGTGACGTCATTTATTTTTGTGACGTTATGTATTTTGTGACGTCATTTATTTTGGTAACGTTATGTATTTTGTAACGTCATTTTTTTGTAACGTCATTTATTTTTGTGACGTTATGTATTTTGTGACGTTATGTATTTTGTGACGTCATTTATTTTTGTGACGTTATGTATTTTGTGACGTCATTTATTTTTGTGACGTTATGTATTTTGTGACGTCATTTATTTTGGTAACGTTATGTATTTTGTAACGTCATTTATTTTGTAACGTCATTTATTTTTGTGACGTTATGTATTTTGTGACGTTATGTATTTTGTGACGTCATTTGTTTTTGTGACGTTATGTATTTTGTGAGTCATTTATTTTCGTGACGTTATGTATTATGTGACGTCATTTATTTTTGTGACTTTATTTATTTTGTGACGTCATTTATTTTTGTGACGTTATGTATTTTGTGACGTTATGTATTTTGTGACGTTATTTATTTTTGTGACGTTATGTATTTTGTGACTTAATTAATTTTTGTGACGTCATTTATTTTTGTGACGTTATATATTTTGTGAGGTTATGTATTTTGTGACGTAATTAATTTTTGTGACGTCATTTATTTTTGTGACGTTATGTATTTTGTGACGTCATTTGTTTTTGTGACGTTATGTATTTTGTGAGTCATTTATTTTCGTGACGTTATGTATTTTGTGACGTCATTTATTTTTGTGACGTTATGTATTTTGTGACGTCATTTTTTTGTGACGTTATGTATTTTGTGACGTCATTTATTTTTGTGACGTTATGTATTTTGTGACGTCATTTATTTTGGTAACGTTATGTATTTTGTAACGTCATTTTTTTGTGACGTTATGTATTTTGTGACGTAATTAATTTTTGTGACGTCATTTATTTCTGTGACGTTATGTATTTTGTGACGTTATGTATTTTGTGACGTCATTTATTTTTGTGACGTTATGTATTTTGTGACGTCATTTATTTTTGTGACGTTATGTATTTTGTGACGTCATTTATTTTTTGCCGTTATGTATTTTGTGACGTTATGTATTTTGTGACGTTATTTATTTTTGTGACGTTATGTATTTTGTGACGTAATTAATTTTTGTGACGTCATTTATTTTTGTGACGTTATATATTTTGTGAGGTTATGTATTTTCTGACGTAATTAATTTTTGTGACGTCATTTATTTTTGTGACGTTATGTATTTTGTGACGTCATTTATTTTTTGCCGTTATGTATTTTGTGACGTTATGTATTTTGTGACGTTATTTATTTTTGTGACGTTATGTATTTTGTGACGTAATTAATTTTTGTGACGTCATTTATTTTTGTGACGTTATATATTTTGTGAGGTTATGTATTTTGTGACGTAATTAATTTTTGTGACGTCATTTATTTTTGTGACGTTATGTATTTTGTGACGTCATTTGTTTTTGTGACGTTATGTATTTTGTGAGTCATTTATTTTCGTGACGTTATGTATTTTGTGACGTCATTTATTTTTGTGACGTTATGTATTTTGTGACGTCATTTGTTTTTGTGACGTTATGTATTTTGTGACGTCATTTATATTTGTGACGTTATGTATTTTGTGACGTCATTTATTTTTGTGACGTTATGTATTTTGTGACGTAATTTATTTTTGTGACGTTATGTATTTTGTGACGTCATTTATTTTTGTGACGTTATGTTTTTTGTGACGTCATTTATTTTTGTGACGTTATGTATTTTGTGACGTCATTTATTTTTGTGACGTTATGTATTTTGTGACGTCATTTATTTTGGTAACGTTATGTATTTTGTAACGTCATTTATTTTGTGACGTCATTTATTTTTGTGACGTTATGTATTTTGTGACGTTATGTATTTTGTGACGTTATGTATTTTGTGACGTCATTTATTTTTGTGACGTTATGTATTTTGTAACGTAATTAATTTTTGTGTCGTCATTTATTTTTGTGACGTTATATATTTTATGAGGTTATGTATTTTGTGACGTAATTAATTTTTGTGACGTCATTTATTTTTGTGACGTTATGTATTTTGTGACGTCATTTGTTTTTGTGACGTTATGTATTTTGTGAGTCATTTATTTTCGTGACGTTATGTATTTTCTGACGTCATTTATTTTTGTGACGTTATGTATTTTGTGACGTCATTTATTTTGGTAACGTTATGTATTTTGTAACGTCATTTATTTTGTAACGTCATTTATTTTTGTTACGTTATGTATTTTGTGACGTTATGTATTTTGTGACGTCATTTATTTTTGTGACGTTATGTATTTTGTGACGTCATTTATTTTTGTGACGTTATGTATTTTGTGACGTCATTTATTTTTTTGACGTTATGTATTTTGTGACGTCATTTGTTTTTGTGACGTTATGTATTTTGTGAGTCATTTATTTTCGTGACGTTATGTATTTTGTGACGTCATTTATTTTTGTGACGTTATGTATTTTGTGACGTCATTTTTTTGTGACGTTATGTATTTTGTGACGTCATTTATTTTTGTGACGTTATGTATTTTGTGACGTCATTTATTTTGGTAACGTTATGTATTTTGTAACGTCATTTATTTTGTAACGTCATTTATTTTTGTGATGTTATGTATTTTGTGACGTTATGTATTTTGTGACGTCATTTATTTTTGTGACGTTATGTATTTTGTGACGTCATTTATTTTTGTGACGTTATGTATTTTGTGACGTCATTTGTTTTTGTGACGTTATGTATTTTGTGAATCATTTATTTTCGTGACGTTATGTATTTTGTGACGTCATTTATTTTTGTGACGTTATGTATTTTGTGACGTCATTTTTTTGTGACGTTATGTATTTTGTGACGTCATTTATTTTGGTAACGTTATGTATTTTGTAACGTCATTTATTTTGTAACGTCATTTATTTTTGTGACGTTATGTATTTTGTGACGTTATGTATTTTGTGACGTTATTTATTTTTGTGACGTTATGTATTTTGTGACTTAATTAATTTTTGTGACGTCATTTATTTTTGTGACGTTATATATTTTGTGAGGTTATGTATTTTGTGACGTAATTAATTTTTGTGACGTCATTTATTTTTGTGACGTTATTTATTTTGTGACTTCATTTGTTTTTGTGACGTTATGTATTTTGTGAGTCATTTATTTTCGTGACGTTATGTATTTTGTGACGTCATTTATTTTTGTGACGTTATGTATTTTGTGACGTCATTTTTTTGTGACGTTATGTATTTTGTGACGTCATTTATTTTTGTGACGTTATGTATTTTGTGACGTCATTTATTTTGGTAACGTTATGTATTTTGTAACGTCATTTTTTTGTAACGTCATTTATTTTTGTGACGTTATGTATTTTGTGACGTTATGTATTTTGTGACGTCATTTATTTTTGTGACGTTATGTATTTTGTGACGTCATTTATTTTTGTGACGTTATGTATTTTGTGACGTCATTTATTTTGGTAACGTTATGTATTTTGTAACGTCATTTATTTTGTAACGTCATTTATTTTTGTGACGTTATGTATTTTGTGACGTTATGTATTTTGTGACGTCATTTGTTTTTGTGACGTTATGTATTTTGTGAGTCATTTATTTTCGTGACGTTATGTATTATGTGACGTCATTTATTTTTGTGACTTTATTTATTTTGTGACGTCATTTATTTTTGTGACGTTATGTATTTTGTGACGTTATGTATTTTGTGACGTTATTTATTTTTGTGACGTTATGTATTTTGTGACTTAATTAATTTTTGTGACGTCATTTATTTTTGTGACGTTATATATTTTGTGAGGTTATGTATTTTGTGACGTAATTAATTTTTGTGACGTCATTTATTTTTGTGACGTTATGTATTTTGTGACGTCATTTGTTTTTGTGACGTTATGTATTTTGTGAGTCATTTATTTTCGTGACGTTATGTATTTTGTGACGTCATTTATTTTTGTGACGTTATGTATTTTGTGACGTCATTTTTTTGTGACGTTATGTATTTTGTGACGTCATTTATTTTTGTGACGTTATGTATTTTGTGACGTCATTTATTTTGGTAACGTTATGTATTTTGTAACGTCATTTTTTTGTGACGTTATGTATTTTGTGACGTAATTAATTTTTGTGACGTCATTTATTTCTGTGACGTTATGTATTTTGTGACGTTATGTATTTTGTGACGTCATTTATTTTTGTGACGTTATGTATTTTGTGACGTCATTTATTTTTGTGACGTTATGTATTTTGTGACGTCATTTATTTTTTGCCGTTATGTATTTTGTGACGTTATGTATTTTGTGACGTTATTTATTTTTGTGACGTTATGTATTTTGTGACGTAATTAATTTTTGTGACGTCATTTATTTTTGTGACGTTATATATTTTGTGAGGTTATGTATTTTTTGACGTAATTAATTTTTGTGACGTCATTTATTTTTGTGACGTTATGTATTTTGTGACGTCATTTATTTTTTGCCGTTATGTATTTTGTGACGTTATGTATTTTGTGACGTTATTTATTTTTGTGACGTTATGTATTTTGTGACGTAATTAATTTTTGTGACGTCATTTATTTTTGTGACGTTATATATTTTGTGAGGTTATGTATTTTGTGACGTAATTAATTTTTGTGACGTCATTTATTTTTGTGACGTTATGTATTTTGTGACGTCATTTGTTTTTGTGACGTTATGTATTTTGTGAGTCATTTATTTTCGTGACGTTATGTATTTTGTGACGTCATTTATTTTTGTGACGTTATGTATTTTGTGACGTCATTTGTTTTTGTGACGTTATGTATTTTGTGACGTCATTTATATTTGTGACGTTATGTATTTTGTGACGTCATTTATTTTTGTGACGTTATGTATTTTGTGACGTCATTTATTTTTGTGACGTTATGTATTTTGTGACGTCATTTATTTTTGTGACGTTATGTTTTTTGTGACGTCATTTATTTTTGTGACGTTATGTATTTTGTGACGTCATTTATTTTTGTGACGTTATGTATTTTGTGACGTCATTTATTTTGGTAACGTTATGTATTTTGTAACGTCATTTATTTTGTGACGTCATTTATTTTTGTGACGTTATGTATTTTGTGACGTTATGTATTTTGTGACGTTATGTATTTTGTGACGTCATTTATTTTTGTGACGTTATGTATTTTGTAACGTAATTAATTTTTGTGTCGTCATTTATTTTTGTGACGTTATATATTTTATGAGGTTATGTATTTTGTGACGTAATTAATTTTTGTGACGTCATTTATTTTTGTGACGTTATGTATTTTGTGACGTCATTTGTTTTTGTGACGTTATGTATTTTGTGAGTCATTTATTTTCGTGACGTTATGTATTTTCTGACGTCATTTATTTTTGTGACGTTATGTATTTTGTGACGTCATTTATTTTGGTAACGTTATGTATTTTGTAACGTCATTTATTTTGTAACGTCATTTATTTTTGTTACGTTATGTATTTTGTGACGTTATGTATTTTGTGACGTCATTTATTTTTGTGACGTTATGTATTTTGTGACGTCATTTATTTTTGTGACGTTATGTATTTTGTGACGTCATTTATTTTTTTGACGTTATGTATTTTGTGACGTCATTTGTTTTTGTGACGTTATGTATTTTGTGAGTCATTTATTTTCGTGACGTTATGTATTTTGTGACGTCATTTATTTTTGTGACGTTATGTATTTTGTGACGTCATTTTTTTGTGACGTTATGTATTTTGTGACGTCATTTATTTTTGTGACGTTATGTATTTTGTGACGTCATTTATTTTGGTAACGTTATGTATTTTGTAACGTCATTTATTTTGTAACGTCATTTATTTTTGTGATGTTATGTATTTTGTGACGTTATGTATTTTGTGACGTCATTTATTTTTGTGACGTTATGTATTTTGTGACGTCATTTATTTTTGTGACGTTATGTATTTTGTGACGTCATTTGTTTTTGTGACGTTATGTATTTTGTGAATCATTTATTTTCGTGACGTTATGTATTTTGTGACGTCATTTATTTTTGTGACGTTATGTATTTTGTGACGTCATTTTTTTGTGACGTTATGTATTTTGTGACGTCATTTATTTTTGTGACGTTATGTATTTTGTGACGTCATTTATTTTGGTAACGTTATGTATTTTGTAACGTCATTTATTTTGTAACGTCATTTATTTTTGTGACGTTATGTATTTTGTGACGTTATGTATTTTGTGACGTCATTTATTTTTGTGACGTTATGTATTTTGTGACGTTATTTGTTTTTGTGACGTTATGTATTTTGTGACGTCATTTATTTTTGTGAGGTTATGTATTTTTTGACGTAATTAATTTTTGTGACGTTATGTATTTTGTGACGTAATTAATTTTTGTGACGTCATTAATTTTGTGACGTTATGTATTTTGTGACGTCATTTATTTTTGTAACGTTATGTATTTTGTAACGTCATTTATTTTTGTGACGTTATGTATTTTGTGACGTTATGTATTTTGTGACAACATTTATTTTTGTGACGTTAAGTATTTTGTGACGTCATTTATTTTTTGCCGTTATGTATTTTGTGACGTTATGTATTTTGTGACGTTATTTATTTTTGTGACGTCATTTATTTTTGTGACGTCATGTATTTTGTGACGTCATTTATTTTTGTGACGTTATGTATTTTGTGACGTCATTTATTTTTGTGACGTTATGTATTTTGTGACGTCATTTATTTTTGTGACGTTATGTATTTTGTGACGTCATTTATTTTTGTGACGTAATGTATTTTGTGACGTTATGTATTTTGTGACGTCATTTATTTTTGTGACGTTATGTATTTTGTGAAGTAATTAATTTTTGTGACGTCATTTATTTTTATGACGTTATGTATTTTGTGACGTCATTTTTTTGACGTTATGTATTTTGTGACGTCATTTATTTTTGTGACGTTATGTATTTTGTGACGTCATTTATTTTTGTGACAATATGTATTTAGTGACGTCATTATGTTTGTGACGTCATTTATTTTGGTGACGTTATGTATTTTGTGACGTCATTTATTTTTGTTTCGTTATGTATTTTGTGACGTCATTTATTTGTGACGTTATGTATTTTGGGACGTCATTTAATTTTGTGACATTATGTATTTTGTGACGTCATTTATTTTTATGACGTTATGTATTTTGTGACGTCATTTTTTTGACGTTATGTATTTTGTGACGTCATTTATTTTTGTGACGTTATGTATTTTGTGACGTCATTTATTTTTGTGACAATATGTATTTAGTGACGTCATTATGTTTGTGACGTCATTTATTTTTGTGACGTTATGTATTTTGTGACGTCATTTATTTTTTTGACGTTATGTATTTTGTGACGTCATTTATTTTGTGACGTTATTTATTTTATGACGTTATGTATTTTGTGACGTCATTTATTTTTTTGACGTTATGTATTTTGTGACGTAATTAATTTTTGTGACGTCATTTATTTTTTGTGACGTTATGTATTTTGTGACGTCATTTATTTTTGTGACGTTATGTATTTTGTGACGTCATTTATTTTGGTAACGTTATGTATTTTGTAACGTCATTTATTTTGTAACGTCATTTATTTTTGTGACGTTATGTATTTTGTGACGTTATGTATTTTGTGACGTTATTTATTTTTGTGACGTTATGTATTTTGTGACTTAATTAATTTTTGTGACGTCATTTATTTTTGTGACGTTATATATTTTGTGAGGTTATGTACTTTGTGACGTAATTAATTTTTGTGACGTCATTTATTTTTGTGACGTTATTTATTTTGTGACGTCATTTGTTTTTGTGACGTTATGTATTTTGTGAGTCATTTATTTTCGTGACGTTATGTATTTTGTGACGTCATTTATTTTTGTGACGTTATGTATTTTGTGACGTCATTTTTTTGTGACGTTATGTATTTTGTGACGTCATTTATTTTTGTGACGTTATGTATTTTGTGACGTCATTTATTTTGGTAACGTTATGTATTTTGTAACGTCATTTATTTTGTAACGTCATTTATTTTTGTGACGTTATGTATTTTGTGAGTCATTTATTTTGTGACGTTATGTATTTTGTGACGTCATTTATTTTTGTGACGTTATGTATTTTGTGACGTCATTTATTTTTGTGACGTTATGTATTTTGTGACGTCATTTGTTTTTGTGACGTTATGTATTTTGTGAATCATTTATTTTCGTGACGTTATGTATTTTGTGACGTCATTTATTTTTGTGACGTTATGTATTTTGTGACGTCATTTTTTTGTGACGTTATGTATTTTGTGACGTCATTTATTTTTGTGACGTTATGTATTTTGTGACGTCATTTATTTTGGTAACGTTATGTATTTTGTAACGTCATTTATTTTGTAACGTCATTTATTTTTGTTACGTTATGTATTTTGTGACCTTATGTATTTTGTGACGTCATTTATTTTTGTGACGTTATGTATTTTGTGACGTCATTTATTTTTGTGACGTTATGTATTTTGTGACGTCATTTTTTTTTTGACGTTATGTATTTTGTGACGTCATTTGTTTTTGTGACGTTATGTATTTTGTGAGTCATTTATTTTCGTGACGTTATGTATTTTGTGACGTCATTTATTTTTGTGACGTTATGTATTTTGTGACGTCATTTTTTTGTGACGTTATGTATTTTGTGACGTCATTTATTTTTGTGACGTTATGTATTTTGTGACGTCATTTATTTTTGTGACGTTATGTATTTTGTGACGTCATTTATTTTGGTAACGTTATGTATTTTGTAACGTCATTTATTTTGTAACGTCATTTATTTTTGTGACGTTATGTATTTTGTGACGTTATGTATTTTGTGACGTCATTTATTTTTGTGACGTTATGTATTTTGTGACGTTATTTGTTTTTGTGACGTTATGTATTTTGTGAGTCATTTATTTTCGTGACGTTATGTATTTTGTGACGTCATTTATTTTTGTGACGTTATGTATTTTGTGACGTCATTTATTTTTGTGACATTATGTATTTTGTGACGTCATTTATTTTTGTGAGGTTATGTATTTTTTGACGTAATTAATTTTTGTGACGTTATGTATTTTGTGACGTAATTAATTTTTGTGACGTCATTAATTTTGTGACGTTATGTATTTTGTGACGTCATTTATTTTTGTAACGTTATGTATTTTGTAACGTCATTTATTTTTGTGACGTTATGTATTTTGTGACGTTATGTATTTTGTGACAACATTTATTTTTGTGACGTTATGTATTTTGTGACGTCATTTATTTTTTGCCGTTATGTATTTTGTGACGTTATGTATTTTGTGACGTTATTTATTTTTGTGACGTCATTTATTTTTGTGACGTTATGTATTTTGTGACGTCATTTATTTTTGTGACGTTATGTATTTTGTGACGTCATTTATTTTTGTGACGTAATGTATTTTATGACGTTATGTATTTTGTGACGTCATTTATTTTTGTGACGTTATGTATTTTGTGAAGTAATTAATTTTTGTGACGTCATTTATTTTTATGACTTTATGTATTTTGTGACGTCATTTTTTTGACGTTATGTATTTTGTGACGTCATTTATTTTTGTGACGTTATGTATTTTGTGACGTCATTTATTTTTGTGACGATATGTATTTAGTGACGTCATTATGTTTGTGACGTCATTTATTTTGGTGACGTTATGTATTTTGTGACGTCATTTATTTTTGTTTCGTTATGTATTTTGTGACGTCATTTATTTGTGACGTTATGTATTTTGGGACGTCATTTAATTTTGTGACATTATGTATTTTGTGACGTCATTTATTTTTATGACGTTATGTATTTTGTGACGTCATTTTTTTGACGTTATGTATTTTGTGACGTCATTTATTTTTGTGACGTTATGTATTTTGTGACGTCATTTATTTTTGTGACAATATGTATTTAGTGACGTCATTATGTTTGTGACGTCATTTATTTTTGTGACGTTATGTATTTTGTGACGTCATTTATTTTTTTGACGTTATGTATTTTGTGACGTCATTTTTTTTGTGACGTTATGTATTTTATGACGTTATGTATTTTGTGACGTCATTTATTTTTTTGACGTTATGTATTTTGTGACGTAATTAATTTTTGTGACGTCATTTATTTTTTGTGACGTTATGTATTTTGTGACGTCATTTATTTTTGTGACGTTATGTATTTTGTGACGTCATTTATTTTTGTGACGTTATGTATTTTGTGACGTCATTTGTTTTTGTGACGTTATGTATTTTGTGAATCATTTATTTTCGTGACGTTATGTATTTTGTGACGTCATTTATTTTTGTGACGTTATGTATTTTGTGATGTCATTTTTTTGTGACGTTATGTATTTTGTGACGTCATTTATTTTTGTGACGTTATGTATTTTGTGACGTCATTTATTTTGGTAACGTTATGTATTTTGTAACGTCATTTATTTTGTAACGTCATTTATTTTTGTTACGTTATGTATTTTGTGACGTTATGTATTTTGTGACGTCATTTATTTTTGTGACGTTATGTATTTTGTGACGTCATTTATTTTTGTGACGTTATGTATTTTGTGACGTCATTTATTTTTTTGACGTTATGTATTTTGTGACGTCATTTGTTTTTGTGACGTTATGTATTTTGTGAGTCATTTATTTTCGTGACGTTATGTATTTTGTGACGTCATTTATTTTCGTGACGTTATGTATTTTCTGACGTCATTTATTTTTGTGACGTTATGTATTTTGTGACGTCATTTGTTTTTGTGACGTTATGTATTTTGTGAGTCATTTATTTTCGTGACGTTATGTATTTTCTGACGTCATTTATTTTTGTGACGTTATGTATTTTGTGACGTCATTTATTTTGGTAACGTTATGTATTTTGTAACGTCATTTATTTTGTAACGTCATTTATTTTTGTTACGTTATGTATTTTGTGAAGTAATTAATTTTTGTGACGTCATTTATTTTTGTGACGTTATGTATTTTGTGACGTCATTTATTTTTGTGACGTTATGTATTTTGTGACGTCATTTGTTTTTGTGACGTTATGTATTTTGTGAATCATTTATTTTCGTGACGTTATGTATTTTGTGACGTCATTTATTTTTGTGACGTTATGTATTTTGTGACGTCATTTTTTTGTGACGTTATGTATTTTGTGACGTCATTTATTTTTGTGACGTTATGTATTTTGTGACGTCATTTATTTTGGTAACGTTATGTATTTTGTAACGTCATTTATTTTGTAACGTCATTTATTTTTGTGACGTTATGTATTTTGTGACGTTATGTATTTTGTGACGTCATTTATTTTTGTGACGTTATGTATTTTGTGACGTTATTTGTTTTTGTGACGTTATGTATTTTGTGACGTCATTTATTTTTGTGAGGTTATGTATTTTTTGACGTAATTAATTTTTGTGACGTTATGTATTTTGTGACGTAATTAATTTTTGTGACGTCATTAATTTTGTGACGTTATGTATTTTGTGACGTCATTTATTTTTGTAACGTTATGTATTTTGTAACGTCATTTATTTTTGTGACGTTATGTATTTTGTGACGTTATGTATTTTGTGACAACATTTATTTTTGTGACGTTAAGTATTTTGTGACGTCATTTATTTTTTGCCGTTATGTATTTTGTGACGTTATGTATTTTGTGACGTTATTTATTTTTGTGACGTCATTTATTTTTGTGACGTCATGTATTTTGTGACGTCATTTATTTTTGTGACGTTATGTATTTTGTGACGTCATTTATTTTTGTGACGTTATGTATTTTGTGACGTCATTTATTTTTGTGACGTTATGTATTTTGTGACGTCATTTATTTTTGTGACGTAATGTATTTTGTGACGTTATGTATTTTGTGACGTCATTTATTTTTGTGACGTTATGTATTTTGTGAAGTAATTAATTTTTGTGACGTCATTTATTTTTATGACGTTATGTATTTTGTGACGTCATTTTTTTGACGTTATGTATTTTGTGACGTCATTTATTTTTGTGACGTTATGTATTTTGTGACGTCATTTATTTTTGTGACAATATGTATTTAGTGACGTCATTATGTTTGTGACGTCATTTATTTTGGTGACGTTATGTATTTTGTGACGTCATTTATTTTTGTTTCGTTATGTATTTTGTGACGTCATTTATTTGTGACGTTATGTATTTTGGGACGTCATTTAATTTTGTGACATTATGTATTTTGTGACGTCATTTATTTTTATGACGTTATGTATTTTGTGACGTCATTTTTTTGACGTTATGTATTTTGTGACGTCATTTATTTTTGTGACGTTATGTATTTTGTGACGTCATTTATTTTTGTGACAATATGTATTTAGTGACGTCATTATGTTTGTGACGTCATTTATTTTTGTGACGTTATGTATTTTGTGACGTCATTTATTTTTTTGACGTTATGTATTTTGTGACGTCATTTATTTTGTGACGTTATTTATTTTATGACGTTATGTATTTTGTGACGTCATTTATTTTTTTGACGTTATGTATTTTGTGACGTAATTAATTTTTGTGACGTCATTTATTTTTTGTGACGTTATGTATTTTGTGACGTCATTTATTTTTGTGACGTTATGTATTTTGTGACGTCATTTATTTTGGTAACGTTATGTATTTTGTAACGTCATTTATTTTGTAACGTCATTTATTTTTGTGACGTTATGTATTTTGTGACGTTATGTATTTTGTGACGTTATTTATTTTTGTGACGTTATGTATTTTGTGACTTAATTAATTTTTGTGACGTCATTTATTTTTGTGACGTTATATATTTTGTGAGGTTATGTATTTTGTGACGTAATTAATTTTTGTGACGTCATTTATTTTTGTGACGTTATTTATTTTGTGACGTCATTTGTTTTTGTGACGTTATGTATTTTGTGAGTCATTTATTTTCGTGACGTTATGTATTTTGTGACGTCATTTATTTTTGTGACGTTATGTATTTTGTGACGTCATTTTTTTGTGACGTTATGTATTTTGTGACGTCATTTATTTTTGTGACGTTATGTATTTTGTGACGTCATTTATTTTGGTAACGTTATGTATTTTATAACGTCATTTATTTTGTAACGTCATTTATTTTTGTGACGTTATGTATTTTGTGAGTCATTTATTTTGTGACGTTATGTATTTTGTGACGTCATTTATTTTTGTGACGTTATGTATTTTGTGACGTCATTTATTTTTGTGACGTTATGTATTTTGTGACGTCATTTGTTTTTGTGACGTTATGTATTTTGTGAATCATTTATTTTCGTGACGTTATGTATTTTGTGACGTCATTTATTTTTGTGACGTTATGTATTTTGTGACGTCATTTTTTTGTGACGTTATGTATTTTGTGACGTCATTTATTTTTGTGACGTTATGTATTTTGTGACGTCATTTATTTTGGTAACGTTATGTATTTTGTAACGTCATTTATTTTGTAACGTCATTTATTTTTGTTACGTTATGTATTTTGTGACGTTATGTATTTTGTGACGTCATTTATTTTTGTGACGTTATGTATTTTGTGACGTCATTTATTTTTGTGACGTTATGTATTTTGTGACGTCATTTTTTTTTTGACGTTATGTATTTTGTGACGTCATTTGTTTTTGTGACGTTATGTATTTTGTGAGTCATTTATTTTCGTGACGTTATGTATTTTGTGACGTCATTTATTTTTGTGACGTTATGTATTTTGTGACGTCATTTTTTTGTGACGTTATGTATTTTGTGACGTCATTTATTTTTGTGACGTTATGTATTTTGTGACGTCATTTATTTTTGTGACGTTATGTATTTTGTGACGTCATTTATTTTGGTAACGTTATGTATTTTGTAACGTCATTTATTTTGTAACGTCATTTATTTTTGTGACGTTATGTATTTTGTGACGTTATGTATTTTGTGACGTCATTTATTTTTGTGACGTTATGTATTTTGTGACGTTATTTGTTTTTGTGACGTTATGTATTTTGTGAGTCATTTATTTTCGTGACGTTATGTATTTTGTGACGTCATTTATTTTTGTGACGTTATGTATTTTGTGACGTCATTTATTTTTGTGACATTATGTATTTTGTGACGTCATTTATTTTTGTGAGGTTATGTATTTTTTGACGTAATTAATTTTTGTGACGTTATGTATTTTGTGACGTAATTAATTTTTGTGACGTCATTAATTTTGTGACGTTATGTATTTTGTGACGTCATTTATTTTTGTAACGTTATGTATTTTGTAACGTCATTTATTTTTGTGACGTTATGTATTTTGTGACGTTATGTATTTTGTGACAACATTTATTTTTGTGACGTTATGTATTTTGTGACGTCATTTATTTTTTGCCGTTATGTATTTTGTGACGTTATGTATTTTGTGACGTTATTTATTTTTGTGACGTCATTTATTTTTGTGACGTTATGTATTTTGTGACGTCATTTATTTTTGTGACGTTATGTATTTTGTGACGTCATTTATTTTTGTGACGTAATGTATTTTATGACGTTATGTATTTTGTGACGTCATTTATTTTTGTGACGTTATGTATTTTGTGAAGTAATTAATTTTTGTGACGTCATTTATTTTTATGACTTTATGTATTTTGTGACGTCATTTTTTTGACGTTATGTATTTTGTGACGTCATTTATTTTTGTGACGTTATGTATTTTGTGACGTCATTTATTTTTGTGACGATATGTATTTAGTGACGTCATTATGTTTGTGACGTCATTTATTTTGGTGACGTTATGTATTTTGTGACGTCATTTATTTTTGTTTCGTTATGTATTTTGTGACGTCATTTATTTGTGACGTTATGTATTTTGGGACGTCATTTAATTTTGTGACATTATGTATTTTGTGACGTCATTTATTTTTATGACGTTATGTATTTTGTGACGTCATTTTTTTGACGTTATGTATTTTGTGACGTCATTTATTTTTGTGACGTTATGTATTTTGTGACGTCATTTATTTTTGTGACAATATGTATTTAGTGACGTCATTATGTTTGTGACGTCATTTATTTTTGTGACGTTATGTATTTTGTGACGTCATTTATTTTTTTGACGTTATGTATTTTGTGACGTCATTTTTTTTGTGACGTTATGTATTTTATGACGTTATGTATTTTGTGACGTCATTTATTTTTTTGACGTTATGTATTTTGTGACGTAATTAATTTTTGTGACGTCATTTATTTTTTGTGACGTTATGTATTTTGTGACGTCATTTATTTTTGTGACGTTATGTATTTTGTGACGTCATTTATTTTTGTGACGTTATGTATTTTGTGACGTCATTTGTTTTTGTGACGTTATGTATTTTGTGAATCATTTATTTTCGTGACGTTATGTATTTTGTGACGTCATTTATTTTTGTGACGTTATGTATTTTGTGATGTCATTTTTTTGTGACGTTATGTATTTTGTGACGTCATTTATTTTTGTGACGTTATGTATTTTGTGACGTCATTTATTTTGGTAACGTTATGTATTTTGTAACGTCATTTATTTTGTAACGTCATTTATTTTTGTGACGTTATGTATTTTGTGACGTTATGTATTTTGTGACGTCATTTATTTTTGTGACGTTATGTATTTTGTGACGTTATTTGTTTTTGTGACGTTATGTATTTTGTGAGTCATTTATTTTCGTGACGTTATGTATTTTGTGACGTCATTTATTTTTGTGACGTTATGTATTTTGTGACGTCATTTATTTTTGTGACGTTATGTATTTTGTGACGTCATTTATTTTTGTGAGGTTATGTATTTTTTGACGTAATTAATTTTTGTGACGTTATGTATTTTGTGACGTAATTAATTTTTGTGACGTCATTTATTTTTTGTGACGTTATGTATTTTGTGACGTCATTTATTTTTGTGACGTTATGTATTTTGTGACGTCATTTATTTTTGTGACGTTATGTATTTTGTGACGTCATTTGTTTTTGTGACGTTATGTATTTTGTGAATCATTTATTTTCGTGACGTTATGTATTTTGTGACGTCATTTATTTTTGTGACGTTATGTATTTTGTGATGTCATTTTTTTGTGACGTTATGTATTTTGTGACGTCATTTATTTTTGTGACGTTATGTATTTTGTGACGTCATTTATTTTTGTGACGTTATGTATTTTGTGACGTCATTTATTTTTGTGACGTTATGTATTTTGTGACGTCATTTGTTTTTGTGACGTTATGTATTTTGTGAATCATTTATTTTCGTGACGTTATGTATTTTGTGACGTCATTTATTTTTGTGACGTTATGTATTTTGTGATGTCATTTTTTGTGACGTTATGTATTTTGTGACGTCATTTATTTTTGTAACGTTATGTATTTTGTAACGTCATTTATTTTTGTGACGTTATGTATTTTGTGACGTTATGTATTTTGTGACAACATTTATTTTTGTGACGTTATGTATTTTGTGACGTCATTTATTTTTTGCCGTTATGTTTTTTGTGACGTTATGTATTTTGTGACGTTATTTATTTTTGTGACGTCATTTATTTTTGTGACGTCATGTATTTTGTGACGTCATTTATTTTTGTGACGTTATGTATTTTGTGACGTCATTTATTTTTGTGACGTTATGTATTTTGTGACGTCATTTATTTTTGTGACGTTATGTATTTTGTGACGTCATTTATTTTTGTGACGTAATGTATTTTGTGACGTTATGTATTTTGTGACGTCATTTATTTTTGTGACGTTATGTATTTTGTGAAGTAATTAATTTTTGTGACGTCATTTATTTTTATGACGTTATGTATTTTGTGACGTCATTTTTTTGACGTTATGTATTTTGTGACGTCATTTATTTTTGTGACGTTATGTATTTTGTGACGTCATTTATTTTTGTGACAATATGTATTTAGTGACGTCATTATGTTTGTGACGTCATTTATTTTGGTGACGTTTTGTATTTTGTGACGTCATTTATTTTTGTTTCGTTATGTATTTTGTGACGTCATTTATTTTTATGACGTTATGTATTTTGTGACGTCATTTTTTTGACGTTATGTATTTTGTGACGTCATTTATTTTTGTGACGTTATGTATTTTGTGACGTCATTTATTATTGTGACAATATGTATTTAGTGACGTCATTATGTTTGTGACGTTATTTATTTTTGTGACGTTATGTATTTTGTGACGTCATTTATTTGTTTGACGTTATGTATTTTGTGACGTCATTTTTTTTGTGACGTTATGTATTTTATGACGTTATGTATTTTGTGACGTCATTTATTTTTTTGACGTTATGTATTTTGTGACGTAATTAATTTTTGTGACGTCATTTATTTTTTGTGACGTTATGTATTTTGTGACGTCATTTATTTTTGTGACGTTATGTATTTTGTGACGTCATTTATTTTGGTAACGTTATGTATTTTGTGACGTAATTAATTTTTGTGACGTCATTTATTTTTGTGACGTTATGTATTTTGTGACGTTATGTATTTTGTGACGTCATTTATTTTTGTGACGTTATGTATTTTGTGACGTCATTTATTTTTGTGACGTTATGTATTTTGTGACGTCATTTATTTTTGTGACTTTATTTATTTTGTGACGTCATTTATTTTTGTGACGTTATGTATTTTGTGACGTTATGTAGTTTGTGACGTTATTTATTTTTGTGACGTTATGTATTTTGTGACGTAATTAATTTTTGTGACGTCATTTATTTTTGTGACGTTATATATTTTGTGAGGTTATGTATTTTGTGACGTAATTAATTTTTGTGACGTCATTTATTTTTGTGACGTTATGTATTTTGTGACGTCATTTGTTTTTGTGACGTTATGTATTTTGTGAGTCATTTATTTTCGTGACGTTATGTATTTTGTGACGCCATTTATTTTTGTGACGTTATGTATTTTGTGACGTCATTTTTTTGTGACGTTATGTATTTTGTGACGTCATTTATTTTTGTGACGTTAGGTATTTTGTGACGTCATTAATTTTGGTAACGTTATGTATTTTGTAACGTCATTTATTTTGTAACGTCATTTATTTTTGTGACGTTATGTATTTTGTGACGTTATGTATTTTGTGACGTCATTTATTTTTGTGACGTTATGTATTTTGTGACGTCATTTATTTTTGTGACGTTATGTATTTTGTGACGTCATTTATTTTTTTGACGTTATGTATTTTGTGACGTCATTTGTTTTTGTGACGTTATGTATTTTGTGAGTCATTTATTTTCGTGACGTTATGTATTTTGTGACGTCATTTATTTTTGTGACGTTATGTGTGACGTCATTTTTTTGTGACGTTATGTATTTTGTGACGTCATTTATTTTTGTGACGTTATGTATTTTGTGACGTCATTTATTTTGGTAACGTTATGTATTTTGTAACGTCATTTATTTTGTAACGTCTTTTATTTTTGTTACGTTATGTATTTTGTGACGTTATGTATTTTGTGACGTCATTTATTTTTGTGAAGTTATGTATTTTGTGACGTCATTTATTTTTGTGACGTTATGTATTTTGTGACGTCATTTATTTTTTTGCCGTTATGTATTTTGTGACGTCATTTGTTTTTGTGACGTTATGTATTTTGTGAGTCATTTATTTTCGTGACGTTATGTATTTTGTGACGTCATTTATTTTTGTGACGTTATGTATTTTGTGACGTCATTTTTTTGTGACGTTATGTATTTTGTGACGTCATTTATTTTTGTGACGTTATGTATTTTGTGACGTCATTTATTTTGGTAACGTTATGTATTTTGTAACGTCATTTATTTTGTAACGTCATTTATTTTTGTGACGTTATGTATTTTGTGACGTTATGTATTTTGTGACGTCATTTATTTTTGTGACGTTATGTATTTTGTGACGTCATTTATTTTTGTGACGTTATTTATTTTGTGACGTCATTTGTTTTTGTGACGTTATGTATTTTGTGAATCATTTATTTTCGTGACGTTATGTATTTTGTGACGTCATTTATTTTTGTGACGTTATGTATTTTGTGACGTCATTTTTTTGTGACGTTATGTATTTTGTGACGTCATTTATTTTGGTAACGTTATGTATTTTGTAACGTCATTTTTTTGTGACGTTATGAATTTTGTGACGTCATTTATTTTTGTGACGTTATGTATTTTGTGACGTAATTAATTTTTGTGACGTCATTTATTTTTGTGACGTTATGTATTTCGTGACGTTATGTATTTTGTGACGTCATTTATTTTTGTGACGTTATGTATTTTGTGACGTCATTTTTTTGTGACGTTATGTATTTTGTGACGTCATTTATTTTTGTGACGTTATGTATTTTGTGACGTCATTTATTTTGGTAACGTTATGTATTTTGTAACGTCATTTTTTTGTGACGTTATGTATTTTGTGACGTCATTTATTTTTGTGACGTTATGTATTTTGTGACGTAATTAATTTTTGTGACGTCATTTATTTTTGTGACGTTATGTATTTTGTGACGTTATGTATTTTGTGACGTCATTTATTTTTGTGACGTTATGTATTTTGTGACGTCATTTATTTTTGTGACGTTATGTATTTTGTGACGTCATTTATTTTTGTGACTTTATTTATTTTGTGACGTCATTTATTTTTGTGACGTTATGTATTTTGTGACGTTATGTATTTTGTGACGTAATTAATTTTTGTGACGTCATTTATTTTTGTGACGTTATGTATTTTGTGACGTCATTTGTTTTTGTGACGTTATGTATTTTGTGAGTCATTTATTTTCGTGACGTTATGTATTTTTTGACGCCATTTATTTTTGTGACGTTATGTATTTTGTGACGTCATTTTTTTGTGACGTTATGTATTTTGTGACGTCATTTATTTTTGTGACGTTATGTATTTTGTGACGTCATTTATTTTGGTAACGTTATGTATTTTGTAACGTCATTTATTTTGTAACGTCATTTATTTTTGTGACGTTATGTATTTTGTGACGTTATGTATTTTGTGACGTCATTTATTTTTGTGACGTTATGTATTTTGTGACGTCATTTATTTTTGTGACGTTATGTATTTTGTGACGTCATTTATTTTTTTGACGTTATGTATTTTGTGACGTCATTTGTTTTTGTGACGTTATGTATTTTGTGAGTCATTTATTTTCGTGACGTTATGTATTTTGTGACGTCATTTATTTTTGTGACGTTATGTATTTTGTGACGTCATTTGTTTTTGTGACGTTATGTATTTTGTGACGTCATTTATTTTGGTAACGTTATGTATTTTGTAACGTCATTTATTTTGTAACGTCATTTATTTTTGTGACGTTATGTATTTTGTGACGTTATGTATTTTGTGACGTCATTTATTTTTGTGACGTTATGTATTTTGTGTCGTCATTTATTTTTGTGACGTTATGTATTTTTTGACGTCATTTATTTTGGTAACGTTATGTATTTTGTAACGTCATTTATTTTGTGACGTCATTTATTTTTGTGACGTTATGTATTTTGTGACGTTATGTATTTTGTGACGTTATGTATTTTGTGACGTCATTTATTTTTGTGACGTTATGTATTTTGTGACGTAATTAACTTTTGTGAGTCATTTATTTTCGTGACGTTATGTATTTTCTGACGTCATTTATTTTTGTGACGTTATGTATTTTGTGACGTCATTTTTTTGTGACGTTATGTATTTTGTGACGTCATTTATTTTTGTGACGTTATGTATTTTGTGACGTCATTTATTTTGGTAACGTTATGTATTTTGTAACGTCATTTATTTTGTAACGTCTTTTATTTTTGTTACGTTATGTATTTTGTGACGTTATGTATTTTGTGACGTCATTTATTTTTGTGAAGTTATGTATTTTGTGACGTCATTTATTTTTGTGACGTTATGTATTTTGTGACGTCATTTATTTTTTTGCCGTTATGTATTTTGTGACGTCATTTGTTTTTGTGACGTTATGTATTTTGTGAGTCATTTATTTTCGTGACGTTATGTATTTTGTGACGTCATTTATTTTTGTGACGTTATGTATTTTGTGACGTCATTTTTTTGTGACGTTATGTATTTTGTGACGTCATTTATTTTTGTGACGTTATGTATTTTGTGACGTCATTTATTTTGGTAACGTTATGTATTTTGTAACGTCATTTATTTTGTAACGTCATTTATTTTTGTGACGTTATGTATTTTGTGACGTTATGTATTTTGTGACGTCATTTATTTTTGTGACGTTATGTATTTTGTGACGTCATTTATTTTTGTGACGTTATTTATTTTGTGACGTCATTTGTTTTTGTGACGTTATGTATTTTGTGAATCATTTATTTTCGTGACGTTATGTATTTTGTGACGTCATTTATTTTTGTGACGTTATGTATTTTGTGACGTCATTTTTTGTGACGTTATGTATTTTGTGACGTCATTTATTTTGGTAACGTTATGTATTTTGTAACGTCATTTTTTTGTGACGTTATGAATTTTGTGACGTCATTTATTTTTGTGACGTTATGTATTTTGTGACGTAATTAATTTTTGTGACGTCATTTATTTTTGTGACGTTATGTATTTTGTGACGTTATGTATTTTGTGACGTCATTTATTTTTGTGACGTTATGTATTTTGTGACGTCATTTATTTTTGTGACGTTATGTATTTTGTGACGTCATTTATTTTTGTGACTTTATTTATTTTGTGACGTCATTTATTTTTGTGACGTTATGTATTTTGTGACGTTATGTATTTTGTGACGTTATTTATTTTTGTGACGTTATGTATTTTGTGACGTAATTAATTTTTGTGACGTCATTTATTTTTGTGACGTTATATATTTTGTGAGGTTATGTATTTTGTGACGTAATTAATTTTTGTGACGTCATTTATTTTTGTGACGTTATGTATTTTGTGACGTCATTTGTTTTTGTGACGTTATGTATTTTGTGAGTCATTTATTTTCGTGACGTTATGTATTTTGTGACGCCATTTATTTTTGTGACGTTATGTATTTTGTGTCGTCATTTTTTTGTGACGTTATGTATTTTGTGACGTCATTTATTTTTGTGACGTTATGTATTTTGTGACGTCATTTATTTTGGTAACGTTATGTATTTTGTAACGTCATTTATTTTGTAACGTCATTTATTTTTGTGACATGTGTTTTGTGACGTTATGTATTTTGTGACGTCATTTATTTTTGTGACGTTATGTATTTTGTGACGTCATTTATTTTTGTGACGTTATGTATTTTGTGACGTCATTTATTTTTTTGACGTTATGTATTTTGTGACGTCATTTGTTTTTGTGACGTTATGTATTTTGTGAGTCATTTATTTTCGTGACGTTATGTATTTTGTGACGTCATTTATTTTTGTGACGTTATGTATTTTGTGACGTCATTTGTTTTTGTGACGTTATGTATTTTGTGACGTCATTTATTTTGGTAACGTTATGTATTTTGTAACGTCATTTATTTTGTAACGTCATTTATTTTTGTGACGTTATGTATTTTGTGACGTTATGTATTTTGTGACGTCATTTATTTTTGTGACGTTATGTATTTTGTGTCGTCATTTATTTTTGTGACGTTATGTATTTTGTGACGTCATTTATTTTGGTAACGTTATGTATTTTGTAACGTCATTTATTTTGTGACGTCATTTATTTTTGTGACGTTATGTATTTTGTGACGTTATGTATTTTGTGACGTTATGTATTTTGTGACGTTATGTATTTTGTGACGTCATTTATTTTTGTGACGTTATGTATTTTGTGACGTAATTAATTTTTGTGAGTCATTTATTTTCGTGACGTTATGTATTTTCTGACGTCATTTATTTTTGTGACGTTATGTATTTTGTGACGTCATTTTTTTGTGACGTTATGTATTTTGTGACGTCATTTATTTTTGTGACGTTATGTATTTTGTGACGTCATTTATTTTGGTAACGTTATGTATTTTGTAACGTCATTTATTTTGTAACGTCATTTATTTTTGTTACGTTATGTATTTTGTGACGTTATGTATTTTGTGACGTCATTTATTTTTGTGAAGTTATGTATTTTGTGACGTCATTTATTTTTGTGACGTTATGTATTTTGTGACGTCATTTATTTTTTTGACGTTATGTATTTTGTGACGTCATTTGTTTTTGTGACGTTATGTATTTTGTGAGTCATTTATTTTCGTGACGTTATGTATTTTGTGACGTCATTTATTTTTGTGACGTTATGTATTTTGTGACGTCATTTTTTTGTGACGTTATGTATTTTGTGACGTCATTTATTTTTGTGACGTTATGTATTTTGTGACGTCATTTATTTTGGTAACGTTATGTATTTTGTAACGTCATTTATTTTGTAACGTCATTTATTTTTGTGACGTTATGTATTTTGTGACGTTATGTATTTTGTGACGTCATTTATTTTTGTGACGTTATGTATTTTGTGACGTCATTTATTTTTGTGACGTTATTTATTTTGTGACGTCATTTGTTTTTGTGACGTTATGTATTTTGTGAATCATTTATTTTCGTGACGTTATGTATTTTGTGACGTCATTTATTTTTGTGACGTTATGTATTTTGTGACGTCATTTTTTTGTGACGTTATGTATTTTGTGACGTCATTTATTTTTGTGACGTTATGTATTTTGTGACGTCATTTATTTTGGTAACGTTATGTATTTTGTAACGTCATTTATTTTGTAACGTCATTTATTTTTGTGACGTTATGTATTTTATGACGTTATGTATTTTGTGACGTCATTTATTTTTGTGACGTTATGTATTTTGTGACGTTATTTGTTTTTGTGACGTTATGTATTTTGTGAGTCATTTATTTTCGTGACGTTATGTATTTTGTGACGTCATTTATTTTTGTGACGTTATGTATTTTGTGACGTCATTTATTTTTGTGACGTTATGTATTTTGTGACGTCATTTATTTTTGTGAGGTTATGTATTTTTTGACGTAATTAATTTTTGTGACGTTATGTATTTTGTGACGTAATTAATTTTTGTGACGTCATTAATTTTGTGACGTTATATATTTTGTGACGTCATTTATTTTTGTAACGTTATGTATTTTGTAACGTCATTTATTTTTGTGACGTTATGTATTTTGTGACGTTATGTATTTTGTGACAACATTTATTTTTGTGACGTTATGTATTTTGTGACGTCATTTATTTTTTGCCGTTATGTATTTTGTGACGTTATGTATTTTGTGACGTTATTTTTTTTGTGACGTCATTTATTTTTGTGACGTCATGTATTTTGTGACGTCATTTATTTTTGTGACGTTATGTATTTTGTGACGTCATTTATTTTTGTGACGTTATGTATTTTGTGACGTCATTTATTTTTGTGACGTTATGTATTTTGTACGTCATTTATTTTTGTGACGTAATGTATTTTGTGACGTTATGTATTTTGTGACGTCATTTATTTTTGTGACGTTATGTATTTTGTGAAGTAATTAATTTTTGTGACGTCATTTATTTTTATGACGTTATGTATTTTGTGACGTCATTTTTTTGACGTTATGTATTTTGTGACGTCATTTATTTTTGTGACGTTATGTATTTTGTGACGTCATTTATTTTTGTGACAATATGTATTTAGTGACGTCATTATGTTTGTGACGTCATTTATTTTGGTGACGTTATGTATTTTGTGACGTCATTTATTTTTGTTTCGTTATGTATTTTGTGACGTCATTTATTTGTGACGTTATGTATTTTGGGACGTCATTTAATTTTGTGACATTATGTATTTTGTGACGTCATTTATTTTTTTGACGTTATGTATTTTGTGACGTAATTAATTTTTGTGTCGTCATTTATTTTTTGTGACGTTATGTATTTTGTGACGTCATTTATTTTTGTGACGTTATGTATTTTTTGACGTCATTTATTTTGGTAACGTTATGTATTTTGTAACGTCATTTATTTTGTAACGTCATTTATTTTTGTGACGTTATGTATTTTGTGACGTTATGTATTTTGTGACGTCATTTATTTTTGTGACGTTATATATTTTGTGAGGTTATGTATTTTGTGACGTGATTAATTTTTGTGACGTCATTTTTTTTGTGACGTTATGTATTTTGTGACGTCATTTATTTTTGTGACGTTATGTATTTTGTGAGTCATTTATTTTCGTGACGTTATGTATTTTGTGACGTCATTTATTTTTGTGACGTTATGTATTTTGTGACGTCATTTTTTTGTGACGTTATGTATTTTGTGACGTCATTTATTTTTGTGACGTTATGTATTTTGTGACGTCATTTATTTTGGTAACGTTATGTATTTTGTAACGTCATTTATTTTGTAACGTCATTTATTTTTGTGACGTTATGTATTTTGTGACGTTATGTATTTTGTGACGTCATTTATTTTTGTGACGTTATGTATTTTGTGACGTCATTTATTTTTGTGACGTTATGTATTTTGTGACGTCATTTATTTTGGTAACGTTATGTATTTTGTAACGTCATTTATTTTGTAACGTCATTTATTTTTGTGACGTTATGTATTTTGTGACGTTATGTATTTTGTGACGTCATTTGTTTTTGTGACGTTATGTATTTTGTGAGTCATTTATTTTCGTGACGTTATGTATTTTGTGACGTCATTTATTTTTGTGACTTTATTTATTTTGTGACGTCATTTATTTTTGTGACGTTATGTATTTTGTGACGTTATGTATTTTGTGACGTTATTTATTTTTGTGACGTTATGTATTTTGTGACGTAATTAATTTTTGTGACGTCATTTATTTTTGTGACGTTATATATTTTGTGAGGTTATATATTTTGTGACGTAATTAATTTTTGTGACGTCATTTATTTTTGTGACGTTATGTATTTTGTGACGTCATTTGTTTTTGTGACGTTATGTATTTTGTGGGTCATTTATTTTCGTGACGTTATGTATTTTGTGACGTCATTTATTTTTGTGACGTTATGTATTTTGTGACGTCTTTTTTTTGTGACGTTATGTATTTTGTGACGTCATTTATTTTTGTGACGTTATGTATTTTGTGACGTCATTTATTTTGGTAACGTTATGTATTTTGTAACGTCATTTTTTTGTGACGTTATGTATTTTGTGACGTCATTTATTTTTGTGACGTTATGTATTTTGTGACGTAATTAATTTTTGTGACGTCATTTATTTTTGTGACGTTATGTATTTTGTGACGTTATGTATTTTGTGACGTCATTTATTTTTGTGACGTTATGTATTTTGTGACGTCATTTATTTTTGTGACTTTATTTATTTTGTGACGTCATTTATTTTTGTGACGTTATGTATTTTGTGACGTTATGTATTTTGTGACGTAATTAATTTTTGTGACGTCATTTATTTTTGTGACGTTATGTATTTTGTGACGTCATTTGTTTTTGTGACGTTATGTATTTTGTGAGTCATTTATTTTCGTGACGTTATGTATTTTGTGACGCCATTTATTTTTGTGACGTTATGTATTTTGTGACGTCATTTTTTTGTGACGTTATGTATTTTGTGACGTCATTTATTTTTGTGACGTTATGTATTTTGTGACGTCATTTATTTTGGTAACGTTATGTATTTTGTAACGTCATTTATTTTGTAACGTCATTTATTTTTGTGACGTTATGTATTTTGTGACGTTATGTATTTTGTGACGTCATTTATTTTTGTGACGTTATGTATTTTGTGACGTCATTTATTTTTGTGACGTTATGTATTTTGTGACGTCATTTATTTTTTTGACGTTATGTATTTTGTGACGTCATTTGTTTTTGTGACGTTATGTATTTTGTGAGTCATTTATTTTCGTGACGTTATGTATTTTGTGACGTCATTTATTTTTGTGACGTTATGTATTTTGTGACGTCATTTGTTTTTGTGACGTTATGTATTTTGTGACGTCATTTATTTTGGTAACGTTATGTATTTTGTAACGTCATTTATTTTGTAACGTCATTTATTTTTGTGACGTTATGTATTTTGTGACGTTATGTATTTTGTGACGTCATTTATTTTTGTGACGTTATGTATTTTGTGTCGTCATTTATTTTTGTGACGTTATGTATTTTTTGACGTCATTTATTTTGGTAACGTTATGTATTTTGTAACGTCATTTATTTTGTGACGTCATTTATTTTTGTGACGTTATGTATTTTGTGACGTTATGTATTTTGTGACGTTATGTATTTTGTGACGTCATTTATTTTTGTGACGTTATGTATTTTGTGACGTAATTAACTTTTGTGAGTCATTTATTTTCGTGACGTTATGTATTTTCTGACGTCATTTATTTTTGTGACGTTATGTATTTTGTGACGTCATTTTTTTGTGACGTTATGTATTTTGTGACGTCATTTATTTTTGTGACGTTATGTATTTTGTGACGTCATTTATTTTGGTAACGTTATGTATTTTGTAACGTCATTTATTTTGTAACGTCTTTTATTTTTGTTACGTTATGTATTTTGTGACGTTATGTATTTTGTGACGTCATTTATTTTTGTGAAGTTATGTATTTTGTGACGTCATTTATTTTTGTGACGTTATGTATTTTGTGACGTCATTTATTTTTTTGCCGTTATGTATTTTGTGACGTCATTTGTTTTTGTGACGTTATGTATTTTGTGAGTCATTTATTTTCGTGACGTTATGTATTTTGTGACGTCATTTATTTTTGTGACGTTATGTATTTTGTGACGTCATTTTTTTGTGACGTTATGTATTTTGTGACGTCATTTATTTTTGTGACGTTATGTATTTTGTGACGTCATTTATTTTGGTAACGTTATGTATTTTGTAACGTCATTTATTTTGTAACGTCATTTATTTTTGTGACGTTATGTATTTTGTGACGTTATGTATTTTGTGACGTCATTTATTTTTGTGACGTTATGTATTTTGTGACGTCATTTATTTTTGTGACGTTATTTATTTTGTGACGTCATTTGTTTTTGTGACGTTATGTATTTTGTGAATCATTTATTTTCGTGACGTTATGTATTTTGTGACGTCATTTATTTTTGTGACGTTATGTATTTTGTGACGTCATTTTTTTGTGACGTTATGTATTTTGTGACGTCATTTATTTTGGTAACGTTATGTATTTTGTAACGTCATTTTTTTGTGACGTTATGAATTTTGTGACGTCATATATTTTTGTGACGTTATGTATTTTGTGACGTAATTAATTTTTGTGACGTCATTTATTTTTGTGACGTTATGTATTTTGTGACGTTATGTATTTTGTGACGTCATTTATTTTTGTGACGTTATGTATTTTGTGACGTCATTTATTTTTGTGACGTTATGTATTTTGTGACGTCATTTATTTTTTGCCGTTATGTATTTTGTGACGTTATGTATTTTGTGACGTTATTTATTTTTGTGACGTTATGTATTTTGTGACGTAATTAATTTTTGTGACGTCATTTATTTTTGTGACGTTATATATTTTGTGAGGTTATGTATTTTGTGACGTAATTAATTTTTGTGACGTCATTTATTTTTGTGACGTTATGTATTTTGTGACGTCATTTATTTTTTGCCGTTATGTATTTTGTGACGTTATGTATTTTGTGACGTTATTTATTTTTGTGACGTTATGTATTTTGTAACGTAATTAATTTTTGTGACGTCATTTATTTTTGTGACGTTATATATTTTGTGAGGTTATGTATTTTGTGACGTAATTAATTTTTGTGACGTCATTTATTTTTGTGACGTTATGTATTTTGTGACGTCATTTGTTTTTGTGACGTTATGTATTTTGTGAGTCATTTATTTTCGTGACGTTATGTATTTTGTGACGTCATTTATTTTTGTGACGTTATGTATTTTGTGACGTCATTTGTTTTTGTGACGTTATGTATTTTGTGACGTCATTTATTTTGGTAACGTTATGTATTTTGTAACGTCATTTATTTTGTAACGTCATTTATTTTTGTGACGTTATGTATTTTGTGACGTTATGTATTTTGTGACGTCATTTATTTTTGTGACGTTATGTATTTTGTGACGTCATTTATTTTTGTGACGTTATGTATTTTGTGACGTCATTTATTTTTGTGACGTTATGTATTTTGTGACGTCATTTATTTTGGTAACGTTATGTATTTTGTAACGTCATTTATTTTGTGACGTCATTTATTTTTGTGACGTTATGTATTTTGTGACGTTATGTATTTTGTGACGTTATGTATTTTGTGACGTCATTTATTTTTGTGACGTTATGTATTTTGTAACGTAATTAATTTTTGTGACGTCATTTATTTTTGTGACGTTATATATTTTATGAGGTTATGTATTTTGTGACGTAATTAATTTTTGTGACGTCATTTATTTTTGTGACGTTATGTATTTTGTGACGTCATTTGTTTTTGTGACGTTATGTATTTTGTGAGTCATTTATTTTCGTGACGTTATGTATTTTCTGACGTCATTTATTTTTGTGACGTTATGTATTTTGTGACGTCATTTTTTTGTGACGTTATGTATTTTGTGACGTCATTTATTTTTGTGACGTTATGTATTTTGTGACGTCATTTATTTTGGTACCGTTATGTATTTTGTAACGTCATTTATTTTGTAACGTCATTTATTTTTGTTACGTTATGTATTTTGTGACGTTATGTATTTTGTGACGTCATTTATTTTTGTGACGTTATGTATTTTGTGACGTCATTCATTTTTGTGACGTTATGTATTTTGTGACGTCATTTATTTTTTTGACGTTATGTATTTTGTGACGTCATTTGTTTTCGTGACGTTATGTATTTTGTGAGTCATTTATTTTCGTGACGTTATGTATTTTGTGACGTCATTTATTTTTGTGACGTTATGTATTTTGTGACGTCATTTTTTTGTGACGTTATGTATTTTGTGACGTCATTTATTTTTGTGACGTTATGTATTTTGTGACGTCATTTATTTTGGTAACGTTATGTATTTTGTAACGTCATTTATTTTGTAACGTCATTTATTTTTGTGACGTTATGTATTTTGTGACGTTATGTATTTTTTGACGTCATTTTTTTGACGTTATGTATTTTGTGACGTCATTTATTTTTGTGACGTTATGTATTTTGTGACGTCATTTATTTTTGTGACAATATGTATTTAGTGACGTCATTATGTTTGTGACGTCATTTATTTTGGTGACGTTATGTATTTTGTGACGTCATTTATTTTTGTTTCGTTATGTATTTTGTGACGTCATTTATTTGTGACGTTATGTATTTTGGGACGTCATTTAATTTTGTGACATTATGTATTTTGTGACGTCATTTATTTTTATGACGTTATGTATTTTGTGACGTCATTTTTTTGACGTTATGTATTTTGTGACGTCATTTATTTTTGTGACGTTATGTATTTTGTGACGTCATTTATTTTTGTGACAATATGTATTTAGTGACGTCATTATGTTTGTGACGTCATTTATTTTTGTGACGTTATGTATTTTGTGACGTCATTTATTTTTTTGACGTTATGTATTTTGTGACGTCATTTTTTTTTGTGACGTTATGTATTTTGTGACTTAATTAATTTTTGTGACGTCATTTATTTTTGTGACGTTATATATTTTGTGAGGTTATGTATTTTGTGACGTAATTAATTTTTGTGACGTCATTTATTTTTGTGACGTTATGTATTTTGTGACGTCATTTTTTTGTGACGTTATGTATTTTGTGACGTCATTTATTTTTGTGACGTTATGTATTTTGTGACGTCATTTATTTTGGTAACGTTATGTATTTTGTAACGTCATTTATTTTGTAACGTCATTTATTTTTGTGACGTTATGTATTTTGTGACGTTATGTATTTTGTGACGTCATTTATTCTTGTGACGTTATGTATTTTGTGACGTCATTTATTTTTGTGACGTTATGTATTTTGTGACGTCATTTATTTTGGTAACGTTATGTATTTTGTAACGTCATTTATTTTGTAACGTCATTTATTTTTGTGACGTTATGTATTTTGTGACGTCATTTGTTTTTGTGACGTTATGTATTTTGTGAGTCATTTATTTTCGTGACGTTATGTATTTTGTGACGTCATTTATTTTTGTGACTTTATTTATTTTGTGACGTCATTTATTTTTGTGACGTTATGTATTTTGTGACGTTATGTATTTTGTGACGTTATTTATTTTTGTGACGTTATGTATTTTGTGACTTAATTAATTTTTGTGACGTCATTTATTTTTGTGACGTTATATATTTTGTGAGGTTATGTATTTTGTGACGTAATTAATTTTTGTGACGTCATTTATTTTTGTGACGTTATGTATTTTGTGACGTCATTTGTTTTTGTGACGTTATGTATTTTGTGAGTCATTTATTTTCGTGACGTTATGTATTTTGTGACGTCATTTATTTTTGTGACGTTATGTATTTTGTGACGTCATTTTTTTGTGACGTTATGTATTTTGTGACGTCATTTATTTTTGTGACGTTATGTATTTTGTGACGTCATTTATTTTGGTAACGTTATGTATTTTGTAACGTCATTTTTTTGTGACGTTATGTATTTTGTGACGTCATTTATTTTTGTGACGTTATGTATTTTGTGACGTAATTAATTTTTGTGACGTCATTTATTTTTGTGACGTTATGTATTTTGTGACGTTATGTATTTTGTGACGTCATTTATTTTTGTGACGTTATGTATTTTGTGACGTCATTTATTTTTGTGACGTTATGTATTTTGTGACGTCATTTATTTTTTGCCGTTATGTATTTTGTGACGTTATGTATTTTGTGACGTTATTTATTTTTGTGACGTTATGTATTTTGTGACGTAATTAATTTTTGTGACGTCATTTATTTTTGTGACGTTATATATTTTGTGAGGTTATGTATTTTGTGACGTAATTAATTTTTGTGACGTCATTTATTTTTGTGACGTTATGTATTTTGTGACGTCATTTATTTTTTGCCGTTATGTATTTTGTGACGTTATGTATTTTGTGACGTTATTTATTTTTGTGACGTTATGTATTTTGTAACGTAATTAATTTTTGTGACGTCATTTAGTTTTGTGACGTTATATATTTTGTGAGGTTATGTATTTTGTGACGTAATTAATTTTTGTGACGTCATTCATTTTTGTGACGTTATGTATTTTGTGACGTCATTTGTTTTTGTGACGTTATGTATTTTGTGAGTCATTTATTTTCGTGACGTTATGTATTTTGTGACGTCATTTATTTTTGTGACGTTATGTATTTTGTGACGTCATTTGTTTTTGTGACGTTATGTATTTTGTGACGTCATTTATTTTGGTAACGTTATGTATTTTGTAACGTCATTTATTTCGTAACGTCATTTATTTTTGTGACGTTATGTATTTTGTGACGTTATGTATTTTGTGACGTCATTTATTTTTGTGACGTTATGTATTTTGTGACGTCATTTATTTTTGTGACGTTGTGTATTTTGTGACGTCATTTATTTTTGTGACGTTATGTATTTTGTGACGTCATTTTTTTTGTGAAGTTATGTATTTTGTGACGTCATTTATTTTGTGACGTCATTTATTTTTGTGACGTTATGTATTTTGTGACGTTATGTATTTTGTGACGTTATGTATTTTGTGACGTCATTTATTTTTGTGACGTTATGTATTTTGTAACGTAATTAATTTTTGTGACGTCATTTATTTTTGTGACGTTATATATTTTATGAGGTTATGTATTTTGTGACGTAATTAATTTTTGTGACGTCATTTATTTTTGTGACGTTATGTATTTTGTGACGTCATTTGTTTTTGTGACGTTATGTATTTTGTGAGTCATTTATTTTCGTGACGTTATGTATTTTCTGACGTCATTTATTTTTGTGACGTTATGTATTTTGTGACGTCATTTTTTTGTGACGTTATGTATTTTGTGACGTCATTTATTTTTGTGACGTTATGTATTTTGTGACGTCATTTATTTTGGTACCGTTATGTATTTTGTAACGTCATTTATTTTGTAACGTCATTTATTTTTGTTACGTTATGTATTTTGTGACGTTATGTATTTTGTGACGTCATTTATTTTTGTGACGTTATGTATTTTGTGACGTCATTTATTTTTGTGACGTTATGTATTTTGTGACGTCATTTATTTTTTTGACGTTATGTATTTTGTGACGTCATTTGTTTTTGTGACGTTATGTATTTTGTGAGTCATTTATTTTCGTGACGTTATGTATTTTGTGACGTCATTTATTTTTGTGACGTTATGTATTTTGTGACGTCATTTTTTTGTGACGTTATGTATTTTGTGACGTCATTTATTTTTGTGACGTTATGTATTTTGTGACGTCATTTATTTTGGTAACGTTATGTATTTTGTAACGTCATTTATTTTGTAACGTCATTTATTTTTGTGACGTTATGTATTTTGTGACGTTATGTATTTTGTGACGTCATTTTTTTGACGTTATGTATTTTGTGACGTCATTTATTTTTGTGACGTTATGTATTTTGTGACGTCATTTATTTTTGTGACAATATGTATTTAGTGACGTCATTATGTTTGTGACGTCATTTATTTTGGTGACGTTATGTATTTTGTGACGTCATTTATTTTTGTTTCGTTATGTATTTTGTGACGTCATTTATTTGTGACGTTATGTATTTTGGGACGTCATTTAATTTTGTGACATTATGTATTTTGTGACGTCATTTATTTTTATGACGTTATGTATTTTGTGACGTCATTTTTTTGACGTTATGTATTTTGTGACGTCATTTATTTTTGTGACGTTATGTATTTTGTGACGTCATTTATTTTTGTGACAATATGTATTTAGTGACGTCATTATGTTTGTGACGTCATTTATTTTTGTGACGTTATGTATTTTGTGACGTCATTTATTTTTTTGACGTTATGTATTTTGTGACGTCATTTTTTTGTGACGTTATGTATTTTATGACGTTATGTATTTTGTGACGTCATTTATTTTTTTGACGTTATGTATTTTGTGACGTAATTAATTTTTGTGACGTCATTTATTTTTTGTGACGTTATGTATTTTGTGACGTCATTTATTTTTGTGACGTTATGTATTTTGTGACGTCATTTATTTTGGTAACGTTATGTATTTTGTAACGTCATTTATTTTGTAACGTCATTTATTTTTGTGACGTTATGTATTTTGTGACGTTATGTATTTTGTGACGTCATTTATTTTTGTGACGTTATGTATTTTGTGACGTCATTTATTTTTGTGACGTTATGTATTTTGTGACGTCATTTATTTTGGTAACGTTATGTATTTTGTAACGTCATTTATTTTGTAACGTCATTTATTTTTGTGACGTTATGTATTTTGTGACGTTATGTATTTTGTGACGTTATGTATTTTGTGACGTCATTTGTTTTTGTGACGTTATGTATTTTGTGAGTCATTTATTTTCGTGACGTTATGTATTTTGTGAGTCATTTATTTTCGTGACGTTATGTATTTTGTGACGTCATTTATTTTTGTGACGTTATGTATTTTGTGACGTCATTTGTTTTTGTGACGTTATGTATTTTGTGACGTCATTTATTTTGGTAACGTTATGTATTTTGTAACGTCATTTATTTTGTAACGTCATTTATTTTTGTGACGTTATGTATTTTGTGACGTTATGTATTTTGTGACGTCATTTATTTTTGTGACGTTATGTATTTTGTGTCGTCATTTATTTTTGTGACGTTATGTATTTTGTGACGTCATTTATTTTGGTAACGTTATGTATTTTGTAACGTCATTTATTTTGTGACGTCATTTATTTTTGTGACGTTATGTATTTTGTGACGTTATGTATTTTGTGACGTTATGTATTTTGTGACGTCATTTATTTTTGTGACGTTATGTATTTTGTGACGTAATTAACTTTTGTGAGTCATTTATTTTCGTGACGTTATGTATTTTCTGACGTCATTTATTTTTGTGACGTTATGTATTTTGTGACGTCATTTTTTTGTGACGTTATGTATTTTGTGACGTCATTTATTTTTGTGACGTTATGTATTTTGTGACGTCATTTATTTTGGTAACGTTATGTATTTTGTAACGTCATTTATTTTGTAACGTCATTTATTTTTGTTACGTTATGTATTTTGTGACGTTATGTATTTTGTGACGTCATTTATTTTTGTGAAGTTATGTATTTTGTGACGTCATTTATTTTTGTGAAGTTATGTATTTTGTGACGTCATTTGTTTTTGTGACGTTATGTATTTTGTGAGTCATTTATTTTCGTGACGTTATGTATTTTGTGACGTCATTTATTTTTGTGACGTTATGTATTTTGTGACGTCATTTTTTTGTGACGTTATGTATTTTGTGACGTCATTTATTTTTGTGACGTTATGTATTTTGTGATGTCATTTATTTTGGTAACGTTATGTATTCTGTAACGTCATTTATTTTGTAACGTCATTTATTTTTGTGACGTTATGTATTTTGTGACGTTATGTATTTTGTGACGTCATTTATTTTTGTGACGTTATTTATTTTGTGACGTCATTTGTTTTTGTGACGTTATGTATTTTGTGAATCATTTATTTTCGTGACGTTATGTATTTTGTGACGTCATTTATTTTTGTGACGTTATGTATTTTGTGACGTCATTTTTTTGTGACGTTATGTATTTTGTGACGTCATTTATTTTTGTGACGTTATGTATTTTGTGACGTCATTTATTTTGGTAACGTTATGTATTTTGTAACGTCATTTATTTTGTAACGTCATTTATTTTTGTGACGTTATGTATTTTGTGACGTTATGTATTTTGTGACGTCATTTATTTTTGTGACGTTATGTATTTTGTGACGTTATTTGTTTTTGTGACGTTATGTATTTTGTGAGTCATTTATTTTCGTGACGTTATGTATTTTGTGACGTCATTTATTTTTGTGACGTTATGTATTTTGTGACGTCATTTATTTTTGTGACGTTATGTATTTTGTGACGTCATTTATTTTTGTGAGGTTATGTATTTTTTGACGTAATTAATTTTTGTGACGTTACGTATTTTGTGACGTAATTAATTTTTGTAACGTCATTAATTTTGTGACGTTATGTATTTTGTGACGTCATTTATTTTTGTAACGTTATGTATTTTGTAACGTCATTTATTTTTGTGACGTTATGTATTTTGTGACGTTATGTATTTTGTGACAACATTTATTTTTGTGACGTTATGTATTTTGTGACGTCATTTATTTTTTGCCGTTATGTATTTTGTGACGTTATGTATTTTGTGACGTTATTTTTTTTTGTGACGTCATTTATTTTTGTGACGTCATGTATTTTGTGACGTCATTTATTTTTGTGACGTTATGTATTTTGTGACGTCATTTATTTTTGTGACGTTATGTATTTTGTGACGTCATTTATTTTTGTGACGTTATGTATTTTGTGACGTCATTTATTTTTGTGACGTAATGTATTTTGTGACGTTATGTATTTTGTGACGTCATTTATTTTTGTGACGTTATGTATTTTGTGAAGTAATTAATTTTTGTGACGTCATTTATTTTTATGACGTTATGTATTTTGTGACGTCATTTTTTTGACGTTATGTATTTTGTGACGTCATTTATTTTTGTGACGTTATGTATTTTGTGACGTCATTTATTTTCGTGACAATATGTATTTAGTGACGTCATTATGTTTGTGACGTCATTTATTTTGGTGACGTTATGTATTTTGTGACGTCATTTATTTTTGTTTCGTTATGTATTTTGTGACGTCATTTATTTGTGACGTTATGTATTTTGGGACGTCATTTAATTTTGTGACATTATGTATTTTGTGACGTCATTTATTTTTATGACGTTATGTATTTTGTGACGTCATTTTTTTGACGTTATGTATTTTGTGACGTCATTTATTTTTGTGACGTTATGTATTTTGTGACGTCATTTATTTTTGTGACAATATGTATTTAGTGACGTCATTATGTTTGTGACGTCATTTATTTTTGTGACGTTATGTATTTTGTGACGTCATTTATTTTTTTGACGTTATGTATTTTGTGACGTCATTTTTTTTGTGACGTTATGTATTTTATGACGTTATGTATTTTGTGACGTCATTTATTTTTTTGACGTTATGTATTTTGTGACGTAATTAATTTTTGTAACGTCATTTATTTTTTGTGACGTTATGTATTTTGTGACGTCATTTATTTTTGTGACGTTATGTATTTTGTGACGTCATTTATTTTGGTAACGTCGTTTGTATTTTGTGACGTTATGTATTTTGTGACGTTATTTATTTTTGTGACGTTATGTATTTTGTGACTTAATTAATTTTTGTGACGTCATTTATTTTTGTGACGTTATATATTTTGTGAGGTTATGTATTTTGTGACGTAATTAATTTTTGTGACGTCATTTATTTTTGTGACGTTATGTATTTTGTGACGTCATTTTTTTGTGACGTTATGTATTTTGTGACGTCATTTATTTTTGTGACGTTATGTATTTTGTGACGTCATTTATTTTGGTAACGTTATGTATTTTGTAACGTCATTTATTTTGTAACGTCATTTATTTTTGTGACGTTATGTATTTTGTGACGTTATGTATTTTGTGACGTCATTTATTCTTGTGACGTTATGTATTTTGTGACGTCATTTATTTTTGTGACGTTATGTATTTTGTGACGTCATTTATTTTGGTAACGTTATGTATTTTGTAACGTCATTTATTTTGTAACGTCATTTATTTTTGTGACGTTATGTATTTTGTGACGTTATGTATTTTGTGACGTCATTTGTTTTTGTGACGTTATGTATTTTGTGAGTCATTTATTTTCGTGACGTTATGTATTTTGTGACGTCATTTATTTTTGTGACTTTATTTATTTTGTGACGTCATTTATTTTTGTGACGTTATGTATTTTGTGACGTTATGTATTTTGTGACGTTATTTATTTTTGTGACGTTATGTATTTTGTGACTTAATTAATTTTTGTGACGTCATTTATTTTTGTGACGTTATATATTTTGTGAGGTTATGTATTTTGTGACGTAATTAATTTTTGTGACGTCATTTATTTTTGTGACGTTATGTATTTTGTGACGTCATTTGTTTTTGTGACGTTATGTATTTTGTGAGTCATTTATTTTCGTGACGTTATGTATTTTTTGACGTCATTTATTTTTGTGACGTTATGTATTTTGTGACGTCATTTTTTTGTGACGTTATGTATTTTGTGACGTCATTTATTTTTGTGACGTTATGTATTTTGTGACGTCATTTATTTTGGTAACGTTATGTATTTTGTAACGTCATTTTTTTGTGACGTTATGTATTTTGTGACGTCATTTATTTTTGTGACGTTATGTATTTTGTGACGTAATTAATTTTTGTGACGTCATTTATTTTTGTGACGTTATGTATTTTGTGACGTTATGTATTTTGTGACGTCATTTATTTTTGTGACGTTATGTATTTTGTGACGTCATTTATTTTTGTGACGTTATGTATTTTGTGACGTCATTTATTGTTTGCCGTTATGTATTTTGTGACGTTATGTATTTTGTGACGTTATTTATTTTTGTGACGTTATGTATTTTGTGACGTAATTAATTTTCGTGACGTCATTTATTTTTGTGACGTTATATATTTTGTGAGGTTATGTATTTTGTGACGTAATTAATTTTTGTGACGTCATTTATTTTTGTGACGTTATGTATTTTGTGACGTCATTTATTTTTTGCCGTTATGTATTTTGTGACGTTATGTATTTTGTGACGTTATTTATTTTTGTGACGTTATGTATTTTGTAACGTAATTAATTTTTGTGACGTCATTTATTTTTGTGACGTTATATATTTTGTGAGGTTATGTATTTTGTGACGTAATTAATTTTTGTGACGTCATTTATTTTTGTGACGTTATGTATTTTGTGACGTCATTTGTTTTTGTGACGTTATGTATTTTGTGAGTCATTTATTTTCGTGACGTTATGTATTTTGTGACGTCATTTATTTTTGTGACGTTATGTATTTTGTGACGTCATTTGTTTTTGTGACGTTATGTATTTTGTGACGTCATTTATTTTGGTAACGTTATGTATTTTGTAACGTCATTTATTTTGTAACGTCATTTATTTTTGTGACGTTATGTATTTTGTGACGTTATGTATTTTGTGACGTCATTTATTTTTGTGACGTTATGTATTTTGTGACGTCATTTATTTTTGTGACGTTATGTATTTTGTGACGTCATTTATTTTTGTGACGTTATGTATTTTGTGACGTCATTTATTTTGGTAACGTTATGTATTTTGTAACGTCATTTATTTTGTGACGTCATTTATTTTTGTGACGTTATGTATTTTGTGACGTTATGTATTTTGTGACGTCATTTATTTTTGTGACGTTATGTATTTTGTAACGTAATTAATTTTTGTGACGTCATTTATTTTTGTGACGTTATATATTTTATGAGGTTATGTATTTTGTGACGTAATTAATTTTTGTGACGTCATTTATTTTTGTGACGTTATGTATTTTGTGACGTCATTTGTTTTTGTGACGTTATGTATTTTGTGAGTCATTTATTTTCGTGACGTTATGTATTTTCTGACGTCATTTATTTTTGTGACGTTATGTATTTTGTGACGTCATTTTTTTGTGACGTTATGTATTTTGTGACGTCATTTATTTTTGTGACGTTATGTATTTTGTGACGTCATTTATTTTGGTACCGTTATGTATTTTGTAACGTCATTTATTTTGTAACGTCATTTATTTTTGTTACGTTATGTATTTTGTGACGTTATGTATTTTGTGACGTCATTTATTTTTGTGACGTTATGTATTTTGTGACGTCATTTATTTTTGTGACGTTATGTATTTTGTGACGTCATTTATTTTTTTGACGTTATGTATTTTGTGACGTCATTTGTTTTTGTGACGTTATGTATTTTGTGAGTCATTTATTTTCGTGACGTTATGTATTTTGTGACGTCATTTATTTTTGTGACGTTATGTATTTTGTGACGTCATTTTTTTGTGACGTTATGTATTTTGTGACGTCATTTATTTTTGTGACGTTATGTATTTTGTGACGTCATTTATTTTGGTAACGTTATGTATTTTGTAACGTCATTTATTTTGTAACGTCATTTATTTTTGTGACGTTATGTATTTTGTGACGTTATGTATTTTGTGACGTCATTTTTTTGACGTTATGTATTTTGTGACGTCATTTATTTTTGTGACGTTATGTATTTTGTGACGTCATTTATTTTTGTGACAATATGTATTTAGTGACGTCATTATGTTTGTGACGTCATTTATTTTGGTGACGTTATGTATTTTGTGACGTCATTTATTTTTGTTTCGTTATGTATTTTGTGACGTCATTTATTTGTGACGTTATGTATTTTGGGACGTCATTTAATTTTGTGACATTATGTATTTTGTGACGTCATTTATTTTTATGACGTTATGTATTTTGTGAGGTCATTTTTTTGACGTTATGTATTTTGTGACGTCATTTATTTTTGTGACGTTATGTATTTTGTGACGTCATTTATTTTTGTGACAATATGTATTTAGTGACGTCATTATGTTTGTGACGTCATTTATTTTTGTGACGTTATGTATTTTGTGACGTCATTTATTTTTTTGACGTTATGTATTTTGTGACGTCATTTTTTTTGTGACGTTATGTATTTTATGACGTTATGTATTTTGTGACGTCATTTATTTTTTTGACGTTATGTATTTTGTGACGTAATTAATTTTTGTGACGTCATTTATTTTTTGTGACGTTATGTATTTTGTGACGTCATTTATTTTTGTGACGTTATGTATTTTGTGACGTCATTTATTTTGGTAACGTTATGTATTTTGTAACGTCATTTATTTTGTAACGTCATTTATTTTTGTGACGTTATGTATTTTGTGACGTTATGTATTTTGTGACGTCATTTATTTTTGTGACGTTATGTATTTTGTGACGTCATTTATTTTTGTTACGTTATGTATTTTGTGACGTCATTTATTTTGGTAACGTTATGTATTTTGTAACGTCATTTATTTTGTAACGTCATTTATTTTTGTGACGTTATGTATTTTGTGACGTTATGTATTTTGTGACGTTATGTATTTTGTGACGTCATTTGTTTTTGTGACGTTATGTATTTTGTGAGTCATTTATTTTCGTGACGTTATGTATTTTGTGACGTCATTTATTTTTGTGACTTTATTTATTTTGTGACGTCATTTATTTTTGTGACGTTATGTATTTTGTGACGTTATGTATTTTGTGACGTTATTTATTTTTGTGACGTTATGTATTTTGTGACTTAATTAATTTTTGTGACGTCATTTATTTTTGTGACGTTATATATTTTGTGAGGTTATGTATTTTGTGACGTAATTAATTTTTGTGACGTCATTTATTTTTGTGACGTTATGTATTTTGTGACGTCATTTGTTTTTATGACGTTATGTATTTTGTGAGTCATTTATTTTCGTGACGTTATGTATTTTGTGACGTCATTTATTTTTGTGACGTTATGTATTTTGTGACGTCATTTTTTTGTGACGTTATGTATTTTGTGACGTCATTTATTTTTGTGACGTTATGTATTTTGTGACGTCATTTATTTTGGTAACGTTATGTATTTTGTAACGTCATTTTTTGTGACGTTATGTATTTTGTGACGTCATTTATTTTTGTGACGTTATGTATTTTGTGACGTAATTAATTTTTGTGACGTCATTTATTTTTGTGACGTTATGTATTTTGTGACGTCATTTATTTTTGTGACGTTATGTATTTTGTGACGTCATTTATTTTTTGCCGTTATGTATTTTGTGACGTTATGTATTTTGTGACGTTATTTATTTTTGTGACGTTATGTATTTTGTGACGTAATTAATTTTTGTGACGTCATTTATTTTTGTGACGTTATATATTTTGTGAGGTTATGTATTTCGTGACGTAATTAATTTTTGTGACGTCATTTATTTTTGTGACGTTATCTATTTTGTGACGTCATTTGTTTTTGTGACGTTATGTATTTTGTGAGTCATTTATTTTCGTGACGTTATGTATTTTGTGACGTCATTTATTTTTGTGACGTTATGTATTTTGTGACGTCATTTGTTTTTGTGACGTTATGTATTTTGTGACGTCATTTATTTTGGTAACGTTATGTATTTTGTAACGTCATTTATTTTGTAACGTCATTTATTTTTGTGACGTTATGTATTTTGTGACGTTATGTATTTTGTGACGTCATTTATTTTTGTGACGTTATGTATTTTGTGACGTCATTTGTTTTTGTGACGTTATGTATTTTGTGACGTCATTTATTTTGGTAACGTTATGTATTTTGTAACGTCATTTTTTGTGACGTTATGTATTTTGTGACGTCATTTATTTTTTTGACGTTATGTATTTTGTGACGTAATTAATTTTTGTGACGTCATTTATTTTTGTGACGTTATGTATTTTGTGACGTTATGTATTTTGTGACGTCATTTATTTTTGTGACGTTATGTATTTTGTGACGTCATTTATTTTTGTGACGTTATGTATTTTGTGACGTCATTTATTTTTTGCCGTTATGTATTTTGTGACGTTATGTATTTTGTGACGTTATTTATTTTTGTGACGTTATGTATTTTGTGACGTAATTAATTTTTGTGACGTCAATTATTTTTGTGACGTTATATATTTTGTGAGGTTATGTATTTTGTGACGTAATTAATTTTTGTGACGTCATTTATTTTTGTGACGTTATCTATTTTGTGACGTCATTTGTTTTTGTGACGTTATGTATTTTGTGAGTCATTTATTTTCGTGACGTTATGTATTTTGTGACGTCATTTATTTTTGTGACGTTATGTATTTTGTGACGTCATTTGTTTTTGTGACGTTATGTATTTTGTGACGTCATTTATTTTGGTAACGTTATGTATTTTGTAACGTCATTTATTTTGTAACGTCATTTATTTTTGTGACGTTATGTATTTTGTGACGTTATGTATTTTGTGATCATTTATTTTTGTGACGTTATGTATTTTGTGACGTCATTTATTTTTGTGACGTTATGTATTTTGTGACGTCATTTATTTTTGTGACGTTATGTATTTTGTGACGTCATTTATTTTGGTAACGTTATGTATTTTGTAACGTCATTTATTTTGTGACGTCATTTATTTTTGTGACGTTATGTATTTTGTGACGTTATGTATTTTGTGACGTTATGTATTTTGTGACGTCATTTATTTTTGTGACGTTATGTATTTTGTAACGTAATTAATTTTTGTGACGTCATTTATTTTTGTGACGTTATATATTTTATGAGGTTATGTATTTTGTGACGTAATTAATTTTTGTGACGTCATTTATTTTTGTGACGTTATGTATTTTGTGACGTCATTTGTTTTTGTGACGTTATGTATTTTGTGAGTCATTTATTTTCGTGACGTTATGTATTTTCTGACGTCATTTATTTTTGTGACGTTATGTATTTTGTGACGTCATTTTTTTGTGACGTTATGTATTTTGTGACGTCATTTATTTTTGTGACGTTATGTATTTTGTGACGTCATTTATTTTGGTAACGTTATGTATTTTGTAACGTCATTTATTTTGTAACGTCATTTATTTTTGTTACGTTATGTATTTTGTGACGTTATGTATTTTGTGACGTCATTTATTTTTGTGACGTTATGTATTTTGTGACGTCATTTATTTTTGTGACGTTATGTATTTTGTGACGTCATTTATTTTTTTGACGTTATGTATTTTGTGACGTCATTTGTTTTTGTGACGTTATGTATTTTGTGAGTCATTTATTTTCGTGACGTTATGTATTTTGTGACGTCATTTATTTTTGTGACGTTATGTATTTTGTGACGTCATTTTTTTGTGACGTTATGTATTTTGTGACGTCATTTATTTTTGTGACGTTATGTATTTTGTGACGTCATTTATTTTGGTAACGTTATGTATTTTGTAACGTCATTTATTTTGTAACGTCATTTATTTTTGTGACGTTATGTATTTTGTGACGTTATGTATTTTGTGACGTCATTTATTTTTGTGACGTTATGTATTTTGTGACGTCATTTATTTTTGTGACGTTATGTATTTTGTGACGTCATTTGTTTTTGTGACGTTATGTATTTTGTGAATCATTTATTTTCGTGACGTTATGTATTTTGTGACGTCATTTATTTTTGTGACGTTATGTATTTTGTGACGTCATTTTTTTGTGACGTTATGTATTTTGTGACGTCATTTATTTTTGTGACGTTATGTATTTTGTGACGTCATTTATTTTGGTAACGTTATGTATTTTGTAACGTCATTTATTTTGTAACGTCATTTATTTTTGTGACGTTATGTATTTTGTGACGTTATGTATTTTGTGACGTCATTTATTTTTGTGACGTTATGTATTTTGTGACGTTATTTGTTTTTGTGACGTTATGTATTTTGTGAGTCATTTATTTTCGTGACGTTATGTATTTTGTGACGTCATTTATTTTTGTGACGTTATGTATTTTGTGACGTCATTTATTTTTGTGACGTTATGTATTTTGTGACTTAATTAATTTTTGTGACGTCATTTATTTTTGTGACGTTATATATTTTGTGAGGTTATGTATTTTGTGACGTAATTAATTTTTGTGACGTCATTTATTTTTGTGACGTTATGTATTTTGTGACGTCATTTGTTTTTGTGACGTTATGTATTTTGTGAGTCATTTATTTTCGTGACGTTATGTATTTTGTGACGTCATTTATTTTTGTGACGTTATGTATTTTGTGACGTCATTTTTTTGTGACGTTATGTATTTTGTGACGTCATTTATTTTTGTGACGTTATGTATTTTGTGACGTCATTTGTTTTGGTAACGCTATGTATTTTGTAACGTCATTTTTTTGTGACGTTATGTATTTTGTGACGTCATTTATTTTTGTGACGTTATGTATTTTGTGACGTAATTAATTTTTGTGACGTCATTTATTTTTGTGACGTTATGTATTTTGTGACGTTATGTATTTTGTGACGTCATTTATTTTTGTGACGTTATGTATTTTGTGACGTCATTTATTTTTGTGACGTTATGTATTTTGTGACGTCATTTATTGTTTGCCGTTATGTATTTTGTGACGTTATGTATTTTGTGACGTTATTTATTTTTGTGACGTTATGTATTTTGTGACGCAATTAATTTTTGTGACGTCATTTATTTTTGTGACGTTATATATTTTGTGAGGTTATGTATTTTGTGACGTAATTAATTTTCGTGACGTCATTTATTTTTGTGACGTTATGTATTTTGTGACGTCATTTATTTTTTGCCGTTATGTATTTTGTGACGTTATGTATTTTGTGACGTTATTTATTTTTGTGACGTTATGTATTTTGTAACGTAATTAATTTTTGTGACGTCATTTATTTTTGTGACGTTATATATTTTGTGAGGTTATGTATTTTGTGACGTAATTAATTTTTGTGACGTCATTTATTTTTGTGACGTTATGTATTTTGTGACGTCATTTGTTTTTGTGACGTTATGTATTTTGTGAGTCATTTATTTTCGTGACGTTATGTATTTTGTGACGTCATTTATTTTTGTGACGTTATGTATTTTGTGACGTCATTTGTTTTTGTGACGTTATGTATTTTGTGACGTCATTTATTTTGGTAACGTTATGTATTTTGTAACGTCATTTATTTTGTAACGTCATTTATTTTTGTGACGTTATGTATTTTGTGACGTTATGTATTTTGTGACGTCATTTATTTTTGTGACGTTATGTATTTTGTGACGTCATTTATTTTTGTGACGTTATGTATTTTGTGACGTCATTTATTTTTGTGACGTTATGTATTTTGTGACGTCATTTATTTTGGTAACGTTATGTATTTTGTAACGTCATTTATTTTGTGACGTCATTTATTTTTGTGACGTTATGTATTTTGTGACGTTATGTATTTTGTGACGTTATGTATTTTGTGACGTCATTTATTTTTGTGACGTTATGTATTTTGTAACGTAATTAATTTTTGTGACGTCATTTATTTTTGTGACGTTATATATTTTATGAGGTTATGTATTTTGTGACGTAATTAATTTTTGTGACGTCATTTATTTTTGTGACGTTATGTATTTTGTGACGTCATTTGTTTTTGTGACGTTATGTATTTTGTGAGTCATTTATTTTCGTGACGTTATGTATTTTCTGACGTCATTTATTTTTGTGACGTTATGTATTTTGTGACGTCATTTTTTTGTGACGTTATGTATTTTGTGACGTCATTTATTTTTGTGACGTTATGTATTTTGTGACGTCATTTATTTTGGTACCGTTATGTATTTTGTAACGTCATTTATTTTGTAACGTCATTTATTTTTGTTACGTTATGTATTTTGTGACGTTATGTATTTTGTGACGTCATTTATTTTTGTGACGTTATGTATTTTGTGACGTCATTTATTTTTGTGACGTTATGTATTTTGTGACGTCATTTATTTTTTTGACGTTATGTATTTTGTGACGTCATTTGTTTTTGTGACGTTATGTATTTTGTGAGTCATTTATTTTCGTGACGTTATGTATTTTGTGACGTCATTTATTTTTGTGACGTTATGTATTTTGTGACGTCATTTTTTTGTGACGTTATGTATTTTGTGACGTCATTTAATTTTGTGACGTTATGTATTTTGTGACGTCATTTATTTTGGTAACGTTATGTATTTTGTAACGTCATTTATTTTGTAACGTCATTTATTTTTGTGACGTTATGTATTTTGTGACGTTATGTATTTTGTGACGTCATTTTTTTGACGTTATGTATTTTGTGACGTCATTTATTTTTGTGACGTTATGTATTTTGTGACGTCATTTATTTTTGTGACAATATGTATTTAGTGACGTCATTATGTTTGTGACGTCATTTATTTTGGTGACGTTATGTATTTTGTGACGTCATTTATTTTTGTTTCGTTATGTATTTTGTGACGTCATTTATTTGTGACGTTATGTATTTTGGGACGTCATTTAATTTTGTGACATTATGTATTTTGTGACGTCATTTATTTTTATGACGTTATGTATTTTGTGAGGTCATTTTTTTGACGTTATGTATTTTGTGACGTCATTTATTTTTGTGACGTTATGTATTTTGTGACGTCATTTATTTTTGTGACGTTATGTATTTAGTGACGTCATTTATTTTTTTGACGTTATGTATTTTGTGACGTCATTTTTTTTGTGACGTTATGTATTTTATGACGTTATGTATTTTGTGACGTCATTTATTTTTTTGACGTTATGTATTTTGTGACGTAATTAATTTTTGTGACGTCATTTATTTTTTGTGACGTTATGTATTTTGTGACGTCATTTATTTTTGTGACGTTATGTATTTTGTGACGTCATTTATTTTGGTAACGTTATGTATTTTGTAACGTCATTTATTTTGTAACGTCATTTATTTTTGTGACGTTATGTATTTTGTGACGTTATTTATTTTGTGACGTCATTTATTTTTGTGACGTTATGTATTTTGTGACGACATTTATTTTTGTGACGTTATGTATTTTGTGACGTCATTTATTTTGGTAACGTTATGTATTTTGTAACGTCATTTATTTTGTAACGTCATTTATTTTTGTGACGTTATGTATTTTGTGACGTTATGTATTTTGTGACGTTATGTATTTTGTGACGTCATTTGTTTTTGTGACGTTATGTATTTTGTGAGTCATTTATTTTCGTGACGTTATGTATTTTGTGACGTCATTTATTTTTGTGACTTTATTTATTTTGTGACGTCATTTATTTTTGTGACGTTATGTATTTTGTGACGTTATGTATTTTGTGACGTTATTTATTTTTGTGACGTTATGTATTTTGTGACTTAATTAATTTTTGTGACGTCATTTATTTTTGTGACGTTATATATTTTGTGAGGTTATGTATTTTGTGACGTAATTAATTTTTGTGACGTCATTTATTTTTGTGACGTTATGTATTTTGTGACGTCATTTGTTTTTGTGACGTTATGTATTTTGTGAGTCATTTATTTTCGTGACGTTATGTATTTTGTGACGTCATTTATTTTTGTGACGTTATGTATTTTGTGACGTCATTTTTTTGTGACGTTATGTATTTTGTGACGTCATTTATTTTTGTGACGTTATGTATTTTGTGACGTCATTTATTTTGGTAACGTTATGTATTTTGTAACGTCATTTTTTGTGACGTTATGTATTTTGTGACGTCATTTATTTTTGTGACGTTATGTATTTTGTGACGTAATTAATTTTTGTGACGTCATTTATTTTTGTGACGTTATGTATTTTGTGACGTTATGTATTTTGTGACGTCATTTATTTTTGTGACGTTATGTATTTTGTGACGTCATTTATTTTTGTGACGTTATGTATTTTGTGACGTCATTTATTTTTTGCCGTTATGTATTTTGTGACGTTATGTATTTTGTGACGTTATTTATTTTTGTGACGTTATGTATTTTGTGACGTAATTAATTTTTGTGACGTCATTTATTTTTGTGACGTTATATATTTTGTGAGGTTATGTATTTTGTGACGTAATTAATTTTTGTGACGTCATTTATTTTTGTGACGTTATGTATTTTGTGACGTCATTTATTTTTTGCCGTTATGTATTTTGTGACGTTATGTATTTTGTGACGTTATTTATTTTTGTGACGTTATGTATTTTGTGATGTAATTAATTTTTGTGACGTCATTTATTTTTGTGACGTTATATATTTTGTGAGGTTATGTATTTCGTGACGTAATTAATTTTTGTGACGTCATTTATTTTTGTGACGTTATCTATTTTGTGACGTCATTTGTTTTTGTGACGTTATGTATTTTGTGAGTCATTTATTTTCGTGACGTTATGTATTTTGTGACGTCATTTATTTTTGTGACGTTATGTATTTTGTGACGTCATTTGTTTTTGTGACGTTATGTATTTTGTGACGTCATTTATTTTGGTAACGTTATGTATTTTGTAACGTCATTTATTTTGTAACGTCATTTATTTTTGTGACGTTATGTATTTTGTGACGTTATGTATTTTGTGACGTCATTTATTTTTGTGACGTTATGTATTTTGTGACGTCATTTATTTTTGTGACAATATGTATTTAGTGACGTCATTATGTTTGTGACGTCATTTATTTTGGTGACGTTATGTATTTTGTGACGTCATTTATTTTTGTTTCGTTATGTATTTTGTGACGTCATTTATTTGTGACGTTATGTATTTTGGGACGTCATTTAATTTTGTGACATTATGTATTTTGTGACGTCATTTATTTTTATGACGTTATGTATTTTGTGAGGTCATTTTTTTGACGTTATGTATTTTGTGACGTCATTTATTTTTGTGACGTTATGTATTTTGTGACGTCATTTATTTTTGTGACAATATGTATTTAGTGACGTCATTATGTTTGTGACGTCATTTATTTTTGTGACGTTATGTATTTTGTGACGTCATTTATTTTTTTGACGTTATGTATTTTGTGACGTCATTTTTTTTGTGACGTTATGTATTTTATGACGTTATGTATTTTGTGACGTCATTTATTTTTTTGACGTTATGTATTTTGTGACGTAATTAATTTTTGTGACGTCATTTATTTTTTGTGACGTTATGTATTTTGTGACGTCATTTATTTTTGTGACGTTATGTATTTTGTGACGTCATTTATTTTGGTAACGTTATGTATTTTGTAACGTCATTTATTTTGTAACGTCATTTATTTTTGTGACGTTATGTATTTTGTGACGTTATGTATTTTGTGACGTCATTTATTTTTGTGACGTTATGTATTTTGTGACGACATTTATTTTTGTGACGTTATGTATTTTGTGACGTCATTTATTTTGGTAACGTTATGTATTTTGTAACGTCATTTATTTTGTAACGTCATTTATTTTTGTGACGTTATGTATTTTGTGACGTTATGTATTTTGTGACGTTATGTATTTTGTGACGTTATGTATTTTGTGACGTCATTTGTTTTTGTGACGTTATGTATTTTGTGAGTCATTTATTTTCGTGACGTTATGTATTTTGTGACGTCATTTATTTTTGTGACTTTATTTATTTTGTGACGTCATTTATTTTTGTGACGTTATGTATTTTGTGACGTTATGTATTTTGTGACGTTATTTATTTTTGTGACGTTATGTATTTTGTGACTTAATTAATTTTTGTGACGTCATTTATTTTTGTGACGTTATATATTTTGTGAGGTTATGTATTTTGTGACGTAATTAATTTTTGTGACGTCATTTATTTTTGTGACGTTATGTATTTTGTGACGTCATTTGTTTTTGTGACGTTATGTATTTTGTGAGTCATTTATTTTCGTGACGTTATGTATTTTGTGACGTCATTTGTTTTTGTGACGTTATGTATTTTGTGAGTCATTTATTTTCGTGACGTTATGTATTTTCTGACGTCATTTATTTTTGTGACGTTATGTATTTTGTGACGTCATTTTTTTGTGACGTTATGTATTTTGTGACGTCATTTATTTTTGTGACGTTATGTATTTTGTGACGTCATTTATTTTGGTACCGTTATGTATTTTGTAACGTCATTTATTTTGTAACGTCATTTATTTTTGTTACGTTATGTATTTTGTGACGTTATGTATTTTGTGACGTCATTTATTTTTGTGACGTTATGTATTTTGTGACGTCATTTATTTTTGTGACGTTATGTATTTTGTGACGTCATTTATTTTTTTGACGTTATGTATTTTGTGACGTCATTTGTTTTTGTGACGTTATGTATTTTGTGAGTCATTTATTTTCGTGACGTTATGTATTTTGTGACGTCATTTATTTTTGTGACGTTATGTATTTTGTGACGTCATTTTTTTGTGACGTTATGTATTTTGTGACGTCATTTAATTTTGTGACGTTATGTATTTTGTGACGTCATTTATTTTGGTAACGTTATGTATTTTGTAACGTCATTTATTTTGTAACGTCATTTATTTTTGTGACGTTATGTATTTTGTGACGTTATGTATTTTGTGACGTCATTTTTTTGACGTTATGTATTTTGTGTAGTCATTTATTTTTGTGACGTTATGTATTTTGTGACGTCATTTATTTTTGTGACAATATGTATTTAGTGACGTCATTATGTTTGTGACGTCATTTATTTTGGTGACGTTATGTATTTTGTGACGTCATTTATTTTTGTTTCGTTATGTATTTTGTGACGTCATTTATTTGTGACGTTATGTATTTTGGGACGTCATTTAATTTGTGACATTATGTATTTTGTGACGTCATTTATTTTTATGACGTTATGTATTTTGTGAGGTCATTTTTTTGACGTTATGTATTTTGTGACGTCATTTATTTTTGTGACGTTATGTATTTTGTGACGTCATTTATTTTTGTGACAATATGTATTTAGTGACGTCATTATGTTTGTGACGTCATTTATTTTTGTGACGTTATGTATTTTGTGACGTCATTTATTTTTTTGACGTTATGTATTTTGTGACGTCATTTTTTTTGTGACGTTATGTATTTTATGACGTTATGTATTTTGTGACGTCATTTATTTTTTTGACGTTATGTATTTTGTGACGTAATTAATTTTTGTGACGTCATTTATTTTTTGTGACGTTATGTATTTTGTGACGTCATTTATTTTTGTGACGTTATGTATTTTGTGACGTCATTTATTTTGGTAACGTTATGTATTTTGTAACGTCATTTATTTTGTAACGTCATTTATTTTTGTGACGTTATGTATTTTGTGACGTTATGTATTTTGTGACGTCATTTATTTTTGTGACGTTATGTATTTTGTGACGACATTTATTTTTGTGACGTTATGTATTTTGTGACGTCATTTATTTTGGTAACGTTATGTATTTTGTAACGTCATTTATTTTGTAACGTCATTTATTTTTGTGACGTTATGTATTTTGTGACGTTATGTATTTTGTGACGTTATGTATTTTGTGACGTCATTTGTTTTTGTGACGTTATGTATTTTGTGAGTCATTTATTTTCGTGACGTTATGTATTTTGTGACGTCATTTATTTTTGTGACTTTATTTATTTTGTGACGTCATTTATTTTTGTGACGTTATGTATTTTGTGACGTTATGTATTTTGTGACGTTATTTATTTTTGTGACGTTATGTATTTTGTGACTTAATTAATTTTTGTGACGTCATTTATTTTTGTGACGTTATATATTTTGTGAGGTTATGTATTTTGTGACGTAATTAATTTTTGTGACGTCATTTATTTTTGTGACGTTATGTATTTTGTGACGTCATTTGTTTTTGTGACGTTATGTATTTTGTGAGTCATTTATTTTCGTGACGTTATGTATTTTGTGACGTCATTTATTTTTGTGACGTTATGTATTTTGTGACGTCATTTTTTTGTGACGTTATGTATTTTGTGACGTCATTTATTTTTGTGACGTTATGTATTTTGTGACGTCATTTATTTTGGTAACGTTATGTATTTTGTAACGTCATTTTTTGTGACGTTATGTATTTTGTGACGTCATTTATTTTTGTGACGTTATGTATTTTGTGACGTAATTAATTTTTGTGACGTCATTTATTTTTGTGACGTTATGTATTTTGTGACGTTATGTATTTTGTGACGTCATTTATTTTTGTGACGTTATGTATTTTGTGACGTCATTTATTTTTGTGACGTTATGTATTTTGTGACGTCATTTATTTTTTGCCGTTATGTATTTTGTGACGTTATGTATTTTGTGACGTTATTTATTTTTGTGACGTTATGTATTTTGTGACGTAATTAATTTTTGTGACGTCATTTATTTTTGTGACGTTATATATTTTGTGAGGTTATGTATTTTGTGACGTAATTAATTTTTGTGACGTCATTTATTTTTGTGACGTTATGTATTTTGTGACGTCATTTATTTTTTGCCGTTATGTATTTTGTGACGTTATGTATTTTGTGACGTTATTTATTTTTGTGACGTTATGTATTTTGTGACGTAATTAATTTTTGTGACGTCATTTATTTTTGTGACGTTATATATTTTGTGAGGTTATGTATTTCGTGACGTAATTAATTTTTGTGACGTCATTTATTTTTGTGACGTTATCTATTTTGTGACGTCATTTGTTTTTGTGACGTTATGTATTTTGTGAGTCATTTATTTTCGTGACGTTATGTATTTTGTGACGTCATTTATTTTTGTGACGTTATGTATTTTGTGACGTCATTTGTTTTTGTGACGTTATGTATTTTGTGACGTCATTTATTTTGGTAACGTTATGTATTTTGTAACGTCATTTATTTTGTAACGTCATTTATTTTTGTGACGTTATGTATTTTGTGACGTTATGTATTTTGTGACGTCATTTATTTTTGTGACGTTATGTATTTTGTGACGTCATTTGTTTTTGTGACGTTATGTATTTTGTGACGTCATTTATTTTGGTAACGTTATGTATTTTGTAACGTCATTTTTTGTGACGTTATGTATTTTGTGACGTCATTTATTTTTGTGACGTTATGTATTTTGTGACGTAATTAATTTTTGTGACGTCATTTATTTTTGTGACGTTATGTATTTTGTGACGTTATGTATTTTGTGACGTCATTTATTTTTGTGACGTTATGTATTTTGTGACGTCATTTATTTTTGTGACGTTATGTATTTTGTGACGTCATTTATTTTTTGCCGTTATGTATTTTGTGACGTTATGTATTTTGTGACGTTATTTATTTTTGTGACGTTATGTATTTTGTGACGTAATTAATTTTTGTGACGTCATTTATTTTTGTGACGTTATATATTTTGTGAGGTTATGTATTTTGTGACGTAATTAATTTTTGTGACGTCATTTATTTTTGTGACGTTATCTATTTTGTGACGTCATTTGTTTTTGTGACGTTATGTATTTTGTGAGTCATTTATTTTCGTGACGTTATGTATTTTGTGACGTCATTTATTTTTGTGACGTTATGTATTTTGTGACGTCATTTGTTTTTGTGACGTTATGTATTTTGTGACGTCATTTATTTTGGTAACGTTATGTATTTTGTAACGTCATTTATTTTGTAACGTCATTTATTTTTGTGACGTTATGTATTTTGTGACGTTATGTATTTTGTGATCATTTATTTTTGTGACGTTATGTATTTTGTGACGTCATTTATTTTTGTGACGTTATGTATTTTGTGACGTCATTTATTTTTGTGACGTTATGTATTTTGTGACGTCATTTATTTTGGTAACGTTATGTATTTTGTAACGTCATTTATTTTGTGACGTCATTTATTTTTGTGACGTTATGTATTTTGTGACGTCATTTATTTTTGTAACGTTATGTATTTTGTAACGTCATTTATTTTTGTGACGTCATTTATTTTTGTGACGTTATATATTTTATGAGGTTATGTATTTTGTGACGTAATTAATTTTTGTGACGTCATTTATTTTTGTGACGTTATGTATTTTGTGACGTCATTTGTTTTTGTGACGTTATGTATTTTGTGAGTCATTTATTTTCGTGACGTTATGTATTTTCTGACGTCATTTATTTTTGTGACGTTATGTATTTTGTGACGTCATTTTTTTGTGACGTTATGTATTTTGTGACGTCATTTATTTTTGTGACGTTATGTATTTTGTGACGTCATTTATTTTGGTAACGTTATGTATTTTGTAACGTCATTTATTTTGTAACGTCATTTATTTTTGTTACGTTATGTATTTTGTGACGTTATGTATTTTGTGACGTCATTTATTTTTGTGACGTTATGTATTTTGTGACGTCATTTATTTTTGTGACGTTATGTATTTTGTGACGTCATTTATTTTTTTGACGTTATGTATTTTGTGACGTCATTTGTTTTTGTGACGTTATGTATTTTGTGAGTCATTTATTTTCGTGACGTTATGTATTTTGTGACGTCATTTATTTTTGTGACGTTATGTATTTTGTGACGTCATTTTTTTGTGACGTTATGTATTTTGTGACGTCATTTATTTTTGTGACGTTACGTATTTTGTGACGTCATTTATTTGGGTAACGTTATGTATTTTGTAACGTCATTTATTTTGTAACGTCATTTATTTTTGTGACGTTATGTATTTTGTGACGTTATGTATTTTGTGACGTCATTTATTTTTGTGACGTTATGTATTTTGTGACGTCATTTATTTTTGTGACGTTATGTATTTTGTGACGTCATTTGTTTTTGTGACGTTATGTATTTTGTGAATCATTTATTTTCGTGACGTTATGTATTTTGTGACGTCATTTATTTTTGTGACGTTATGTATTTTGTGACGTCATTTTTTTGTGACGTTATGTATTTTGTGACGTCATTTATTTTTGTGACGTTATGTATTTTGTGACGTCATTTATTTTGGTAACGTTATGTATTTTGTAACGTCATTTATTTTGTAACGTCATTTATTTTTGTGACGTTATGTATTTTGTGACGTTATGTATTTTGTGACGTCATTTATTTTTGTGACGTTATGTATTTTGTGACGTTATTTGTTTTTGTGACGTTATGTATTTTGTGAGTCATTTATTTTCGTGACGTTATGTATTTTGTGACGTCATTTATTTTTGTGACGTTATGTATTTTGTGACGTCATTTATTTTTGTGACGTTATGTATTTTGTGACGTCATTTATTTTTGTGAGGTTATGTATTTTTTGACGTAATTAATTTTTGTGACGTTATGTATTTTGTGACGTAATTAATTTTTGTGACGTCATTAATTTTGTGACGTTATGTATTTTGTGACGTCATTTATTTTTGTAACGTTATGTATTTTGTAACGTCATTTATTTTTGTGACGTTATGTATTTTGTGACGTTATGTATTTTGTGACAACATTTATTTTTGTGACGTTATGTATTTTGTGACGTCATTTATTTTTTGCCGTTATGTATTTTGTGACGTTATGTATTTTGTGACGTTATTTATTTTTGTGACGTCATTTATTTTTGTGACGTCATGTATTTTGTGACGTCATTTATTTTTGTGACGTTATGTATTTTGTGACGTCATTTATTTTTGTGACGTTATGTATTTTGTGACGTCATTTATTTTTGTGACGTTATGTATTTTGTGACGTCATTTATTTTTGTGACGTAATGTATTTTCTGACGTTATGTATTTTGTGAGGTCATTTATTTTTGTGACGTTATGTATTTTGTGAAGTAATTAATTTTTGTGACGTCATTTATTTTTATGACGTTATGTATTTTGTGACGTCATTTTTTTGACGTTATGTATTTTGTGACGTCATTTATTTTTGTGACGTTATGTATTTTGTGACGTCATTTATTTTTGTGACAAATGTATTTAGTGACGTCATTATGTTTGTGACGTCATTTATTTTGGTGACGTTATGTATTTTGTGACGTCATTTATTTTTGTTTCGTTATGTATTTTGTGACGTCATTTATTTGTGACGTTATGTATTTTGGGACGTCATTTAATTTTGTGACATTATGTAGTTTGTGACGTCATTTATTTTTATGACGTTATGTATTTTGTGACGTCATTTTTTTGACGTTATGTATTTTGTGACGTCATTTATTTTTGTGACGTTATGTATATTGTGACGTCATTTATTTTTGTGACAATATGTATTTAGTGACGTCATTATGTTTGTGACGTCATTTATTTTTGTGACGTTATGTATTTTGTGATGTCATTTATTTTTTTGACGTTATGTATTTTGTGACGTCATTTTTTTTGTGACGTTATGTATTTTATGACGTTATGTATTTTGTGACGTCATTTATTTTTTTGACGTTATGTATTTTGTGACGTAATTAATTTTTGTGACGTCATTTATTTTTTGTGACGTTATGTATTTTGTGACGTCATTTATTTTTGTGACGTTATGTATTTTGTGACGTCATTTATTTTGGTAACGTTATGTATTTTGTAACGTCATTTATTTTGTAACGTCATTTATTTTTGTGACGTTATGTATTTTGTGACGTTATGTATTTTGTGACGTTATTTATTTTTGTGACGTTATGTATTTTGTGACTTAATTAATTTTTGTGACGTCATTTATTTTTGTGACGTTATATATTTTGTGAGGTTATGTATTTTGTGACGTAATTAATTTTTGTGACGTCATTTATTTATATGACGTTATTTATTTTGTGACGTCATTTGTTTTTGTGACGTTATGTATTTTGTGAGTCATTTATTTTCGTGACGTTATGTATTTTGTGACGTCATTTATTTTTGTGACGTTATGTATTTTGTGACGTCATTTTTTTGTGACGTTATGTATTTTGTGACGTCATTTATTTTTGTGACGTTATATATTTTGTGACGTCATTTATTTTGGTAACGTTATGTATTTTGTAACGTCATTTATTTTGTAACGTCATTTATTTTTGTGACGTTATGTATTTTGTGACGTTATGTATTTTGTGACGTCATTTATTTTTGTGACGTTATGTATTTTGTGACGTCATTTATTTTTGTGACGTTATGTATTTTGTGACTTAATTAATTTTTGTGACGTCATTTATTTTTGTGACGTTATATATTTTGTGAGGTTATGTATTTTGTGACGTAATTAATTTTTGTGACGTCATTTATTTATATGACGTTATTTATTTTGTGACGTCATTTGTTTTTGTGACGTTATGTATTTTGTGAGTCATTTATTTTCGTGACGTTATGTATTTTGTGACGTCATTTATTTTTGTGACGTTATGTATTTTGTGACGTCATTTTTTTGTGACGTTATGTATTTTGTGACGTCATTTATTTTTGTGACGTTATGTATTTTGTGACGTCATTTATTTTGGTAACGTTATGTATTTTGTAACGTCATTTATTTTGTAACGTCATTTATTTTTGTGACGTTATGTATTTTGTGACGTTATGTATTTTGTGACGTCATTTATTTTTGTGACGTTATGTATTTTGTGACGTCATTTATTTTTGTGACGTTATGTATTTTGTGACGTCATTTATTTTGGTAACGTTATGTATTTTGTAACGTCATTTATTTTGTAACGTCATTTATTTTTGTGACGTTATGTATTTTGTGACGTTATGTATTTTGTGACGTCATTTGTTTTTTTGACGTTATGTATTTTGTGAGTCATTTATTTTCGTGACGTTATGTATTTTGTGACGTCATTTATTTTTGTGACTTTATTTATTTTGTGACGTCATTTATTTTTGTGACGTTATGTATTTTGTGACGTTATGTATTTTGTGACGTTATTTATTTTTGTGACGTTATGTATTTTGTGACTTAATTAATTTTTGTGACGTCATTTATTTTTGTGACGTTATATATTTTGTGAGGTTATGTATTTTGTGACGTAATTAATTTTTGTGACGTCATTTATTTTTGTGACGTTATGTATTTTGTGACGTCATTTGTTTTTGTGACGTTATGTATTTTGTGAGTCATTTATTTTCGTGACGTTATGTATTTTGTGACGTCATTTATTTTTGTGACGTTATGTATTTTGTGACGTCATTTTTTTGTGACGTTATGTATTTTGTGACGTCATTTATTTTTGTGACGTTATGTATTTTGTGACGTCATTTATTTTGGTAACGTTATGTATTTTGTAACGTCATTTTTTTGTGACGTTATGTATTTTGTGACGTCATTTATTTTTGTGACGTTATGTATTTTGTGACGTAATTAATTTTTGTGACGTCATTTATTTTTGTGACGTTATGTATTTTGTGACGTTATGTATTTTGTGACGTCATTTATTTTTGTGACGTTATGTATTATGTGACGTCATTTATTTTTGTGACGTTATGTATTTTGTGACGTCATTTATTTTTTGCCGTTATGTATTTTGTGACGTTATGTATTTTGTGACGTTATTTATTTTTGTGACGTTATGTATTTTGTGACGTAATTAATTTTTGTGACGTCATTTATTTTTGTGACGTTATATATTTTGTGAGGTTATGTATTTTGTGACGTAATTAATTTTTGTGACGTCATTTATTTTTGTGACGTTATGTATTTTGTGACGTCATTTGTTTTTGTGACGTTATGTATTTTGTGAGTCATTTATTTTCGTGACGTTATGTATTTTGTGACGCCATTTATTTTTGTGACGTTATGTATTTTGTGACGTCATTTTTTTGTGACGTTATGTATTTTGTGACGTCATTTATTTTTGTGACGTTATGTATATGTGACGTCATTTATTTTGGTAACGTTATGTATTTTGTAACGGCATTTATTTTGTAAAGTCATTTATTTTTGTGACGTTATGTATTTTGTGACGTCATTTATTTTTGTGACGTTATGTATTTTGTGACGTCATTTATTTTTGTGACGTTATGTATTTTGTGACGTCATTTATTTTTTTGACGTTATGTATTTTGTAACGTCATTTGTTTTTGTGACGTTATGTATTTTGTGAGTCATTTATTTTCGTGACGTTATGTATTTTGTGACGTCATTTATTTTTGTGACGTTATGTATTTTGTGACGTCATTTGTTTTTGTGACGTTATGTATTTTGTGACGTCATTTATTTTGGTAACGTTATGTATTTTGTAACGTCATTTATTTTGTAACGTCATTTATTTTTGTGACGTTATGTATTTTGTGAAGTTATGTATTTTGTGACGTCATTTATTTTTGTGACGTTATGTATTTTGTGACGTCATTTATTTTTGTGACAATATGTATTTAGTGACGTCATTATGTTTGTGACGTCATTTATTTTGGTGACGTTATGTATTTTGTGACGTCATTTATTTTTGTTTCGTTATGTATTTTGTGACGTCATTTATTTGTGACGTTATGTATTTTGGGACGTCATTTAATTTTGTGACATTATGTATTTTGTGACGTCATTTATTTTTATGACGTTATGTATTTTGTGACGTCATTTTTTTGACGTTATGTATTTTGTGACGTCATTTATTTTTGTGACGTTATGTATTTTGTGACGTCATTTATTTTTGTGACAATATGTATTTAGTGACGTCATTTATTTTGGTAACGTTATGTATTTTGTAACGTCATTTATTTTGTAACGTCATTTATTTTTGTGACGTTATGTATTTTGTGACGTCATTTATTTTTGTGACGTTATGTATTTTGTGACGTCATTTATTTTTTTGACGTTATGTATTTTGTGACGTCATTTTTTTTGTGACGTTATGTATTTTATGGCGTTATGTATTTTGTGACGTCATTTATTTTTTTGACGTTATGTATTTTGTGACGTAATTAATTTTTGTGACGTCATTTATTTTTTGTGACGTTATGTATTTTGTGACGTCATTTATTTTTGTGACGTTATGTATTTTGTGACGTCATTTATTTTGGTAACGTTATGTATTTTGTAACGTCATTTATTTTGTAACGTCATTTATTTTTGTGACGTTATGTATTTTGTGACGTTATGTATTTTGTGACGTTATTTATTTTTGTGACGTTATGTATTTTGTGACTTAATTAATTTTTGTGACGTCATTTATTTTTGTGACGTTATATATTTTGTGAGGTTATGTATTTTGTGACGTAATTAATTTTTGTGACGTCATTTATTTTTGTGACGTTATTTATTTTGTGACGTCATTTGTTTTTGTGACGTTATGTATTTTGTGAGTCATTTATTTTCGTGACGTTATGTATTTTGTGACGTCATTTATTTTTGTGACGTTATGTATTTTGTGACGTCATTTTTTTGTGACGTTATGTATTTTGTGACGTCATTTATTTTGTGACGTTATGTATTTTGTGACGTCATTTATTTTGGTAACGTTATGTATTTTGTAACGTCATTTATTTTGTAACGTCATTTATTTTTGTGACGTTATGTATTTTGTGACGTTATGTATTTTGTGACGTCATTTATTTTTGTGACGTTATGTATTTTGTGACGTCATTTATTTTTGTGACGTTATGTATTTTGTGACGTCATTTATTTTGGTAACGTTATGTATTTTGTAACGTCATTTATTTTGTAACGTCATTTATTTTTGTGACGTTATGTATTTTGTGACGTTATGTATTTTGTGACGTCATTTGTTTTTGTGACGTTATGTATTTTGTGAGTCATTTATTTTAGTGACGTTATGCATTTTGTGACGTCATTTATTTTTGTGACTTTATTTATTTTGTGACGTCATTTATTTTTGTGACGTTATGTATTTTGTGACGTTATGTATTTTGTGACGTTATTTATTTTTGTGACGTTATGTATTTTGTGACTTAATTAATTTTTGTGACGTCATTTATTTTTGTGACGTTATATATTTTGTGAGGTTATGTATTTTGTGACGTAATTAATTTTTGTGACGTCATTTATTTTTGTGACGTTATGTATTTTGTGACGTCATTTGTTTTTGTGACGTTATGTATTTTGTGAGTCATTTATTTTCGTGACGTTATGTATTTTGTGACGTCATTTATTTTTGTGACGTTATGTATTTTGTGACGTCATTTTTTTGTGACGTTATGTATTTTGTGACGTCATTTATTTTTGTGACGTTATGTATTTTGTGACGTCATTTATTTTGGTAACGTTATGTATTTTGTAACGTCATTTTTTTGTGACGTTATGTATTTTGTGACGTCATTTATTTTTGTGACGTTATGTATTTTGTGACGTAATTAATTTTTGTGACGTCATTTATTTTTGTGACGTTATGTATTTTGTGACGTTATGTATTTTGTGACGTCATTTATTTTTGTGACGTTATGTATTTTGTGACGTCATTTATTTTTGTGACGTTATGTATTTTGTGACGTCATTTATTTTTTGCCGTTATGTATTTTGTGACGTTATGTATTTTGTGACGTTATTTATTTTTGTGACGTTATGTATTTTGTGACGTCATTTGTTTTTGTGACGTTATGTATTTTGTGAGTCATTTATTTTCGTGACGTTATGTATTTTGTGACGCCATTTATTTTTGTGACGTTATGTATTTTGTGACGTCATTTTTTTGTGACGTTATGTATTTTTTGACGTCATTTATTTTTGTGACGTTATGTATTTTGTGACGTCATTTATTTTGGTAACGTTATGTATTTTGTAACGTCATTTATTTTGTAACGTCATTTATTTTTGTGACGTTATGTATTTTGTGACGTCATTTATTTTTGTGACGTTATGTATTTTGTGACGTCATTTATTTTTGTGACGTCATTTATTTTTGTGACGTTATATATTTTGTGAGGTTATGTATTTTGTGACGTAATTAATTTTTGTGACGTCATTTATTTTTGTGACGTTATGTATTTTGTGACGTCATTTGTTTTTGTGACGTTATGTATTTTGTGAGTCATTTATTTTCGTGACGTTATGTATTTTGTGACGCCATTTATTTTTGTGACGTTATGTATTTTGTGACGTCATTTTTTTGTGACGTTATGTATTTTGTGACGTCATTTATTTTTGTGACGTTATGTATTTTGTGACGTCATTTATTTTTGTGACGTTATGTATTTTGTGACGTCATTTATTTTTTTGACGTTATGTATTTTGTGACGTCATTTGTTTTTGTGACGTTATGTATTTTGTGAGTCATTTATTTTCGTGACGTTATGTATTTTGTGACGTCATTTATTTTTGTTTCGTTATGTATTTTGTGACGTCATTTATTTGTGACGTTATGTATTTTGGGACGTCATTTAATTTTGTGACATTATGTATTTTGTGACGTCATTTATTTTTATGACGTTATTTATTTTGTGACGTCATTTTTTTGACGTTATGTATTTTGTGACGTCATTTATTTTTGTGACGTTATGTATTTTGTGACGTCATTTATTTTTGTGACAATATGTATTTAGTGACGTCATTATGTTTGTGACGTCATTTATTTTTGTGACGTTATGTATTTTGTGACGTCATTTATTTTTTTGACGTTATGTATTTTGTGACGTCATTTTTTTTGTGACGTTATGTATTTTATGACGTTATGTATTTTGTGACGTCATTTATTTTTTTGACGTTATGTATTTTGTGACGTAATTAATTTTTGTGACGTCATTTATTTTTTGTGACGTTATGTATTTTGTGACGTTATTTATTTTTGTGACGTTATGTATTTTGTGACTTAATTAATTTTTGTGACGTCATTTATTTTTGTGACGTTATATATTTTGTGAGGTTATGTATTTTGTGACGTAATTAATTTTTGTGACGTCATTTATTTTTGTGACGTTATGTATTTTGTGACGTCATTTGTTTTTGTGACGTTATGTATTTTGTGAGTCATTTATTTTCGTGACGTTATGTATTTTGTGACGTCATTTATTTTTGTGACGTTATGTATTTTGTGACGTCATTTTTTTGTGACGTTATGTATTTTGTGACGTCATTTATTTTTGTGACGTTATGTATTTTGTGACGTCATTTATTTTGGTAACGTTATGTATTTTGTAACGTCATTTTTTTGTGACGTTATGTATTTTGTGACGTCATTTATTTTTGTTACGTTATGTATTTTGTGACGTAATTAATTTTTGTGACGTCATTTATTTTTGTGACGTTATGTATTTTGTGACGTTATGTATTTTGTGACGTCATTTATTTTTGTGACGTTATGTATTTTGTGACGTCATTTATTTTTTTGACGTTATGTATTTTGTGACGTAATTAATTTTTGTGACGTCATTTATTTTTTGTGACGTTATGTATTTTGTGACGTCATTTATTTTTGTGACGTTATGTATTTTGTGACGTCATTTATTTTGGTAACGTTATGTATTTTGTAACGTCATTTATTTTGTAACGTCATTTATTTTTGTGACGTTATGTATTTTGTGACGTTATGTATTTTGTGACGTTATTTTTTTTTGTGACGTTATGTATTTTGTGACTTAATTAATTTTTGTGACGTCATTTATTTTTGTGACGTTATATATTTTGTGAGGTTATGTATTTTGTGACGTAATTAATTTTTGTGACGTCATTTATTTATGTGACGTTATTTATTTTGTGACGTCATTTGTTTTTGTGACGTTATGTATTTTGTGAGTCATTTATTTTCGTGACGTTATGTATTTTGTGACGTCATTTATTTTTGTGACGTTATGTATTTTGTGACGTCATTTTTTTGTGACGTGATGTATTTTGTGACGTCATTTATTTTTGTGACGTTATGTATTTAGTGACGTCATTTATTTTGGTAACGTTATGTATTTTGTAACGTCATTTATTTTGTAACGTCATTTATTTTTGTGACGTTATGTATTTTGTGACGTTATGTATTTTGTGACGTCATTTATTTTTGTGACGTTATGTATTTTGTGACGTCATTTATTTTTGTGACGTTATGTATTTTGTGACGTCATTTATTTTGGTAACGTTATGTATTTTGTAACGTCATTTATTTTGTAACGTCATTTATTTTTGTGACGTTATGTATTTTGTGACGTTATTTATTTTGTGACGTCATTTGTTTTTGTGACGTTATGTATTTTGTGAGTTATTTATTTTCGTGACGTTATGTATTTTGTGACGTCATTTATTTTTGTGACTTTATTTATTTTGTGACGTCATTTATTTTTGTGACGTTATGTATTTTGTGACGTTATGTATTTTGTGACGTTATTTATTTTTGTGACGTTATGTATTTTGTGACTTAATTAATTTTTGTGACGTCATTTATTTTTGTGACGTTATATATTTTGTGAGGTTATGTATTTTGTGACGTAATTAATTTTTGTGACGTCATTTATTTTTGTGACGTTATGTATTTTGTGACGTCATTTGTTTTTGTGACGTTATGTATTTTGTGAGTCATTTATTTTCGTGACGTTATGTATTTTGTGACGTCATTTATTTTTGTGACGTTATGTATTTTGTGACGTCATTTTTTTGTGACGTTATGTATTTTGTGACGTCATTTATTTTTGTGACGTTATGTATTTTGTGACGTCATTTATTTTGGTAACGTTATGTATTTTGTGACGTCATTTTTTTGTGACGTTATGTATTTTGTGACGTCATTTATTTTTGTGACGTTATGTATTTTGTGACGTAATTAATTTTTGTGACGTCATTTATTTTTATGACGTTATGTATTTTGTGACGTTATTTATTTTGTGACGTCATTTATTTTTGTGACGTTATGTATTTTGTGACGTCATTTATTTTTGTGACGTTATGTATTTTGTGACGTCATTTATTTTTTGCCGTTATGTATTTTGTGACGTTATGTATTTTGTGACGTTATTTGTTTTTGTGACGTTATGTATTTTGTGACGTAATTAATTTTTGTGACGTCATTTATTTTTGTGACGTTATATATTTTGTGAGGTTATGTATTTTGTGACGTAATTAATTTTTGTGACGTCATTTATTTTTGTGACGTTATGTATTTTGTGACGTCATTTGTTTTTGTGACGTTATGTATTTTGTGAGTCATTTATTTTCGTGACGTTATGTATTTTGTGACGCCATTTATTTTTGTGACGTTATGTATTTTGTGACGTCATTTTTTTGTGACGTTATGTATTTTGTGACGTCATTTATTTTTGTGACGTTATGTATTTTGTGACGTCATTTATTTTGGTAACGTTATGTATTTTGTAACGTCATTTATTTTGTAAAGTCATTTATTTTTGTGACGTTATGTATTTTGTGACGTCATTTATTTTTGTGTCGTTATGTATTTTGTGACGTCATTTATTTTTGTGACGTTATGTATTTTGTGACGTCATTTATTTTTTTGACGTTATGTATTTTGTGACGTCATTTGTTTTTGTGACGTTATGTATTTTGTGAGTCATTTATTTTCGTGACGTTATGTATTTTGTGACGTCATTTATTTTTGTGACGTTATGTATTTTGTGACGTCATTTGTTTTTGTGACGTTATGTATTTTGTGACGTCATTTATTTTGGTAACGTTATGTATTTTGTAACGTCATTTATTTTGTAACGTCATTTATTTTTGTGACGTTATGTATTTTGTGAAGTTATGTATTTTGTGACGTCATTTATTTTTGTGACGTTATGTATTTTGTGACGTCATTTATTTTTGTGACAATATGTATTTAGTGACGTCATTATGTTTGTGACGTCATTTATTTTGGTGACGTTATGTATTTTGTGACGTCATTTATTTTTGTTTCGTTATGTATTTTGTGACGTCATTTATTTGTGACGTTATGTATTTTGGGACGTCATTTAATTTTGTGACATTATGTATTTTGTGACGTCATTTATTTTTATGACGTTATGTATTTTGTGACGTCATTTTTTTGACGTTATGTATTTTGGTACGTCATTTATTTTTGTGACGTTATGTATTTTGTGACGTCATTTATTTTTGTGACAATATGTATTTAGTGACGTCATTATGTTTGTGACGTCATTTATTTTTGTGACGTTATGTATTTTGTGACGTCATTTATTTTTTTGACGTTATGTATTTTGTGACGTCATTTTTTTGTGACGTTATGTATTTTATGGCGTTATGTATTTTGTGACGTCATTTATTTTTTTGACGTTATGTATTTTGTGACGTAATTAATTTTTGTGACGTCATTTATTTTTTGTGACGTTATGTATTTTGTGACGTCATTTATTTTTGTGACGTTATGTATTTTGTGACGTCATTTATTTTGGTAACGTTATGTATTTTGTAACGTCATTTATTTTGTAACGTCATTTATTTTTGTGACGTTATGTATTTTGTGACGTTATGTATTTTGTGACGTTATTTATTTTTGTGACGTTATGTATTTTGTGACTTAATTAATTTTTGTGACGTCATTTATTTTTGTGACGTTATATATTTTGTGAGGTTATGTATTTTGTGACGTAATTAATTTTTTTGACGTCATTTATTTTTGTGACGTTATTTATTTTGTGACGTCATTTGTTTTTGTGACGTTATGTATTTTGTGAGTCATTTATTTTCGTGACGTTATGTATTTTGTGACGTCATTTATTTTTGTGACGTTATGTATTTTGTGACGTCATTTTTTTGTGACGTTATGTATTTTGTGACGTCATTTATTTTTGTGACGTTATGTATTTTGTGACGTCATTTATTTTGGTAACGTTATGTATTTTGTAACGTCATTTATTTTGTAACGTCATTTATTTTTGTGACGTTATGTATTTTGTGACGTTATGTATTTTGTGACGTCATTTATTTTTGTGACGTTATGTATTTTGTCAGTCATTTATTTTAGTGACGTTATGTATTTTGTGACGTCATTTATTTTTGTGACTTTATTTATTTTGTGACGTCATTTATTTTTGTGACGTTATATATTTTGTGAGGTTATGTATTTTGTGACGTAATTAATTTTTGTGACGTCATTTATTTTTGTGACGTTATGTATTTTGTGACGTCATTTGTTTTTGTGACGTTATGTATTTTGTGAGTCATTTATTTTCGTGACGTTATGTATTTTGTGACGTCATTTATTTTTGTGACGTTATGTATTTTGTGACGTCATTTTTTTGTGACGTTATGTATTTTGTGACGTCATTTATTTTTGTGACGTTATGTATTTTGTGACGTCATTTATTTTGGTAACGTTATGTATTTTGTAACGTCATTTTTTTGTGACGTTATGTATTTTGTGACGTCATTTATTTTTGTGACGTTATGTATTTTGTGACGTAATTAATTTTTGTGACGTCATTTATTTTTGTGACGTTATGTATTTTGTGACGTTATGTATTTTGTGACGTCATTTATTTTCGTGACGTTATGTATTTTGTGACGTCATTTATTTTTGTGACTTTATTTATTTTGTGACGTCATTTATTTTTGTGACGTTATGTATTTTGTGACGTTATGTATTTTGTGACGTTATTTATTTTTGTGACGTTATGTATTTTGTGACTTAATTAATTTTTGTGACGTCATTTATTTTTGTGACGTTATATATTTTGTGAGGTTATGTATTTTGTGACGTAATTAATTTTTGTGACGTCATTTATTTTTGTGACGTTATGTATTTTGTGACGTCATTTGTTTTTGTGACGTTATGTATTTTGTGAGTCATTTATTTTCGTGACGTTATGTATTTTGTGACGTCATTTATTTTTGTGACGTTATGTATTTTGTGACGTCATTTTTTTGTGACGTTATGTATTTTGTGACGTCATTTATTTTTGTGACGTTATGTATTTTGTGACGTCATTTATTTTGGTAACGTTATGTATTTTGTGACGTCATTTTTTTGTGACGTTATGTATTTTGTGACGTCATTTATTTTTGTGACGTTATGTATTTTGTGACGTAATTAATTTTTGTGACGTCATTTATTTTTATGACGTTATGTATTTTGTGACGTTATTTATTTTGTGACGTCATTTATTTTTGTGACGTTATGTATTTTGTGACGTCATTTATTTTTGTGACGTTATGTATTTTGTGACGTCATTTATTTTTTGCCGTTATGTATTTTGTGACGTTATGTATTTTGTGACGTTATTTGTTTTTGTGACGTTATGTATTTTGTGACGTAATTAATTTTTGTGACGTCATTTATTTTTGTGACGTTATATATTTTGTGAGGTTATGTATTTTGTGACGTAATTAATTTTTGTGACGTCATTTATTTTTGTGACGTTATGTATTTTGTGACGTCATTTGTTTTTGTGACGTTATGTATTTTGTGAGTCATTTATTTTCGTGACGTTATGTATTTTGTGACGCCATTTATTTTTGTGACGTTATGTATTTTGTGACGTCATTTTTTTGTGACGTTATGTATTTTGTGACGTCATTTATTTTTGTGACGTTATGTATTTTGTGACGTCATTTATTTTGGTAACGTTATGTATTTTGTAACGTCATTTATTTTGTAAAGTCATTTATTTTTGTGACGTTATGTATTTTGTGACGTCATTTATTTTTGTGTCGTTATGTATTTTGTGACGTCATTTATTTTTGTGACGTTATGTATTTTGTGACGTCATTTATTTTTTTGACGTTATGTATTTTGTGACGTCATTTGTTTTTGTGACGTTATGTATTTTGTGAGTCATTTATTTTCGTGACGTTATGTATTTTGTGACGTCATTTATTTTTGTGACGTTATGTATTTTGTGACGTCATTTGTTTTTGTGACGTTATGTATTTTGTGACGTCATTTATTTTGGTAACGTTATGTATTTTGTAACGTCATTTATTTTGTAACGTCATTTATTTTTGTGACGTTATGTATTTTGTGAAGTTATGTATTTTGTGACGTCATTTATTTTTGTGACGTTATGTATTTTGTGACGTCATTTATTTTTGTGACAATATGTATTTAGTGACGTCATTATGTTTGTGACGTCATTTATTTTGGTGACGTTATGTATTTTGTGACGTCATTTATTTTTGTTTCGTTATGTATTTTGTGACGTCATTTATTTGTGACGTTATGTATTTTGGGACGTCATTTAATTTTGTGACATTATGTATTTTGTGACGTCATTTATTTTTATGACGTTATGTATTTTGTGACGTCATTATTTTGACGTTATGTATTTTGGTACGTCATTTATTTTTGTGACGTTATGTATTTTGTGACGTCATTTATTTTTGTGACAATATGTATTTAGTGACGTCATTATGTTTGTGACGTCATTTATTTTTGTGACGTTATGTATTTTGTGACGTCATTTATTTTTTTGACGTTATGTATTTTGTGACGTCATTTTTTTGTGACGTTATGTATTTTATGGCGTTATGTATTTTGTGACGTCATTTATTTTTTTGACGTTATGTATTTTGTGACGTAATTAATTTTTGTGACGTCATTTATTTTTTGTGACGTTATGTATTTTGTGACGTCATTTATTTTTGTGACGTTATGTATTTTGTGACGTCATTTATTTTGGTAACGTTATGTATTTTGTAACGTCATTTATTTTGTAACGTCATTTATTTTTGTGACGTTATGTATTTTGTGACGTTATGTATTTTGTGACGTTATTTATTTTTGTGACGTTATGTATTTTGTGACTTAATTAATTTTTGTGACGTCATTTATTTTTGTGACGTTATATATTTTGTGAGGTTATGTATTTTGTGACGTAATTAATTTTTTTGACGTCATTTATTTTTGTGACGTTATTTATTTTGTGACGTCATTTGTTTTTGTGACGTTATGTATTTTGTGAGTCATTTATTTTCGTGACGTTATGTATTTTGTGACGTCATTTATTTTTGTGACGTTATGTATTTTGTGACGTCATTTTTTTGTGACGTTATGTATTTTGTGACGTCATTTATTTTTGTGACGTTATGTATTTTGTGACGTCATTTATTTTGGTAACGTTATGTATTTTGTAACGTCATTTATTTTGTAACGTCATTTATTTTTGTGACGTTATGTATTTTGTGACGTTATGTATTTTGTGACGTCATTTATTTTTGTGACGTTATGTATTTTGTGACGTCATTTATTTTTGTGACGTTATGTATTTTGTGACGTCATTTATTTTGGTAACGTTATGTATTTTGTAACGTCATTTATTTTGTAACGTCATTTATTTTTGTGACGTTATGTATTTTGTGACGTTATGTATTTTGTGACGTCATTTGTTTTTGTGACGTTATGTATTTTGTGAGTCATTTATTTTAGTGACGTTATGTATTTTGTGACGTCATTTATTTTTGTGACTTTATTTATTTTGTGACGTCATTTATTTTTGTGACGTTATATATTTTGTGAGGTTATGTATTTTGTGACGTAATTAATTTTTGTGACGTCATTTATTTTTGTGACGTTATGTATTTTGTGACGTCATTTGTTTTTGTGACGTTATGTATTTTGTGAGTCATTTATTTTCGTGACGTTATGTATTTTGTGACGTCATTTATTTTTGTGACGTTATGTATTTTGTGACGTCATTTTTTTGTGACGTTATGTATTTTGTGACGTCATTTATTTTTGTGACGTTATGTATTTTGTGACGTCATTTATTTTGGTAACGTTATGTATTTTGTAACGTCATTTTTTTGTGACGTTATGTATTTTGTGACGTCATTTATTTTTGTGACGTTATGTATTTTGTGACGTAATTAATTTTTGTGACGTCATTTATTTTTGTGACGTTATGTATTTTGTGACGTTATGTATTTTGTGACGTCATTTATTTTTGTGACGTTATGTATTTTGTGACGTCATTTATTTTTGTGACTATGTATTTTGTGACGTCATTTATTTTTTGCCGTTATGTATTTTGTGACGTTATGTATTTTGTGACGTTATTTATTTTTGTGACGTTATGTATTTTGTGACGTAATTAATTTTTGTGACGTCATTTATTTTGTGACGTTATATATTTTGTGAGGTTATGTATTTTGTGACGTAATTAATTTTTGTGACGTCATTTATTTTTGTGACGTTATGTATTTTGTGAAGTCAATTGTTTTTGTGACGTTATGTATTTTGTGAGTCATTTATTTTCGTGACGTTATGTATTTTGTGACGCCATTTATTTTTGTGACGTTATGTATTTTGTGACGTCATTTTTTTGTTACGTTATGTATTTTGTGACGTCATTTATTTTTGTGACGTTATGTATTTTGTGACGTCATTTATTTTGGTAACGTTATGTATTTTGTAACGTCATTTATTTTGTAACGTCATTTATTTTTGTGACGTTATGTATTTTGTGACGTCATTTATTTTTGTGACGTTATGTATTTTGTGACGTCATTTATTTTTGTGACGTTATGTATTTTGTGACGTCATTTATTTTTTTGACGTTATGTATTTTGTGACGTCATTTGTTTTTGTGACGTTATGTATTTTGTGAGTCATTTATTTTCGTGACGTTATGTATTTTGTGACGTCATTTATTTTTGTGACGTTATGTATTTTGTGACGTCATTTGTTTTTGTGACGTTATGTATTTTGTGACGTCATTTATTTTGGTAACGTTATGTATTTTGTAACGTCATTTATTTTGTAACGTCATTTATTTTTGTGACGTTATGTATTTTGTGAAGTTATGTATTTTGTGACGTCATTTATTTTTGTGACGTTATGTATTTTGTGACGTCATTTATTTTTGTGAGGTTATGTATTTTTTGACGTAATTAATTTTTGTGACGTTATGTATTTTGTGACGTAATTAATTTTTGTGACGTCATTAATTTTGTGACGTTATGTATTTTGTGACGTCATTTATTTTTGTGACGTTATGTATTTTGTGACGTCATTTATTTTTGTGACTTTATTTATTTTGTGACGTCATTTATTTTTGTGACGTTATGTATTTTGTGACGTTATGTATTTTGTGACGTTATTTATTTTTGTGACGTTATGTATTTTGTGACGTAATTAATTTTTGTGACGTCATTTATTTTTGTGACGTTATATATTTTGTGAGGTTATGTATTTTGTGACGTAATTAATTTTTGTGACGTCATTTGTTTTTGTGACGTTATGTATTTTGTGAGTCATTTATTTTCGTGACGTTATGTATTTTGTGACGTCATTTATTTTTGTGACGTTATGTATTTTGTGACGTCATTTTTTTGTGACGTTATGTATTTTGTGACGTCATTTATTTTTGTGACGTTATGTATTTTGTGACGTCATTTATTTTGGTAACGTTATGTATTTTGTAACGTCATTTATTTTGTAACGTCATTTATTTTTGTGACGTTATGTATTTTGTGACGTTATGTATTTTGTGACGTCATTTATTTTTGTGACGTTATGTATTTTGTGACGTCATTTATTTTTGTGACTTTATTTATTTTGTGACGTCATTTATTTTTGTGACGTTATGTATTTTGTGACGTTATTTATTTTTGTGACGTTATGTATTTTGTGACGTAATTAATTTTTGTGACGTCATTTATTTTTGTGACGTTATGTATTTTGTGACGTCATTTATTTTTGTGACGTTATGTATTTTGTGACGTCATTTGTTTTTGTGACGTTATGTATTTTGTGAGTCATTTATTTTCGTGACGTTATGTATTTTGTGACGCCATTTATTTTCGTGACGTTATGTATTTTGTGACGTCATTTTTTTGTGACGTTATGTATTTTGTGACGTCATTTATTTTTGTGACGTTATGTATTTTGTGACGTCATTTATTTTGGTAACGTTATGTATTTTGTAACGTCATTTATTTTGTAACGTCATTTATTTTTGTGACGTTATGTATTTTGTGAAGTTATGTATTTTGTGACGTCATTTATTTTTGTGACGTTATGTATTTTGTGACGTCATTTATTTTTGTGAGGTTATGTATTTTTTGACGTAATTAATTTTTGTGACGTTATGTATTTTGTGACGTAATTAATTTTTGTGACGTCATTAATTTTGTGACGTTATGTATTTTGTGACGTCATTTATTTTTGTGACGTTATGTATTTTGTGACGTCATTTATTTTTGTGACTTTATTTATTTTGTGACGTCATTTATTTTTGTGACGTTATGTATTTTGTGACGTTATGTATTTTGTGACGTTATTTATTTTTGTGACGTTATGTATTTTGTGACGTAATTAATTTTTGTGACGTCATTTATTTTTGTGACGTTATATATTTTGTGAGGTTATGTATTTTGTGACGTAATTAATTTTTGTGACGTCATTTGTTTTTGTGACGTTATGTATTTTGTGAGTCATTTATTTTCGTGACGTTATGTATTTTGTGACGTCATTTATTTTTGTGACGTTATGTATTTTGTGACGTCATTTTTTTGTGACGTTATGTATTTTGTGACGTCATTTATTTTTGTGACGTTATGTATTTTGTGACGTCATTTATTTTGGTAACGTTATGTATTTTGTAACGTCATTTATTTTGTAACGTCATTTATTTTTGTGACGTTATGTATTTTGTGACGTTATGTATTTTGTGACGTCATTTATTTTTGTGACGTTATGTATTTTGTGACGTCATTTATTTTTGTGACTTTATTTATTTTGTGACGTCATTTATTTTTGTGACGTTATGTATTTTGTGACGTTATTTATTTTTGTGACGTTATGTATTTTGTGACGTAATTAATTTTTGTGACGTCATTTATTTTTGTGACGTTATGTATTTTGTGACGTCATTTATTTTTGTGACGTTATGTATTTTGTGACGTCATTTGTTTTTGTGACGTTATGTATTTTGTGAGTCATTTATTTTCGTGACGTTATGTATTTTGTGACGCCATTTATTTTTGTGACGTTATGTATTTTGTGACGTCATTTTTTTGTGACGTTATGTATTTTGTGACGTCATTTATTTTTGTGACGTTATGTATTTTGTGACGTCATTTATTTTGGTAACGTTATGTATTTTGTAACGTCATTTATTTTGTAACGTCATTTATTTTTGTGACGTTATGTATTTTGTGACGTCATTTATTTTTGTGACGTTATGTATTTTGTGACGTCATTTATTTTTGTGACGTTATGTATTTTGTGACGTCATTTATTTTTTTGACGTTATGTATTTTGTGACGTCATTTGTTTTTGTGACGTTATGTATTTTGTGACGTCATTTATTTTTGTGACAATATGTATTTTGTGACGTCATTATGTTTGTGACGTCATTTATTTTTGTGACGTTATGTATTTTGTGACGTCATTTATTTTTTTGACGTTATGTATTTTGTGACGTCATTTTTTTTGTGACGTTATGTATTTTATGACGTTATGTATTTTGTGACGTCATTTATTTTTTTGACGTTATGTATTTGGTGACGTAATTAATTTTTGTGACGTCATTTATTTTTTTTGACGTTATGTATTTTGTGACGTCATTTATTTTTGTGACGTTATGTATTTTGTGACGTCATTTATTTTGGTAACGTTATGTATTTTGTAACGTCATTTATTTTGTAACGTCATTTATTTTTGTGACGTTATGTATTTTGTGACGTTATGTATTTTGTGACGTTATTTATTTTTGTGACGTTATGTATTTTGTGACTTAATTAATTTTTGTGACGTCATTTATTTTTGTGACGTTATATATTTTGTGAGGTTATGTATTTTGTGACGTAATTAATTTTTGTGACGTCATTTATTTTTGTGACGTTATGTATTTTGTGACGTCATTTGTTTTTGTGACGTTATGTATTTTGTGAGTCATTTATTTTCGTGACGTTATGTATTTTGTGACGTCATTTATTTTTGTGACGTTATGTATTTTGTGACGTCATTTTTTTGTGACGTTATGTATTTTGTGACGTCATTTATTTTTGTGACGTTATGTATTTTGTGACGTCATTTATTTTGGTAACGTTATGTATTTTGTAACGTCATTTATTTTGTAACGTCATTTATTTTTGTGACGTTATGTATTTTGTGACGTTATGTATTTTGTGACGTCATTTATTTTTGTGACGTTATGTATTTTGTGACGTCATTTATTTTTGTGACGTTATGTATTTTGTGACGTCATTTATTTTGGTAACGTTATGTATTTTGTAACGTCATTTATTTTGTAACGTCATTTATTTTTGTGACGTTATGTATTTTGTGACGTTATGTATTTTGTGACGTTATGTATTTTGTGATGTCATTTGTTTTTGTGACGTTATGTATTTTGTGAGTCATTTATTTTCGTGACGTTATGTATTTTGTGACGTCATTTATTTTTGTGACTTTATTTATTTTGTGACGTCATTTATTTTTGTGACGTTATGTATTTTGTGACGTTATGTATTTTGTGACGTTATTTATTTTTGTGACGTTATGTATTTTGTGACGTAATTAATTTTTGTGACGTCATTTATTTTTGTGACGTTATATATTTTGTGAGGTTATGTCTTTTGTGACGTAATTAATTTTTGTGACGTCATTTATTTTTGTGACGTTATGTATTTTGTGACGTCATTTGTTTTTGTGACGTTATGTTTTTGTGAGTCATTTATTTTCGTGACGTTATGTATTTTGTGACGTCATTTATTTTTGTGACGTTATGTATTTTGTGACGTCATTTTTTTGTGACGTTATGTATTTTGTGACGTCATTTATATTTGTGACGTTATGTATTTTGTGACGTCATTTATTTTGGTAACGTTATGTATTTTGTAACGTCATTTTTTTGTGACGTTATGTATTTTGTGACGTCATTAATTTTTGTGACGTTATGTATTTTGTGACGTAATTAATTTTTGTGACGTCATTTATTTTTGTGACGTTATGTATTTTGTGACGTTATGTATTTTGTGACGTCATTTATTTTTGTGACGTTATGTATTTTGTGACGTCATTTATTTTTGTGACGTTATGTATTTTGTGACGTCATTTATTTTTGTGACTTTATTTATTTTGTGACGTCATTTATTTTTGTAACGTTATGTATTTTGTGACGTTATGTATTTTGTGACGTTATTTATTTTTGTGACGTTATGTATTTTGTGACGTAATTAATTTTTGTGACGTCATTTATTTTTGTGACGTTATATCTTTTGTGAGGTTATGTATTTTGTGACGTAATTAATTTTTGTGACGTCATTTATTTTTGTGACGTTATGTATTTTGTGACGTCATTTGTTTTTGTGACGTTATGTATTTTGTGAGTCATTTATTTTCGTGACGTTATGTATTTTGTGACGCCATTTATTTTTGTGACGTTATGTATTTTGTGACGTCATTTTTTTGTGACGTTATGTATTTTGTGACGTCATTTATTTTTGTGACGTTATGTATTTTGTGACGTCATTTATTTTGGTAACGTTATGTATTTTGTAACGTCATTTATTTTGTAACGTCATTTATTTTTATGACGTTATGTATTTTGTGACGTTATGTATTTTGTGACGTCATTTATTTTTGTGACGTTATGTATTTTGTGACGTCATTTATTTTGGTAACGTTATGTATTTTGTAACGTCATTTATTTTGTAACGTCATTTATCTTTGTGACGTTATGTATTTTGTGACGTTATGTATTTTGTGACGTTATTTATTTTTGTGACGTTATGTATTTTGTGACTTAATTAATTTTTGTGACGTCATTTATTTTTGTGACGTTATATATTTTGTGAGGTTATGTATTTTGTGACGTAATTAATTTTTGTGACGTCATTTATTTTTGTGACGTTATGTATTTTGTGACGTCATTTGTTTTTGTGACGTTATGTATTTTGTGAGTCATTTATTTTCGTGACGTTATGTATTTTGTGACGTCATTTATTTTTGTGACGTTATGTATTTTGTGACGTCATTTTTTTGTGACGTTATGTATTTTGTGACGTCATTTATTTTTGTGACGTTATGTATTTTGTGACGTCATTTATTTTGGTAACGTTATGTATTTTGTAACGTCATTTATTTTGTAACGTCCTTTATTTTTGTGACGTTATGTATTTTGTGACGTTATGTATTTTGTGACGTCATTTATTTTTGTGACGTTATGTATTTTGTGACGTCATTTATTTTTGTGACGTTATGTATTTTGTGACGTCATTTATTTTGGTAACGTTATGTATTTTGTAACGTCATTTATTTTGTAACGTCATTTATTTTTGTGACGTTATGTATTTTGTGACGTTATGTATTTTGTGACGTTATGTATTTTGTGATGTCATTTGTTTTTGTGACGTTATGTATTTTGTGAGTCATTTATTTTCGTGACGTTATGTATTTTGTGACGTCATTTATTTTTGTGACTTTATTTATTTTGTGACGTCATTTATTTTTGTGACGTTATGTATTTTGTGACGTTATGTATTTTGTGACGTTATTTATTTTTGTGACGTTATGTATTTTGTGACGTAATTAATTTTTGTGACGTCATTTATTTTTGTGACGTTATATATTTTGTGAGGTTATGTCTTTTTTGACGTAATTAATTTTTGTGACGTCATTTATTTTTGTGACGTTATGTATTTTGTGACGTCATTTGTTTTTGTGACGTTATGTTTTTGTGAGTCATTTATTTTCGTGACGTTATGTATTTTGTGACGTCATTTATTTTTGTGACGTTATGTATTTTGTGACGTCATTTTTTTGTGACGTTATGTATTTTGTGACGTCATTTATATTTGTGACGTTATGTATTTTGTGACGTCATTTATTTTGGTAACGTTATGTATTTTGTAACGTCATTTTTTTGTGACGTTATGTATTTTGTGACGTCATTAATTTTTGTGACGTTATGTATTTTGTGACGTAATTAATTTTTGTGACGTCATTTATTTTTGTGACGTTATGTATTTTGTGACGTTATGTATTTTGTGACGTCATTTATTTTTGTGACGTTATGTATTTTGTGACGTCATTTATTTTTGTGACGTTATGTATTTTGTGACGTCATTTATTTTTGTGACTTTATTTATTTTGTGACGTCATTTATTTTTGTAACGTTATGTATTTTGTGACGTTATGTATTTTGTGACGTTATTTATTTTTGTGACGTTATGTATTTTGTGACGTAATTAATTTTTGTGACGTCATTTATTTTTGTGACGTTATATCTTTTGTGAGGTTATGTATTTTGTGACGTAATTAATTTTTGTGACGTCATTTATTTTTGTGACGTTATGTATTTTGTGACGTCATTTGTTTTTGTGACGTTATGTATTTTGTGAGTCATTTATTTTCGTGACGTTATGTATTTTGTGACGCCATTTATTTTTGTGACGTTATGTATTTTGTGACGTCATTTTCTTGTGACGTTATGTATTTTGTGACGTCATTTATTTTTGTGACGTTATGTATTTTGTGACGTCATTTATTTTGGTAACGTTATGTATTTTGTAACGTCATTTATTTTGTAACGTCATTTATTTTTATGACGTTATGTATTTTGTGACGTTATGTATTTTGTGACGTCATTTATTTTTGTGACGTTATGTATTTTGTGACGTCATTTATTTTTGTGACGTTATGTATTTTGTGACGTCATTTATTTTTTTGAAGTTATGTATTTTGTGACGTCATTTGTTTTTGTGACGTTATGTATTTTGTGAGTCATTTATTTTCGTGACGTTATGTATTTTGTGACGTCATTTATTTTGGTAACGTTATGTATTTTGTAACGTCATTTATTTTGTAACGTCATTTATTTTTGTGACGTTATGTATTTTGTGACGTTATGTATTTTGTGACGTTATGTATTTTGTGACGTCATTTGTTTTTGTGACGTTATGTATTTTGTGAGTCATTTATTTTCGTGACGTTATGTATTTTGTGACGTCATTTATTTTTGTGACTTTATTTATTTTGTGACGTCATTTATTTTTGTGAAGTTATGTATTTTGTGACGTTATGTATTTTGTGACGTTATTTATTTTTGTGACGTTATGTATTTTGTGACGTAATTAATTTTTGTGACGTCATTTATTTTTGTGACGTTATATATTTTGTGAGGTTATGTCTTTTGTGACGTAATTAATTTTTGTGACGTCATTTATTTTTGTGACGTTATGTATTTTGTGACGTCATTTGTTTTTGTGACGTTATGTTTTTGTGAGTCATTTATTTTCGTGACGTTATGTATTTTGTGACGTCATTTATTTTTGTGACGTTATGTATTTTGTGACGTCATTTTTTTGTGACGTTTTGTATTTTGTGACGTCATTTATTTTTGTGACGTTATGTATTTTGTGACGTCATTTATTTTGGTAACGTTATGTATTTTGTAACGTCATTTTTTTGTGACGTTATGTATTTTGTGACGTCATTTGTTTTTGTGACGTTATGTATTTTGTGAGTCATTTATTTTCGTGACGTTATGTATTTTGTGACGTCATTTATTTTTGTTTCGTTATGTATTTTGTGACGTCATTTATTTGTGACGTTATGTATTTTGGGACGTCATTTAATTTTGTGACATTATGTATTTTGTGACGTCATTTATTTTTATGACGTTATGTATTTTGTGACGTCATTTTTTTGACGTTATGTATTTTTTGACGTCATTTATTTTTGTGACGTTATGTATTTTGTGACGTCATTTATTTTTGTGACAATATGTATTTAGTGACGTCATTATGTTTGTGACGTCATTTATTTTTGTGACGTTATGTATTTTGTGACGTCATTTATTTTTTTGACGTTATGTATTTTGTGACGTCATTTTTTTTGTGACGTTATGTATTTTATGACGTTATGTATTTTGTGACGTCATTTATTTTTTTGACGTTATGTATTTTGTGACGTAATTAATTTTTGTGACGTCATTTATTTTTTGTGACGTTATGTATTTTGTGACGTCATTTATTTTTGTGACGTTATGTATTTTGTGACGTCATTTATTTTGGTAACGTTATGTATTTTGTAACGTCATTTATTTTGTAACGTCATTTATTTTTGTGACGTTATGTATTTTGTGACGTTATGTATTTTGTGACGTTATTTATTTTTGTGACGTTATGTATTTTGTGACTTAATTAATTTTTGTGACGTCATTTATTTTTGTGACGTTATATATTTTGTGAGGTTATGTATTTTGTGACGTAATTAATTTTTGTGACGTCATTTATTTATGTGACGTTATTTATTTTGTGACGTCATTTGTTTTTGTGACGTTATGTATTTTGTGAGTCATTTATTTTCGTGACGTTATGTATTTTGTGACGTCATTTATTTTTGTGACGTTATGTATTTTGTGACGTCATTTTTTTGTGACGTTATGTATTTTGTGACGTCATTTATTTTTGTGACGTTATGTATTTTGTGACGTCATTTATTTTGGTAACGTTATGTATTTTGTAACGTCATTTATTTTGTAACGTCATTTATTTTTGTGACGTTATGTATTTTGTGACGTTATATATTTTGTGACGTCATTTATTTTTGTGACGTTATGTATTTTGTGACGTCATTTATTTTTGTGACGTTATGTATTTTGTGACGTCATTTATTTTGGTAACGTTATGTATTTTGTAACGTCATTTATTTTGTAACGTCATTTATTTTTGTGACGTTATGTATTTTGTGACGTTATTTATTTTGTGACGTCATTTGTTTTTGTGACGTTATGTATTTTGTGAGTCATTTATTTTCGTGACGTTATGTATTTTGTGACGTCATTTATTTTTGTGACTTTATTTATTTTGTGACGTCATTTATTTTTGTGACGTTATGTATTTTGTGACGTCATTTGTTTTTGTGACGTTATGTATTTTGTGAGTCATTTATTTTCGTGACGTTATGTATTTTGTGACGTCATTTATTTTTGTGACGTTATGTATTTTGTGACGTCATTTTTTTGTGACGTTATGTATTTTGTGACGTCATTTATTTTTGTGACGTTATGTATTTTGTGACGTCATTTATTTTGGTAACGTTATGTATTTTGTAACGTCATTTTTTTGTGACGTTATGTATTTTGTGACGTCATTTATTTTTGTGACGTTATGTATTTTGTGACGTAATTAATTTTTGTGACGTCATTTATTTTTATGACGTTATGTATTTTGTGACGTTATGTATTTTGTGACGTCATTTATTTTTGTGACGTTATGTATTTTGTGACGTCATTTATTTTTTTGACGTTATGTATTTTGTGACGTCATTTATTTTTTGCCGTTATGTATTTTGTGACGTTATGTATTTTGTGACGTTATTTATTTTTGTGACGTTATGTATTTTGTGACGTAATTAATTTTTGTGACGTCATTTATTTTTGTGACGTTATATATTTTGTGAGGTTATGTATTTTGTGACGTAATTAATTTTTGTGACGTCATTTATTTTTGTGACGTTATGTATTTTGTGACGTCATTTGTTTTTGTGACGTTATGTATTTTGTGAGTCATTTATTTTCGTGACGTTATGTATTTTGTGACGCCATTTATTTTTGTGACGTTATGTATTTTGTGACGTCATTTTTTTGTGACGTTATGTATTTTGTGACGTCATTTTTTTTTGTGACGTTATGTATTTTGTGACGTCATTTATTTTGGTAACGTTATGTATTTTGTAACGTCATTTATTTTGTAAAGTCATTTATTTTTGTGACGTTATGTATTTTGTGACGTCATTTATTTTTGTGACGTTATGTATTTTGTGACGTAATTAATTTTTGTGACGTCATTTATTTTTGTGACGTTATATATTTTGTGAGGTTATGTCTTTTGTGACGTAATTAATTTTTGTGACGTCATTTATTTTTGTGACGTTATGTATTTTGTGACGTCATTTGTTTTTGTGACGTTATGTTTTTGTGAGTCATTTATTTTCGTGACGTTATGTATTTTGTGACGTCATTTATTTTTGTGACGTTATGTATTTTGTGACGTCATTTTTTTGTGACGTTTTGTATTTTGTGACGTCATTTATTTTTGTGACGTTATGTATTTTGTGACGTCATTTATTTTGGTAACGTTATGTATTTTGTAACGTCATTTTTTTGTGACGTTATGTATTTTGTGACGTCATTTGTTTTTGTGACGTTATGTATTTTGTGAGTCATTTATTTTCGTGACGTTATGTATTTTGTGACGTCATTTATTTTTGTTTCGTTATGTATTTTGTGACGTCATTTATTTGTGACGTTATGTATTTTGGGACGTCATTTAATTTTGTGACATTATGTATTTTGTGACGTCATTTATTTTTATGACGTTATGTATTTTGTGACGTCATTTTTTTGACGTTATGTATTTTGTGACGTCATTTATTTTTGTGACGTTATGTATTTTGTGACGTCATTTATTTTTGTGACAATATGTATTTAGTGACGTCATTATGTTTGTGACGTCATTTATTTTTGTGACGTTATGTATTTTGTGACGTCATTTATTTTTTTGACGTTATGTATTTTGTGACGTCATTTTTTTGTGACGTTATGTATTTTATGACGTTATGTATTTTGTGACGTCATTTATTTTTTTGACGTTATGTATTTTGTGACGTAATTAATTTTTGTGACGTCATTTATTTTTTGTGACGTTATGTATTTTGTGACGTCATTTATTTTTGTGACGTTATGTATTTTGTGACGTCATTTATTTTGGTAACGTTATGTATTTTGTAACGTCATTTATTTTGTAACGTCATTTATTTCTGTGACGTTATGTATTTTGTGACGTTATGTATTTTGTGACGTTATTTATTTGTGTGACGTTATGTATTTTGTGACTTAATTAATTTTTGTGACGTCATTTATTTTTGTGACGTTATATATTTTGTGAGGTTATGTATTTTGTGACGTAATTAATTTTTGTGACGTCATTTATTTATGTGACGTTATTTATTTTGTGACGTCATTTGTTTTTGTGACGTTATGTATTTTGTGAGTCATTTATTTTCGTGACGTTATGTATTTTGTGACGTCATTTATTTTTGTGACGTTATGTATTTTGTGACGTCATTTTTTTGTGACGTTATGTATTTTGTGACGTCATTTATTTTTGTGACGTTATGTATTTTGTGACGTCATTTATTTTGGTAACGTTATGTATTTTGTAACGTCATTTATTTTGTAACGTCATTTATTTTTGTGACGTTATGTATTTTGTGACGTTATATATTTTGTGACGTCATTTATTTTTGTGACGTTATGTATTTTGTGACGTCATTTATTTTTGTGACGTTATGTATTTTGTGACGTCATTTATTTTGGTAACGTTATGTATTTTGTAACGTCATTTATTTTGTAACGTCATTTATTTTTGTGACGTTATGTATTTTGTGACGTTATTTATTTTGTGACGTCATTTGTTTTTGTGACGTTATGTATTTTGTGAGTCATTTATTTTCGTGACGTTATGTATTTTGTGACGTCATTTATTTTTGTGACTTTATTTATTTTGTGACGTCATTTATTTTTGTGACGTTATGTATTTTGTGACGTCATTTGTTTTTGTGACGTTATGTATTTTGTGAGTCATTTATTTTCGTGACGTTATGTATTTTGTGACGTCATTTATTTTTGTGACGTTATGTATTTTGTGACGTCATTTTTTTGTGACGTTATGTATTTTGTGACGTCATTTATTTTTGTGACGTTATGTATTTTGTGACGTCATTTATTTTGGTAACGTTATGTATTTTGTAACGTCATTTTTTTGTGACGTTATGTATTTTGTGACGTCATTTATTTTTGTGACGTTATGTATTTTGTGACGTAATTAATTTTTGTGACGTCATTTATTTTTATGACGTTATGTATTTTGTGACGTTATGTATTTTATGACGTTATGTATTTTGTGACGTCATTTATTTTTTTGACGTTATGTATTTTGTGACGTCATTTATTTTTGTGACGTTATGTATTTTCTGACGTCATTTATTTTTTTGACGTTATGTATTTTGTGACGTCATTTGTTTTTGTGACGTTATGTATTTTGTGAGTCATTTATTTTCGTGACGTTATGTATTTTGTGACGTCATTTATTTTTGTGACGTTATGTATTTTGTGACGTCATTTGTTTTTGTGACGTTATGTATTTTGTGACGTCATTTATTTTGGTAACGTTATGTATTTTGTAACGTCATTTATTTTGTAACGTCATTTATTTTTGTGACGTTATGTATTTTGTGAAGTTATGTATTTTGTGACGTCATTTATTTTTGTGACGTTATGTATTTTGTGACGTCATTTATTTTTGTGACAATATGTATTTAGTGACGTCATTATGTTTGTGACGTCATTTATTTTGGTGACGTTATGTATTTTGTGACGTCATATATTTTTGTTTCGTTATGTATTTTGTGACGTCATTTATTTGTGACGTTATGTATTTTGGGACGTCATTTAATTTTGTGACATTATGTATTTTGTGACGTCATTTATTTTTATGACGTTATGTATTTTGTGACGTCATTTTTTTGACGTTATGTATTTTGGTACGTCATTTATTTTTGTGACGTTATGTATTTTGTGACGTCATTTATTTTTGTGACAATATGTATTTAGTGACGTCATTATGTTTGTGACGTCATTTATTTTTGTGACGTTATGTATTTTGTGACGTCATTTTTTTTTTGACGTTATGTATTTTGTGACGTCATTTTTTTGTGACGTTATGTATTTTATGGCGTTATGTATTTTGTGACGTCATTTATTTTTTTGACGTTATGTATTTTGTGACGTAATTAATTTTTGTGACGTCATTTATTTTTTGTGACGTTATGTATTTTGTGACGTCATTTATTTTTGTGACGTTATGTATTTTGTGACGTCATTTATTTTGGTAACGTTATGTATTTTGTAACGTCATTTATTTTGTAACGTCATTTATTTTTGTGACGTTATGTATTTTGTGACGTTATGTATTTTGTGACGTCATTTATTTTTGTGACGTTATATATTTTGTGAGGTTATGTATTTTGTGACGTAATTAATTTTTGTGACGTCATTTATTTTTGTGACGTTATTTATTTTGTGACGTCATTTGTTTTTGTGACGTTATGTATTTTGTGAGTCAATTATTTTCGTGACGTTATGTATTTTGTGACGTCATTTATTTTTGTGACGTTATGTATTTTGTGACGTCATTTTTTTGTGACGTTATGTATTTTGTGACGTCATTTATTTTTGTGACGTTATGTATTTTGTGACGTCATTTATTTTGGTAACGTTATGTATTTTGTAACGTCATTTATTTTGTAACGTCATTTATTTTTGTGACGTTATGTATTTTGTGACGTTATGTATTTTGTGACGTCATTTATTTTGTGACGTTATGTATTTTGTGACGTCATTTATTTTTGTGACGTTATGTATTTTGTGACGTCATTTATTTTGGTAACGTTATGTATTTTGTAACGTCATTTATTTTGTAACGTCATTTATTTTTGTGACGTTATGTATTTTGTGACGTTATGTATTTTGTGACGTCATTTGTTTTTGTGACGTTATGTATTTTGTGAGTCATTTATTTTAGTGACGTTATGTATTTTGTGACGTCATTTATTTTTGTGACTTTATTTATTTTGTGACGTCATTTATTTTTGTGACGTTATGTATTTTGTGACGTTATGTATTTTGTGACGTTATTTATTTTTGTGACGTTATGTATTTTGTGACTTAATTAATTTTTGTGACGTCATTTATTTTTGTGACGTTATATATTTTGTGAGGTTATGTATTTTGTGACGTAATTAATTTTTGTGACGTCATTTATTTTTGTGACGTTATGTATTTTGTGACGTCATTTGTTTTTGTGACGTTATGTATTTTGTGAGTCATTTATTTTCGTGACGTTATGTATTTTGTGACGTCATTTATTTTTGTGACGTTATGTATTTTGTGACGTCATTTTTTGTGACGTTATGTATTTTGTGACGTCATTTATTTTTGTGACGTTATGTATTTTGTGACGTCATTTATTTTGGTAACGTTATGTATTTTGTAACGTCATTTTTTTGTGACGTTATGTATTTTGTGACGTCATTTATTTTTGTGACGTTATGTATTTTGTGACGTAATTAATTTTTGTGACGTCATTTATTTTTGTGACGTTATGTATTTTGTGACGTTATGTATTTTGTGACGTCATTTATTTTTGTGACGTTATGTATTTTGTGACGTCATTTATTTTTGTGACGTTATGTATTTTGTGACGTCATTTATTTTTTGCCGTTATGTATTTTGTGTGACGTTATGTATTTTGGTACGTTATTTATTTTTGTGACGTTATGTATTTTGTGACGTAATTAATTTTTGTGACGTCATTTATTTTTGTGACGTTATATATTTTGTGAGGTTATGTATTTTGTGACGTAATTAATTTTTGTGACGTCATTTATTTTTGTGACGTTATGTATTTTGTGACGTCAATTGTTTTTGTGACGTTATGTATTTTGTGAGTCATTTATTTTCGTGACGTTATGTATTTTGTGACGCCATTTATTTTTGTGACGTTATGTATTTTGTGACGTCATTTTTTTGTGACGTTATGTATTTTGTGACGTCATTTATTTTTGTGACGTTATGTATTTTGTGACGTCATTTATTTTGGTAACGTTATGTATTTTGTAACGTCATTTATTTTGTAACGTCATTTATTTTTGTGACGTTATGTATTTTGTGACGTCATTTATTTTTGTGACGTTATGTATTTTGTGACGTCATTTATTTTTGTGACGTTATGTATTTTGTGACGTCATTTATTTTTTTGACGTTATATATTTTGTGACGTCATTTGTTTTTGTGACGTTATGTATTTTGTGAGTCATTTATTTTCGTGACGTTATGTATTTTGTGACGTCATTTATTTTTGTGACGTTATGTATTTTGTGACGTCATTTGTTTTTGTGACGTTATGTATTTTGTGACGTCATTTATTTTGGTAACGTTATGTATTTTGTAACGTCATTTATTTTGTAACGTCATTTATTTTTGTGACGTTATGTATTTTGTGAAGTTATGTATTTTGTGACGTCATTTATTTTTGTGACGTTATGTATTTTGTGACGTCATTTATTTTTGTGAGGTTATGTATTTTTTGACGTAATTAATTTTTGTGACGTTATGTATTTTGTGACGTAATTAATTTTTGTGACGTCATTAATTTTGTGACGTTATGTATTTTGTGACGTCATTTATTTTTGTGACGTTATGTATTTTGTGACGTCATTTATTTTTGTGACTTTATTTATTTTGTGACGTCATTTATTTTTGTGACGTTATGTATTTTGTGACGTTATGTATTTTGTGACGTTATTTATTTTTGTGACGTTATGTATTTTGTGACGTAATTAATTTTTGTGACGTCATTTATTTTTGTGACGTTATATATTTTGTGATGTTATGTATTTTGTGACGTCATTTATTTTTGTGACGTCATTTGTTTTTGTGACGTTATGTATTTTGTGAGTCATTTATTTTCGTGACGTTATGTATTTTGTGACGTCATTTATTTTTGTGACGTTATGTATTTTGTGACGTCATTTTTTTGTGACGTTATGTATTTTGTGACGTCATTTATTTTTGTGACGTTATGTATTTTGTGACGTCATTTATTTTGGTAACGTTATGTATTTTCTAACGTCATTTATTTTGTAACGTCATTTAATTTTGTGACGTTATGTATTTTGTGACGTTATGTATTTTGTGACGTCATTTATTTTTGTGACGTTATGTATTTTGTGACGTCATTTATTTTTGTGACTTTATTTATTTTGTGACGTCATTTATTTTTGTGACGTTATGTATTTTGTGACGTTATTTATTTTTGTGACGTTATGTATTTTGTGACGTAATTAATTTTTGTGACGTCATTTATTTTTGTGACGTTATGTATTTTGTGACGTCATTTATTTTTGTGACGTTATGTATTTTGTGACGTCATTTGTTTTTGTGACGTTATGTATTTTGTGAGTCATTTATTTTCGTGACGTTATGTATTTTGTGACGCCATTTATTTTTGTGACGTTATGTATTTTATGACGTCATTTTTTTGTGACGTTATGTATTTTGGGACGTCATTTATTTTTGTGACGTTATGTATTTTGTGACGTCATTTATTTTGGTAACGTTATGTATTTTGTAACGTCATTTATTTTGTAACGTCATTTATTTTTGTGACGTTATGTATTTTGTGACGTCATTTATTTTTGTGACGTTATGTATTTTGTGACGTCATTTATTTTTGTGACGTTATGTATTTTGTGACGTCATTTATTTTTTTGACGTTATGTATTTTGTGACGTCATTTGTTTTTGTGACGTTATGTATTTTGTGACGTCATTTATTTTTGTGACAATATGTATTTTGTGACGTCATTATGTTTGTGACGTCATTTATTTTTGTGACGTTATGTATTTTGTGACGTCATTTATTTTTTTGACGTTATGTATTTTGTGACGTCATTTTTTTTGTGACGTTATGTATTTTATGACGTTATGTATTTTGTGACGTCATTTCTTTTTTTGACGTTATGTATTTGGTGACGTAATTAATTTTTGTGACGTCATTTATTTTTTTTGACGTTATGTATTTTGTGACGTCATTTATTTTTGTGACGTTATGTATTTTGTGACGTCATTTATTTTGGTAACGTTATGTATTTTGTAACGTCATTTATTTTGTAACGTCATTTATTTTTGTGACGTTATGTATTTTGTGACGTTATGTATTTTGTGACGTTATTTATTTTTGTGACGTTATGTATTTTGTGACTTAATTAATTTTTGTGACGTCATTTATTTTTGTGACGTTATATATTTTGTGAGGTTATGTATTTTGTGACGTAATTAATTTTTGTGACGTCATTTATTTTTGTGACGTTATGTATTTTGTGACGTCATTTGTTTTTGTGACGTTATGTATTTTGTGAGTCATTTATTTTCGTGACGTTATGTATTTTGTGACGTCATTTATTTTTGTGACGTTATGTATTTTGTGACGTCATTTTTTTGTGACGTTATGTATTTTGTGACGTCATTTATTTTTGTGACGTTATGTATTTTGTGACGTCATTTATTTTGGTAACGTTATGTATTTTGTAACGTCATTTATTTTGTAACGTCATTTATTTTTGTGACGTTATGTATTTTGTGACGTTATGTATTTTGTGACGTCATTTATTTTTGTGACGTTATGTATTTTGTGACGTCATTTATTTTTGTGACGTTATGTATTTTGTGACGTCATTTATTTTGGTAACGTTATGTATTTTGTAACGTCATTTATTTTGTAACGTCATTTATTTTTGTGACGTTATGTATTTTGTGACGTTATGTATTTTGTGACGTTATGTATTTTGTGACGTAATTTGTTTTTGTGACGTTATGTATTTTGTGAGTCATTTATTTTTGTGACGTTATGTATTTTGTGACGTCATTTATTTTTGTGACTTTATTTATTTTGTGACGTCATTTATTTTTGTGACGTTATGTATTTTGTGACGTTATGTATTTTGTGACGTTATTTATTTTTGTGACGTTATGTATTTTGTGACGTAATTAATTTTTGTGACGTCATTTATTTTTGTGACGTTATATATTTTGTGAGGTTATGTCTTTTGTGACGTAATTAATTTTTGTGACGTCATTTATTTTTGTGACGTTATGTATTTTGTGACGTCATTTGTTTTTGTGACGTTATGTTTTTGTGAGTCATTTATTTTCGTGACGTTATGTATTTTGTGACGTCATTTATTTTTGTGACGTTATGTATTTTGTGACGTCATTTTTTTGTGACGTTATGTATTTTGTGACGTCATTTATTTTTGTGACGTTATGTATTTTGTGACGTCATTTATTTTGGTAACGTTATGTATTTTGTAACGTCATTTTTTTGTGACGTTATGTATTTTGTGACGTCATTTATTTTTGTGACGTTATGTATTTTGTGACGTAATTAATTTTTGTGACGTCATTTATTTTTGTGACGTTATGTATTTTGTGACGTTATGTATTTTGTGACGTCATTTATTTTTGTGACGTTATGTATTTTGTGACGTCATTTATTTTTGTGACGTTATGTATTTTGTGACGTCATTTATTTTTGTGACTTTATTTATTTTGTGACGTCATTTATTTTTGTAACGTTATGTATTTTGTGACGTTATGTATTTTGTGACGTTATTTATTTTTGTGACGTTATGTATTTTGTGACGTAATTAATTTTTGTGACGTCATTTATTTTTGTGACGTTATATATTTTGTGAGGTTATGTATTTTGTGACGTAATTAATTTTTGTGACGTCATTTATTTTTGTGACGTTATGTATTTTGTGACGTCATTTGTTTTTGTGACGTTATGTATTTTGTGAGTCATTTATTTTCGTGACGTTATGTATTTTGTGACGCCATTTATTTTTGTGACGTTATGTATTTTGTGACGTCATTTTTTGTGACGTTATGTATTTTGTGACGTCATTTATTTTTGTGACGTTATGTATTTTGTGACGTCATTTATTTTGGTAACGTTATGTATTTTGTAACGTCATTTATTTTGTAACGTCATTTATTTTTATGACGTTATGTATTTTGTGACGTTATGTATTTTGTGACGTCATTTATTTTTGTGAAGTTATGTATTTTGTGACGTCATTTATTTTTGTGACGTTATGTATTTTGTGACGTCATTTATTTTTGTGACGTTATGTATTTTGTGACGTCATTTATTTTTTTGACGTTATGTATTTTGTGACGTCATTTGTTTTTGTGACGTTATGAATTTTGTGAGTCATTTATTTTCGTGACGTTATGTATTTTGTGACGTCATTTATTTTGGTAACGTTATGTATTTTGTAACGTCATTTATTTTGTAACGTCATTTATTTTTGTGACGTTATGTATTTTGTGACGTTATGTATTTTGTGACGTTATGTATTTTGTGACGTCATTTGTTTTTGTGACGTTATGTATTTTGTGAGTCATTTATTTTCGTGACGTTATGTATTTTGTGACGTCATTTATTTTTGTGACTTTATTTATTTTGTGACGTCATTTATTTTTGTGAAGTTATGTATTTTGTGACGTTATGTATTTTGTGACGTTATTTATTTTTGTGACGTTATGTATTTTGTGACGTAATTAATTTTTGTGACGTCATTTATTTTTGTGACGTTATATATTTTGTGAGGTTATGTCTTTTGTGACGTAATTAATTTTTGTGACGTCATTTATTTTTGTGACGTTATGTATTTTGTGACGTCATTTGTTTTTGTGACGTTATGTTTTTGTGAGTCATTTATTTTCGTGACGTTATGTATTTTGTGACGTCATTTATTTTTGTGACGTTATGTATTTTGTGACGTCATTTTTTTGTGACGTTTTGTATTTTGTGACGTCATTTATTTTTGTGACGTTATGTATTTTGTGACGTCATTTATTTTGGTAACGTTATGTATTTTGTAACGTCATTTTTTTGTGACGTTATGTATTTTGTGACGTCATTTATTTTTGTGACGTTATGTATTTTGTGACGTAATTAATTTTTGTGACGTCATTTATTTTTGTGACGTTATGTATTTTGTGACGTTATGTATTTTGTGACGTCATTTATTTTTGTGACGTTATGTATTTTGTGACGTCATTTATTTTTGTGACGTTATGTATTTTGTGACGTCATTTATTTTTGTGACTTTATTTATTTTGTGACGTCATTTATTTTTGTGACGTTATGTATTTTGTGACGTTATGTATTTTGTGACGTCATTTATTTTTGTGACGTTATGTATTTTGTGACGTCATTTATTTTTGTGACGTTATGTATTTTGTGACGTCATTTATTTTGGTAACGTTATGTATTTTGTAACGTCATTTATTTTGTAACGTCATTTATTTTTGTGACGTTATGTATTTTGTGACGTTATGTATTTTGTGACGTCATTTGTTTTTGTGACGTTATGTATTTTGTGAGTCATTTATTTTAGTGACGTTATGTATTTTGTGACGTCATTTATTTTTGTGACTTTATTTATTTTGTGACGTCATTTATTTTTGTGACGTTATGTATTTTGTGACGTTATGTATTTTGTGACGTTATTTATTTCTGTGACGTTATGTATTTTGTGACGTAATTAATTTTTGTGACGTCATTTATTTTTGTGACGTTATGTATTTTGTGACGTTATGTATTTTGTGACGTCATTTATTTTTGTGACGTTATGTATTTTGTGACGTCATTTATTTTTGTGACGTTATGTATTTTGTGACGTCATTTATTTTTGTGACTTTATTTATTTTGTGACGTCATTTATTTTTGTGACGTTATGTATTTTGTGACGTTATGTATTTTGTGACGTCATTTATTTTTGTGACGTTATGTATTTTGTGACGTCATTTATTTTTGTGACGTTATGTATTTTGTGACGTCATTTATTTTGGTAACGTTATGTATTTTGTAACGTCATTTATTTTGTAACGTCATTTATTTTTGTGACGTTATGTATTTTGTGACGTTATGTATTTTGTGACGTCATTTGTTTTTGTGACGTTATGTATTTTGTGAGTCATTTATTTTAGTGACGTTATGTATTTTGTGACGTCATTTATTTTTGTGACTTTATTTATTTTGTGACGTCATTTATTTTTGTGACGTTATGTATTTTGTGACGTTATGTATTTTGTGACGTTATTTATTTCTGTGACGTTATGTATTTTGTGACTTAATTAATTTTTGTGACGTCATTTATTTTTGTGACGTTATATATTTTGTGAGGTTATGTATTTTCTGACGTAATTAATTTTTGTGACGTCATTTATTTTTGTGACGTTATGTATTTTGTGACGTCATTTGTTTTTGTGACGTTATGTATTTTGTGAGTCATTTATTTTCGTGACGTTATGTATTTTGTGACGTCATTTATTTTTGTGACATTATGTATTTTGTGACGTCATTTTTTTGTGACGTTATGTATTTTGTGACGTCATTTATTTTTGTGACGTTATGTATTTTGTGACGTCATTTATTTTGGTAACGTTATGTATTTTGTAACGTCATTTTTTTGTGACGTTATGTATTTTGTGACGTCATTTATTTTTGTGACGTTATGTATTTTGTGACGTAATTAATTTTTGTGACGTCATTTATTTTTGTGACGTTATGTATTTTGTGACGTTATGTATTTTGTGACGTCATTTATTTTTGTGACGTTATGTATTTTGTGACGTCATTTATTTTTGTGACGTTATGTATTTTGTGACGTCATTTATTTTTTGCCGTTATGTATTTTGTGACGTTATGTATTTTGTGACGTTATTTATTTTTGTGACGTTATGTATTTTGTGACGTAATTAATTTTTGTGACGTCATTTATTTTTGTGACGTTATATATTTTGTGAGGTTATGTATTTTGTGACGTAATTAATTTTTGTGACGTCATTTATTTTTGTGACGTTATGTATTTTGTGACGTCATTTGTTTTTGTGACGTTATGTATTTTGTGAGTCATTTATTTTCGTGACGTTATGTATTTTGTGACGCCATTTATTTTTGTGACGTTATGTATTTTGTGACGTCATTTTTTTGTGACGTTATGTATTTTGTGACGTCATTTATTTTTGTGACGTTATGTATTTTGTGACGTCATTTATTTTGGTAACGTTATATATTTTGTAACGTCATTTATTTTGTAACGTCATTTATTTTTGTGACGTTATGTATTTTGTGACGTCATTTATTTTTGTGACGTTATGTATTTTGTGACGTCATTTATTTTTGTGACGTTATGTATTTTGTGACGTCATTTATTTTTTTGACGTTAAGTATTTTGTGAAGTCATTTGTTTTTGTGACGTTATGTATTTTGTGAGTCATTTATTTTCGTGACGTTATGTATTTTGTGACGTCATTTATTTTTGTGACGTTATGTATTTTGTGACGTCATTTGTTTTCGTGACGTTATGTATTTTGTGACGTCATTTATTTTGGTAACGTTATGTATTTTGTAACGTCATTTATTTTGTAACGTCATTTATTTTTGTGACGTTATGTATTTTGTGAAGTTATGTATTTTGTGACGTCATTTATTTTTGTGACGTTATGTATTTTGTGACGTCATTTATTTTTGTGAGGTTATGTATTTTTTGACGTAATTAATTTTTGTGACGTTATGTATTTTGTGACGTAATTAATTTTTGTGACGTCATTAATTTTGTGACGTTATGTATTTTGTGACGTCATTTATTTTTGTGACGTTATGTATTTTGTGACTTTATTTATTTTGTGACGTCATTTATTTTTGTGACGTTATGTATTTTGTGACGTTATGTATTTTGTGACGTTATTTATTTTTGTGACGTTATGTATTTTGTGACGTAATTAATTTTTGTGACGTCATTTATTTTTGTGACGTTATATATTTTGTGAGGTTATGTATTTTGTGACGTAATTAATTTTTGTGACGTCATTTGTTTTTGTGACGTTATGTATTTTGTGAGTCATTTATTTTCGTGACGTTATGTATTTTGTGACGTCATTTATTTTTGTGACGTTATGTATTTTGTGACGTCATTTTTTTGTGACGTTATGTATTTTGTGACGTCATTTATTTTTGTGACGTTATGTATTTTGTGACGTCATTTATTTTGGTAACGTTATGTATTTTGTAACGTCATTTATTTTGTAACGTCATTTATTTTTGTGACGTTATGTATTTTGTGACGTTATGTATTTTGTGACGTCATTTATTTTTGTGACGTTATGTATTTTGTGACGTAATTAATTTTTGTGACGTCATTTATTTTTGTGACGTTATGTATTTTGTGACGTTATGTATTTTGTGACGTCATTTATTTTTGTGACGTTATGTATTTTGTGACGTCATTTATTTTTGTGACGTTATGTATTTTGTGACGTCATTTATTTTTTGCCGTTATGTATTTTGTGACGTTATGTATTTTGTGACGTTATTTATTTTTGTGACGTTATGTATTTTGTGACGTAATTAATTTTTGTGACGTCATTTATTTTTGTGACGTTATATATTTTGTGAGGTTATGTATTTTGTGACGTAATTAATTTTTGTGACGTCATTTATTTTTGTGACGTTATGTATTTTGTGACGTCATTTGTTTTTGTGACGTTATGTATTTTGTGAGTCATTTATTTTCGTGACGTTATGTATTTTGTGACGCCATTTATTTTTGTGACGTTATGTATTTTGTGACGTCATTTTTTTGTGACGTTATGTATTTTGTGACGTCATTTATTTTTGTGACGTTATGTATTTTGTGACGTCATTTATTTTGGTAACGTTATATATTTTGTAACGTCATTTATTTTGTAACGTCATTTATTTTTGTGACGTTATGTATTTTGTGACGTCATTTATTTTTGTGACGTTATGTATTTTGTGACGTCATTTATTTTTGTGACGTTATGTATTTTGTGACGTCATTTATTTTTTTGACGTTAAGTATTTTGTGAAGTCATTTGTTTTTGTGACGTTATGTATTTTGTGAGTCATTTATTTTCGTGACGTTATGTATTTTGTGACGTCATTTATTTTTGTGACGTTATGTATTTTGTGACGTCATTTGTTTTCGTGACGTTATGTATTTTGTGACGTCATTTATTTTGGTAACGTTATGTATTTTGTAACGTCATTTATTTTGTAACGTCATTTATTTTTGTGACGTTATGTATTTTGTGAAGTTATGTATTTTGTGACGTCATTTATTTTTGTGACGTTATGTATTTTGTGACGTCATTTATTTTTGTGAGGTTATGTATTTTTTGACGTAATTAATTTTTGTGACGTTATGTATTTTGTGACGTAATTAATTTTTGTGACGTCATTAATTTTGTGACGTTATGTATTTTGTGACGTCATTTATTTTTGTGACGTTATGTATTTTGTGACTTTATTTATTTTGTGACGTCATTTATTTTTGTGACGTTATGTATTTTGTGACGTTATGTATTTTGTGACGTTATTTATTTTTGTGACGTTATGTATTTTGTGACGTAATTAATTTTTGTGACGTCATTTATTTTTGTGACGTTATATATTTTGTGAGGTTATGTATTTTGTGACGTAATTAATTTTTGTGACGTCATTTGTTTTTGTGACGTTATGTATTTTGTGAGTCATTTATTTTCGTGACGTTATGTATTTTGTGACGTCATTTATTTTTGTGACGTTATGTATTTTGTGACGTCATTTTTTTGTGACGTTATGTATTTTGTGACGTCATTTATTTTTGTGACGTTATGTATTTTGTGACGTCATTTATTTTGGTAACGTTATGTATTTTGTAACGTCATTTATTTTGTAACGTCATTTATTTTTGTGACGTTATGTATTTTGTGACGTTATGTATTTTGTGACGTCATTTATTTTTGTGACGTTATGTATTTTGTGACGTCATTTATTTTTGTGACTTTATTTATTTTGTGACGTCATTTATTTTTGTGACGTTATGTATTTTGTGACGTTATTTATTTTTGTGACGTTATGTATTTTGTGACGTAATTAATTTTTGTGACGTCATTTATTTTTGTGACGTTATGTATTTTGTGACGTCATTTATTTTTGTGACGTTATGTATTTTGTGACATCATTCGTTTTTTTGACGTTATGTATTTTGTGAGTCATTTATTTTCGTGACGTTATGTATTTTGTGACGCCATTTATTTTTGTGACGTTATGTATTTTGTGACGTCATTTTTTTGTGACGTTATGTATTTTGTGACGTCATTTTTTTTTGTGACGTTATGTATTTTGTGACGTCATTTATTTTGGTAACGTTATGTATTTTGTAACGTCATTTATTTTGTAACGTCATTTATTTTTGTGACGTTATGTATTTTGTGACGTCATTTATTTTTTGACGTTATGTATTTTGTGACGTCATTTATTTTTGTGACGTTATGTATTTTGTGACGTCATTTATTTTTTTGACGTTATGTATTTTGTGACGTCATTTGTTTTTGTGACGTTATGTATTTTGTGACGTCATTTATTTTTGTGACAATATGTATTTTGTGACGTCATTATGTTTGTGACGTCATTTATTTTTGTGACGTTATGTATTTTGTGACGTCATTTATTTTTTTGACGTTATGTATTTTGTGACGTCATTTTTTTGTGACGTTATGTATTTTATGACGTTATGTATTTTGTGACGTCATTTATTATTTTGACGTTATGTATTTGGTGACGTAATTAATTTTTGTGACGTCATTTATTTTTTTTGACGTTATGTATTTTGTGACGTCATTTATTTTTGTGACGTTATGTATTTTGTGACGTCATTTATTTTGGTAACGTTATGTATTTTGTAACGTCATTTATTTTGTAACGTCATTTATTTTTGTGACGTTATGTATTTTGTGACGTTATGTATTTTGTGACGTTATTTATGTTTGTGACGTTATGTATTTTGTGACTTAATTAATTTTTGTGACGTCATTTATTTTTGTGACGTTATATATTTTGTGAGGTTATGTATTTTGTGACGTAATTAATTTTTGTGACGTCATTTATTTTTGTGACGTTATGTATTTTGTGACGTCATTTGTTTTTGTGACGTTATGTATTTTGTGAGTCATTTATTTTCGTGACGTTATGTATTTTGTGACGTCATTTATTTTTGTGACGTTATGTATTTTGTGACGTCATTTTTTTGTGACGTTATGTATTTTGTGACGTCATTTATTTTTGTGACGTTATGTATTTTGTGACGTCATTTATTTTGGTAACGTTATGTATTTTGTAACGTCATTTATTTTGTAACGTCATTTATTTTTGTGACGTTATGTATTTTGTGACGTTATGTATTTTGTGACGTCATTTATTTTTGTGACGTTATGTATTTTGTGACGTCATTTATTTTTGTGACGTTATGTATTTTGTGACGTCATTTATTTTGGTAACGTTATGTATTTTGTAACGTCATTTATTTTGTAACGTCATTTATTTTTGTGACGTTATGTATTTTGTGACGTTATGTATTTTGTGACGTTATGTATTTTGTGACGTCATTTGTTTTTGTGACGTTATGTATTTTGTGAGTCATTTATTTTCGTGACGTTATGTATTTTGTGACGTCATTTATTTTTGTGACGTTATGTATTTTGTGACGTCATTTTTTGTGACGTTTTGTATTTTGTGACGTCATTTATTTTTGTGACGTTATGTATTTTGTGACGTCATTTATTTTGGTAACGTTATGTATTTTGTAACGTCATTTTTTTGTGACGTTATGTATTTTGTGACGTCATTTATTTTTGTGACGTTATGTATTTTGTGACGTAATTAATTTTTGTGACGTCATTTGTTTTTGTGACGTTATGTATTTTGTGACGTCATTTATTTTTGTGACGTTATGTATTTTGTGACGTCATTTATTTTTGTGACTTTATTTATTTTGTGACGTCATTTATTTTTGTGACGTTATGTATTTTGTGACGTTATGTATTTTGTAACGTCATTTATTTTTGTGAAGTTATGTATTTTGTGACGTCATTTATTTTTGTGACGTTATGTATTTTGTGACGTCATTTATTTTGGTAACGTTATGTATTTTGTAACGTCATTTATTTTGTAACGTCATTTATTTTTGTGACGTTATGTATTTTGTGACGTTATGTATTTTGTGACGTCATTTGTTTTTGTGACGTTATGTATTTTGTGGGTCATTTATTTTAGTGACGTTATGTATTTTGTGACGTCATTTATTTTTGTGACTTTATTTATTTTGTGACGTCATTTATTTTTGTGACGTTATGTATTTTGTGACGTTATGTATTTTGTGACGTTATTTATTTTTGTGACGTTATGTATTTTGTGACTTAATTAATTTTTGTGACGTCATTTATTTTTGTGACGTTATATATTTTGTGAGGTTATGTATTTTGTGACGTAATTAATTTTTGTGACGTCATTTATTTTTGTGACGTTATGTATTTTGTGACGTCATTTGTTTTTGTGACGTTATGTATTTTGTGAGTCATTTATTTTCGTGACGTTATGTATTTTGTGACGTCATTTATTTTTGTGACGTTATGTATTTTGTGACGTCATTTTTTTGTGACGTTATGTATTTTGTGACGTCATTTATTTTTGTGACGTTATGTATTTTGTGACGTCATTTATTTTGGTAACGTTATGTATTTTGTAACGTCATTTTTTTGTGACGTTATGTATTTTGTGACGTCATTTATTTTTGTGACGTTATGTATTTTGTGACGTAATTAATTTTTGTGACGTCATTTATTTTTGTGACGTTATGTATTTTATGACGTTATGTATTTTGTGACGTCATTTATTTTTGTGACGTTATGTATTTTGTGACGTCATTTATTTTTGTGACGTTATGTATTTTGTGACGTCATTTATTTTTTGCCGTTATGTATTTTGTGACGTTATGTATTTTGTGACGTTATTTATTTTTGTGACGCTATGTATTTTGTGACGTAATTAATTTTTGTGACGTCATTTATTTTTGTGACGTTATATATTTTGTGAGGTTATGTATTTTGTGACGTAATTAATTTTTGTGACGTCATTTATTTTTGTGACGTTATGTATTTTGTGACGTCATTTGTTTTTGTGACGTTATGTATTTTGTGAGTCATTTATTTTCGTGACGTTATGTATTTTGTGACGCCATTTATTTTTGTGACGTTATGTATTTTGTGACGTCATTTTTTTGTAACGTTATGTATTTTGTGACGTCAATTATTTTTGTGACGTTATGTATTTTGTGACGTCATTTATTTTGGTAACGTTATGTATTTTGTAACGTCATTTATTTTGTAACGTCATTTATTTTTGTGACGTTATGTATTTTGTGACGTCATTTATTTTTGTGACGTTATGTATTTTGTGACGTCATTTATTTTTGTGACGTTATGTATTTTGTGACGTCATTTATTTTTTTGACGTTATGTATTTTGTGACGTCATTTGTTTTTGTGACGTTATGTATTTTGTGAGTCATTTATTTTCGTGACGTTATGTATTTTGTGACGTCATTTATTTTTGTGACGTTATGTATTTTGTGACGTCATTTGTTTTTGTGACGTTATGTATTTTGTGACGTCATTTATTTTGGTAACGTTATGTATTTTGTAACGTCATTTATTTTGTAACGTCATTTATTTTTGTGACGTTATGTATTTTGTGAATTTATGTATTTTGTGACGTCATTTATTTTTGTGACGTTATGTATTTTGTGACGTCATTTATTTTTGTGAGGTTATGTATTTTTTGACGTAATTAATTTTTGTGACGTTATGTATTTTGTGACGTAATTAATTTTTGTGACGTCATTAATTTTGTGACGTTATGTATTTTGTGACGTCATTTATTTTTGTGACGTTATGTATTTTGTGACTTTATTTATTTTGTGACGTCATTTATTTTTGTGACGTTATGTATTTTGTGACGTTATGTATTTTGTGACGTTATTTATTTTTGTGACGTTATGTATTTTGTGACGTAATTAATTTTTGTGACGTCATTTATTTTTGTGACGTTATATATTTTGTGAGGTTATGTATTTTGTGACGTAATTAATTTTTGTGACGTCATTTGTTTTTGTGACGTTATGTATTTTGTGAGTCATTTATTTTCGTGACGTTATGTATTTTGTGACGTCATTTATTTTTGTGACGTTATGTATTTTGTGACGTCATTTTTTTGTGACGTTATGTATTTTGTGACGTCATTTATTTTTGTGACGTTATGTATTTTGTGACGTCATTTATTTTGGTAACGTTATGTATTTTGTAACGTCATTTATTTTTGTGACGTTATGTATTTTGTGACGTTATGTATTTTGTGACGTCATTTATTTTTGTGACGTTATGTATTTTGTGACGTCATTTATTTTTGTGACTTTATTTATTTTGTGACGTCATTTATTTTTGTGACGTTATGTATTTTGTGACGTTATTTATTTTTGTGACGTTATGTATTTTGTGACGTAATTAATTTTTGTGACGTCATTTATTTTTGTGACGTTATGTATTTTGTGACGTCATTTATTTTTGTGACGTTATGTATTTTGTGACGTCATTTGTTTTTGTGACGTTATGTATTTTGTGAGTCATTTATTTTCGTGACGTTATGTATTTTGTGACGCCATTTATTTTTGTGACGTTATGTATTTTGTGACGTCATTTTTTTGTGACGTTATGTATTTTGTGACGTTATTTATTTTTGTGACGTTATGTATTTTGTGACGTCATTTATTTTGGTAACGTTATGTATTTTGTAACGTCATTTATTTTGTAACGTCATTTGTTTTTGTGACGTTATGTATTTTGTGACGTCATTTATTTTTGTGACGTTATGTATTTTGTGACGTCATTTATTTTTGTGACGTTATGTATTTTGTGACGTCATTTATTTTTTTGACGTTATGTATTTTGTGACGTCATTTGTTTTTGTGACGTTATGTATTTTGTGACGTCATTTATTTTTGTGACAATATGTATTTTGTGACGTCATTATGTTTGTGACGTCATTTATTTTTGTGACGTTATGTATTTTGTGACGTCATTTATTTTTTTGACGTTATGTATTTTGTGACGTCATTTTTTTGTGACGTTATGTATTTTATGACGTTATGTATTTTGTGACGTCATTTATTTTTTTGACGTTATGTATTTGGTGACGTAATTAATTTTTGTGACGTCATTTATTTTTTTGACGTTATGTATTTTGTGACGTCATTTATTTTTGTGACGTTATGTATTTTGTGACGTCATTTATTTTGGTAACGTTATGTATTTTGTAACGTCATATATTTTGTAACGTCATTTATTTTTGTGACGTTATGTATTTTGTGACGTTATGTATTTTGTGACGTTATTTATTTTTGTGACGTTATGTATTTTGTGACTTAATTAATTTTTGTGACGTCATTTATTTTTGTGACGTTATATATTTTGTGAGGTTATGTATTTTGTGACGTAATTAATTTTTGTGACGTCATTTATTTTTGTGACGTTATGTATTTTGTGACGTCATTTGTTTTTGTGACGTTATGTATTTTGTGAGTCATTTATTTTCGTGACGTTATGTATTTTGTGACGTCATTTATTTTTGTGACGTTATGTATTTTGTGACGTCATTTTTTTGTGACGTTATGTATTTTGTGACGTCATTTATTTTTGTGACGTTATGTATTTTGTGACGTCATTTATTTTTTGCCGTTATGTATTTTGTGACGTTATGTATTTTGTGACGTTATTTATTTTTGTGACGTTATGTATTTTGTGACGTAATTAATTTTTGTGACGTCATTTATTTTTGTGACGTTATATATTTTGTGAGGTTATGTATTTTGTGACGTAATTAATTTTTGTGACGTCATTTATTTTTGTGACGTTATGTATTTTGTGAGTCATTTATTTTCGTGACGTTATGTATTTTGTGACGCCATTTATTTTTGTGACGTTATGTATTTTGTGACGTCATTTTTTTGTGACGTTATGTATTTTGTGACGTCATTTATTTTTGTGACGTTATGTATTTTGTGACGTCATTTATTTTGGTAACGTTATGTATTTTGTAACGTCATTTATTTTGTAACGTCATTTATTTTTGTGACGTTATGTATTTTGTGACGTCATTTATTTTTGTGACGTTATGTATTTTGTGACGTCATTTATTTTTGTGACGTTATGTATTTTGTGACGTCATTTATTTTTTTGACGTTATGTATTTTGTGACGTCATTTGTTTTTGTGACGTTATGTATTTTGTGAGTCATTTATTTTCGTGACGTTATGTATTTTGTGACGTCATTTATTTTTGTGACGTTATGTATTTTGTGACGTCATTTGTTTTTGTGACGTTATGTATTTTGTGACGTCATTTATTTTGGTAACGTTATGTATTTTGTAACGTCATTTATTTTGTAACGTCATTTATTTTTGTGACGTTATGTATTTTGTGAAGTTATGTATTTTGTGACGTCATTTATTTTTGTGACGTTATGTATTTTGTGACGTCATTTATTTTTGTGAGGTTATGTATTTTTTGACGTAATTAATTTTTGTGACGTTATGTATTTTGTGACGTAATTAATTTTTGTGACGTCATTAATTTTGTGACGTTATGTATTTTGTGACGTCATTTATTTTTGTGACGTTATGTATTTTGTGACTTTATTTATTTTGTGACGTCATTTATTTTTGTGACGTTATGTATTTTGTGACGTTATGTATTTTGTGACGTTATTTATTTTTGTGACGTTATGTATTTTTTGACGTAATTAATTTTTGTGACGTCATTTATTTTTGTGACGTTATATATTTTGTGAGGTTATGTATTTTGTGACGTAATTAATTTTTGTGACGTCATTTGTTTTTGTGACGTTATGTATTTTGTGAGTCATTTATTTTCGTGACGTTATGTATTTTGTGACGTCATTTATTTTTGTGACATTATGTATTTTGTGACGTCATTTTTTTGTGACGTTATGTATTTTGTGACGTCATTTATTTTTGTGACGTTATGTATTTTGTGACGTCATTTATTTTGGTAACGTTATGTATTTTGTAACGTCATTTATTTTGTAACGTCATTTATTTTTGTGACGTTATGTATTTTGTGACGTTATGTATTTTGTGACGTCATTTATTTTTGTGACGTTATGTATTTTGTGACGTCATTTATTTTTGTGACTTTATTTATTTTGTGACGTCATTTATTTTTGTGACGTTATGTATTTTGTGACGTTATTTATTTTTGTGACGTTATGTATTTTGTGACGTAATTAATTTTTGTGACGTCATTTATTTTTGTGACGTTATGTATTTTGTGACGTCATTTATTTTTGTGACATTATGTATTTTGTGACGTCATTTGTTTTTGTGACGTTATGTATTTTGTGAGTCATTTATTTTCGTGACGTTATGTATTTTGTGACGCCATTTATTTTTGTGACGTTATGTATTTTGTGACGTCATTTTTTTGTGACGTTATGTATTTTGTGACGTCATTTATTTTTGTGACGTTATGTATTTTGTGACGTCATTTATTTTGGTAACGTTATGTATTTTGTAACGTCATTTATTTTGTAACGTCATTTATTTTTGTGACGTTATGTATTTTGTGACGTCATTTATTTTTGTGACGTTATGTATTTTGTGACGTCATTTATTTTTGTGACGTTATGTATTTTGTGACGTCATTTATTTTTTTGACGTTATGTATTTTGTGACGTCATTTGTTTTTGTGACGTTATGTATTTTGTGACGTCATTTATTTTTGTGACAATATGTATTTTGTGACGTCATTATGTTTGTGACGTCATTTATTTTTGTGACGTTATGTATTTTGTGACGTCATTTATTTTTTTGACGTTATGTATTTTGTGACGTCATTTTTTTTGTGACGTTATGTATTTTATGACGTTATGTATTTTGTGACGTCATTTATTTTTTTGACGTTATGTATTTGGTGACGTAATTAATTTTTGTGACGTCATTTATTTTTTTGACGTTATGCATTTTGTGACGTCATTTATTTTTGTGACGTTATGTATTTTGTGACGTTATGTATTTTGTGACGTTATTTATTTTTGTGACGTTATGTATTTTGTGACTTAATTAATTTTTGTGACGTCATTTATTTTTGTGACGTTATATATTTTGTGAGGTTATGTATTTTGTGACGTAATTAATTTTTGTGACGTCATTTATTTTTGTGACGTTATGTATTTTGTGACGTCATTTGTTTTTGTGACGTTATGTATTTTGTGAGTCATTTATTTTCGTGACGTTATGTATTTTGTGACGTCATTTATTTTTGTGACGTTATGTATTTTGTGACGTAATTTTTTTGTGACGTTATGTATTTTGTGACGTCATTTATTTTTGTGACGTTATGTATTTTGTGACGTCATTTATTTTGGTAACGTTATGTATTTTGTAACGTCATTTATTTTGTAACGTCATTTATTTTTGTGACGTTATGTATTTTGTGACGTTATGTATTTTGTGACGTCATTTATTTTTGTGACGTTATGTATTTTGTGACGTCATTTATTTTTGTGACGTTATGTATTTTGTGACGTCATTTATTTTGGTAACGTTATGTATTTTGTAACGTCATTTATTTTGTAACGTCATTTATTTTTGTGACGTTATGTATTTTGTGACGTTATGTATTTTGTGACGTTATGTATTTTGTGACGTCATTTGTTTTTGTGACGTTATGTATTTTGTGAGTCATTTATTTTCGTGACGTTATGTATTTTGTGACGTCATTTATTTTTGTGACTTTATTTATTTTGTGACGTCATTTATTTTTGTGACGTTATGTATTTTGTGACGTTATGTATTTTGTGACGTTATTTATTTTTGTGACGTTATGTATTTTGTGACGTAATTAATTTTTGTGACGTCATTTATTTTTGTGACGTTATATATTTTGTGAGGTTATGTCTTTTGTGACGTAATTAATTTTTGTGACGTCATTTATTTTTGTGACGTTATGTATTTTGTGACGTCATTTGTTTTTGTGACGTTATGTTTTTGTGAGTCATTTATTTTCGTGACGTTATGTATTTTGTGACGTCATTTATTTTTGTGACGTTATGTATTTTGTGACGTCATTTTTTGTGACGTTATGTATTTTGTGACGTCATTTATTTTTGTGACGTTATGTATTTTGTGACGTCATTTATTTTGGTAACGTTATGTATTTTGTAACGTCTTTTTTTGTGACGTTATGTATTTTGTGACGTCATTTATTTTTGTGACGTTATGTATTTTGTGACGTAATTAATTTTTGTGACGTCATTTATTTTTGTGACGTTATGTATTTTGTGACGTTATGTATTTTGTGACGTCATTTATTTTTGTGACGTTATGTATTTTGTGACGTCATTTATTTTTGTGACGTTATGTATTTTGTGACGTCATTTATTTTTGTGACTTTATTTATTTTGTGACGTCATTTATTTTTGTAACGTTATGTATTTTGTGACGTTATGTATTTTGTGACGTTATTTATTTTTGTGACGTTATGTATTTTGTGACGTAATTAATTTTTGTGACGTCATTTATTTTTGTGACGTTATATATTTTGTGAGGTTATGTATTTTGTGACGTAATTAATTTTTGTGACGTCATTTATTTTTGTGACGTTATGTATTTTGTGACGTCATTTGTTTTTGTGACGTTATGTATTTTGTGAGTCATTTATTTTCGTGACGTTATGTATTTTGTGACGCCATTTATTTTTGTGACGTTATGTATTTTGTGACGTCATTTTTTTGTGACGTTATGTATTTTGTGACGTCATTTATTTTTGTGACGTTATGTATTTTGTGACGTCATTTATTTTGGTAACGTTATGTATTTTGTAACGTCATTTATTTTGTAACGTCATTTATTTTTATGACGTTATGTATTTTGTGACGTTATGTATTTTGTGACGTCATTTATTTTTGTGACGTTATGTATTTTGTGACTTCATTTATTTTTGTGACGTTATGTATTTTGTGACGTCATTTATTTTTTTGACGTTATGTATTTTGTGACGTCATTTGTTTTTGTGACGTTATGTATTTTGTGAGTCATTTATTTTCGTGACGTTATGTATTTTGTGACGTCATTTATTTTGGTAACGTTATGTATTTTGTAACGTCATTTATTTTGTAACGTCATTTATTTTTGTGACGTTATGTATTTTGTGACGTTATGTATTTTGTGACGTTGTGTATTTTGTGACGTCATTTGTTTTTGTGACGTTATGTATTTTGTGAGTCATTTATTTTCGTGACGTTATGTATTTTGTGACGTCATTTATTTTTGTGACTTTATTTATTTTGTGACGTCATTTATTTTTGTGACGTTATGTATTTTGTGACGTTATGTATTTTGTGACGTTATTTATTTTTGTTACGTTATGTATTTTGTGACGTAATTAATTTTTGTGACGTCATTTATTTTTGTGACGTTATATATTTTGTGAGGTTATGTCTTTTGTGACGTAATTAATTTTTGTGACGTCATTTATTTTTGTGACGTTATGTATTTTGTGACGTCATTTTTTTGTGACGTTTTGTATTTTGTGACGTCATTTATTTTTGTGACGTTATGTATTTTGTGACGTCATTTATTTTGGTAACGTTATGTATTTTGTAACGTCATTTTTTTGTGACGTTATGTATTTTGTGACGTCATTTATTTTTGTGACGTTATGTATTTTGTGACGTAATTAATTTTTGTGACGTCATTTATTTTTGTGACGTTATGTATTTTGTGACGTTATGTATTATGTGACGTCATTTATTTTTGTGACGTTATGTATTTTTTGACGTCATTTATTTTTGTGACGTTATGTATTTTGTGACGTCATTTATTTTTGTGACTTTATTTATTTTGTGACGTCATTTATTTTTGTGACGTTATGTATTTTGTGACGTTATGTATTTTGTGACGTTATTTATTTTTGTGACGTTATGTATTTTGTGACGTAATTAATTTTTGTGACGTCATTTATTTTTGTGACGTTATATATTTTGTGAGGTTATGTCTTTTGTGACGTAATTAATTTTTGTGACGTCATTTATTTTTGTGACGTTATGTATTTTGTGACGTCATTTGTTTTTGTGACGTTATGTATTTTGTGAGTCATTTATTTTCGTGACGTTATGTATTTTGTGACGCCATTTATTTTTGTGACGTTATGTATTTTGTGACGTCATTTTTTGTGACGTTATGTATTTTGTGACGTCATTTATTTTTGTGACGTTATGTATTTTGTGACGTCATTTATTTTGGTAACGTTATGTATTTTGTAACGTCATTTATTTTGTAACGTCATTTATTTTTATGACGTTATGTATTTTGTGAGGTTATGTATTTTGTGACGTAATTAATTTTTGTGACGTCATTTATTTTTGTGACGTTATGTATTTTGTGACGTCATTTATTTTTTTGACGTTATGTATTTTGTGACGTCATTTGTTTTTGTGACGTTATGTATTTTGTGAGTCATTTATTTTCGTGACGTTATGTATTTTGTGACGTCATTTATTTTTGTGACGTTATGTATTTTGTGACGTCATTTTTTTGTGACGTTATGTATTTTGTGACGTCATTTATTTTTGTGACGTTATGTATTTTGTGACGTCATTTATTTTGGTAACGTTATGTATTTTGTAACGTCATTTATTTTGTAACGTCATTTATTTTTGTGACGTTATGTATTTTGTGACGTTATGTATTTTGTGACGTCATTTATTTTTGTGACGTTATGTATTTTGTGACGTCATTTATTTTTGTGACGTTATGTATTTTGTGACGTCATTTGTTTTTGTGACGTTATGTATTTTGTGAGTCATTTATTTTCGTGACGTTATGTATTTTGTGACGTCATTTATTTTTGTGACGTTATGTATTTTGTGACGTCATTTTTTGTGACGTTATGTATTTTGTGACGTAATTTATTTTTGTGACGTTATGTATTTTGTGACGTCATTTATTTTGGTAACGTTATGTATTTTGTAACGTCATTTATTTTGTAACGTCATTTATTTTTGTGACGTTATGTATTTTGTGACGTTATGTATTTTGTGACGTCATTTATTTTTGTGACGTTATGTATTTTGTGACGTCATTTGTTTTTGTGACGTTATGTATTTTGTGAGTCATTTATTTTCGTGACGTTATGTATTTTGTGACGTCATTTATTTTTGTGACGTTATGTATTTTGTGACGTCATTTATTTTTGTGACGTTATGTATTTTGTGACGTCATTTATTTTTGTGAGGTTATGTATTTTTTGACGTATTAAATTTTTGTGACGTTATGTATTTTGTGACGTAATTAATTTTTGTGACGTCATTAATTTTGTGACGTTATGTATTTTGTGACGTCATTTATTTTGGTAACGTTATGTATTTTGTAACGTCATTTATTTTGTAACGTCATTTATTTTTGTGACGTTATGTATTTTGTGACGTTATGTATTTTGTGACGTCATTTATTTTTGTGACGTTATGTATTTTGTGACGTCATTTATTTTTGTGACGTTATGTATTTTGTGACGTCATTTTTTTGTGACGTTATGTATTTTGTGACGTCATTTATTTTTGTGACGTTATGTATTTTGTGACGTCATTTTTTTGTGACGTTATGTATTTTGTGACGTCATTTATTTTTGTGACGTTATGTATTTTGTGACGTCATTTATTTTTGTGACGTTATGTATTTTGTGACGTCATTTGTTTTTGTGACGTTATGTATTTTGTGAGTCATTTATTTTCGTGACGTTATGTATTTTGTGACGTCATTTATTTTTGTGACGTTATGTATTTTGGGACGTCATTTAATTTTGTGACATTATGTATTTTGTGACGTCATTTATTTTTATGACGTTATGTATTTTGTGACGTCATTTTTTGACGTTATGTATTTTGTGACGTCATTTATTTTTGTGACGTTATGTATTTTGTGACGTCATTTATTTTTGTGACAATATGTATTTAGTGACGTCATTATGTTTGTGACGTCATTTATTTTTGTGACGTTATGTATTTTGTGACGTCATTTATTTTTTTGACGTTATGTATTTTGTGACGTCATTTTTTTTTGTGACGTTATGTATTTTATGACGTTATGTATTTTGTGACGTCATTTATGTTTTTGACGTTATGTATTTTGTGACGTAATTAATTTTTGTGACGTCATTTATTTTTTGTGACGTTATGTATTTTGTGACGTCATTTATTTTTGTGACGTTATGTATTTTGTGACGTCATTTATTTTGGTAACGTTATGTATTTTGTAACGTCATTTATTTTGTAACGTCATTTATTTTTTGACGTTATGTATTTTGTGACGTTATGTATTTTGTGACGTCATTTATTTTTGTGACGTTATATATTTTGTGAGGTTATGTATTTTGTGACGTAATTAATTTTTGTGACGTCATTTATTTTTGTGACGTTATGTATTTTGTGACGTCATTTATTTTTGTGACGTTATGTATTTTGTGAGTCATTTATTTTCGTGACGTTATGTATTTTGTGACGTCATTTATTTTTGTGACGTTATGTATTTTGTGACGTCATTTTTTGTGACGTTATGTATTTTGTGACGTCATTTATTTTTGTGACGTTATGTATTTTGTGACGTCATTTATTTTGGTAACGTTATGTATATTGTAACGTCATTTATTTTGTAACGTAATTTATTTTTGTGACGTTATGTATTTTGTGACGTTATGTATTTTGTGACGTCATTTATTTTTGTGACGTTATGTATTTCGTGACGTCATTTATTTTTGTGACGTTATGTATTTTATGACGTCATTTATTTTGGTAACGTTATGTATTTTGTAACGTCATTTATTTTGTAACGTCATTTATTTTTGTGACGTTATGTATTTTGTGACGTTATGTATTTTGTGACGTCATTTGTTTTTGTGACGTTATGTATTTTTTGAGTCATTTATTTTCGTGACGTTATGTATTTTGTGACGTCATTTATTTTTGTGACTTTATTTATTTTGTGACGTCATTTATTTTTGTGACGTTATGTATTTTGTGACGTTATGTATTTTGTGACGTTATTTATTTTTGTGACGTTATGTATTTTGTGACGTAATTAATTTTTGTGACGTCATTTATTTTTGTGACGTTATATATTTTGTGAGGTTATATATTTTGTGACGTAATTAATTTTTGTGACGTCATTTATTTTTGTGACGTTATGTATTTTGTGACGTCATTTGTTTTTGTGACGTTATGTATTTTGTGAGTCATTTATTTTCGTGACGTTATGTATTTTGTGACGTCATTTATATTTGTGACGTTATGTATTTTGTGACGTCATTTTTTTGTGACGTTATGTATTTTGTGACGTCATTTATTTTTGTGACGTTATGTATTTTGTGACGTCATTTATTTTGGTAACGTTATGTATTTTGTAACGTCATTTTTTTTTGACGTTATGTATTTTGTGACGTCATTTATTTTTGTGACGTTATGTATTTTGTGACGTAATTAATTTTTGTGACGTCATTTATTTTTGTGACGTTATGTATTTTGTGACGTTATGTATTTTGTGACGTCATTTATTTTTGTGACGTTATGTATTTTGTGACGTCATTTATTTTTGTGACGTTATGTATTTTGTGACGTCATTTATTTTTGTGACTTTATTTATTTTGTGACGTCATTTATTTTTGTGACGTTATGTATTTTGTGACGTTATGTATTTTGTGAAGTTATTTATTTTTGTAACGTTATGTATTTTGTGACGTAAATAATTTTTGTGACGTCATTTATTTTTGTGACGTTATATATTTTGTGAGGTTATGTATTTTGTGACGTAATTAATTTTTGTGACGTCATTTATTTTTGTGACGTTATGTATTTTGTGACGTCATTTGTTTTTGTGACGTTATGTATTTTGTGAGTCATTTATTTTCGTGACGTTATGTATTTTGTGACGCCATTTATTTTTGTGACGTTATGTATTTTGTGACGTCATTTTTTGTGACGTTATGTATTTTGTGACGTCATTTATTTTTGTGACGTTATGTATTTTGTGACGTCATTTATTTTGGTAACGTTATGTATTTTGTAACGTCATTTATTTTGTAACGTCATTTATTTTTGTGACGTTATGTATTTTGTGACGTTATGTATTTTGTGACGTCATTTATTTTTGTGACGTTATGTATTTTGTGACGTCATTTATTTTTGTGACGTTATGTATTTTGTGACGTCATTTATTTTTTTGACGTTATGTATTTTGTGACGTCATTTGTTTTTGTGACGTTATGTATTTTGTGGGTCATTTATTTTCGTGACGTTATGTATTTTGTGACGTCATTTATTTTTGTGACGTTATGTATTTTGTGACGTCATTTGTTTTTGTGACGTTATGTATTTTGTGACGTCATTTATTTTGGTAACGTTATGTATTTTGTAACGTCATTTATTTTGTAACGTCATTTATTTTTGTGACGTTATGTATTTTGTGACGTTATGTATTTTGTGACGTCATTTATTTTTGTGACGTTATGTATTTTGTGACGTCATTTATTTTTGTGACGTTATGTATTTTGAGACGTCATTTATTTTGGTAACGTTATGTATTTTGTAACGTCATTTATTTTGTGACATCATTTATTTTTGTGACGTTATGTATTTTGTGACGTTATGTATTTTGTGACGTTATGTATTTTGTGACGTCATTTATTTTTGTGACGTTATGTATTTTGTGACGTAATTAATTTTTGTGACGTCATTTATTTTTGTGACGTTATATATTTTATGAGGTTATGTATTTTGTGACGTAATTAATTTTTGTGACGTCATTTATTTTTGTGACGTTATGTATTTTGTGACGTCATTTGTTTTTGTGACGTTATGTATTTTGTGAGTCATTTATTTTCGTGACGTTTGTAATAGTTCACAAACATTTACATTTAAATTTCATAAATGAACACCCATATAAATAAACAAACACACAGCTTAATAATTATTTGTATATAATATGTCAACCTAGTATATCACTCAGTTAATATAAATTATTTGATAATGTTATTTTCCTAAAATCATTCATTAATTTATTACCATCTACCATAAAAATTTTAGATAAGTTAAGTTAGATCAGCTGTATTCATAATTTAATATAATTTATATTTATGGGTCAGGGAACGCTATCTCAAATTATCTATTTTATATAGCATGTTTTTCAAAATTTGATCTCTAATAATTCAGTGAAGTGTTTACCAAAGACCAAGTTAGTGAACCATGTGTTACATTGTTAAAGTGAAAAGTGGAACCATTGTAAAGGACTCCAGCTTCTATTCCAGAGAGAGATGGCCAAGTGTTAACTTCATTGTACCTGGACCTCGTTCCAATTTTAAATTTCATCCCCCTTAATTAGTAGATTTTTTTTTTTTTTGGTTAGCCAGCGGTAAACCTGATCTTAGTTGATTCCCCTTTAAGTGGCCAAATTTATCTATCTGAAGAAAAGATCAGGGTGAAGAGATAAACTCTTGGTAAGACCAATCCAAAATTTACTTCACCAACCATTGTTGAAGAGGAACAGACTTTCAAACAAAGACTTGATTTAATTAAATATAAAAAGAGATCAGAATTGGCAATTTATATTATTATCAAAATTATTTATTCTATTTAAAAGTATTTATGATTGTGATATTCAAACAAATTAATTTTTCAATGTCATGCCCGCACGATTCCCAGAACCCTATGTGAAGAGATCATGCTTCTCAAGAACTGAGCTAATGCCCTTAAATTGTACCATATTAATCCAATTAGCATAAGTAATTTTATCTAACCCCATCCACTGTAATAATCCTTGTACGTCCCCCTAGAGTTCAATTTTGATATTCATATTTATTGTTATTGTTGAATAAATAATAGTTTTGTAACAGATTACCATTCTTTTATTTCAAATTTAAATATTAAATAGGCTAGTATCACACTAATTATAATGATGCCATCTTGAACAATAATAATTAATTAGAATTAAGAAGAAAATATAAGAATCACCTACCTGTACTTATAATTAAAGATATTTATTTATTTATTTATATTTACAAACCAAAAAGGCTGAGTTGTAATTGGCGCCGCAACGTAAGGGCATTGACAATGAAAAGTTAATGATCACAGACATTATTTGAGATAGCAAGAAGATAATTTTGTAGGAGATAGCCTAGATTAAGACTCATCTCACCTCATTTAGATATAAGTATAATATCCAATTTATTGTATAATAATCCTAATTGCGTGCTTACTACCTCAATATGGGCGACGAACATAAATACCATTTAAGATCAACCGACAAACCTAAAGTTTCAACGACGCAGTCCGAGCAGACAAGTTTTGTTTTATTCGGCAATAACACGGAACCAATAAATGTACACCGCGAATCGGACAGTGACCCGTCAGTGAACAAAGAAAACATTGTTTCGGTAGGCGACTCAAATAATTCCGACAACGCGAGTGATTCTAATAATGAGACAACAATTTCGGCCGTGAGTGAAATGTCAGAACGTTCCGCCATTTTGTCCCAGCCGGCGTCTCCCACTTCAACACCAACGCCAACCTCAATCAGTGCTACCACTACTTCCGCGGCGATTTCCCCCGCTACATCGTCATTGAGCGAAATATACCGAACGGAACAACCAATCAGAACGCTAGTTTCTTTGACGAGCGACACAAGTACCGTCCCTCCTGTGCTGATTCCAGACCATACTCGTACTGAATCAGCTGTCGACAGTGTCGACCCACTCGTACAAATAGCAGCGGCGATCAATGCACTTAGAACCGACATGAATGAAATTAAATCGAGCAATGCTGCGATTAAAACTGACATGAATGCGCTTAAAACCGAGTTAAGAAATGAAATTAAAGCCGATATGAACGCAATCAAATCTGATATTAAAATACAACATGCAAACTTAAGATCTGAATTTCAAAATCACTCTGCCCGGGTCGAAAATCAAATTCAGCAAATTCACAATGAACAGTCAAATCTTAAAACTGACATAAATCAACTTAAAATTCTTCAGGAAAATTTGGCTAAGGAAGTCGATCAAATTGATACTAAATTAGAACAAGGGGAATACAAAATCAGAGAAAATTTAATACAAGACCTCATTCAACATAAACAGGAGGTTAGTCAAATCATCGTATCAGAAAATTGTAAAACCCAATTAAAAATCACTGAACAAATTAAACAGATTCAATTAGAGACACACAGGGAGGTAGAAAACATTTGTAAGGAAAATTATACACAAATCAAAGAACAAGTAACAGCTGAAATCAACCAAGTCAAATTAGAACTGAACCCAAACATTAAATCCAATGAATACCAAATTGCGAAATTGGCTGAGTCCGTGGAGGCGTGTCATAAGAAAATATTAGAAATACCTACTACACCCAACATTCAAACAACACAAGCGCCCGTCCCTATTAATATTGTGTGTAACGGCAGATCGACATTAACACCGGAAATGACCCACCCAAAATTTAATGGAAAGACACATAATTCCCAGGAATTTCTAAACAAACTTAAGAAATATTATGAGAAAAACCTACAGTTAAATCCAGAAAATAATAGTGCGGAAAGCCTAGTTGATCTCATTGAAATGTGCCTAGAAGGACATGCCTCAAAGTGGTTCAATTTAATCAAAACTGATATTCACACATGGGATGATTTTCAACATATGTTTGAATCGAAATATTGGAACCGAGATATCCAAAGAGGCGTCAAACAACGGATCGAAAATGAACGATATCGGCCAAATGGTTATCTGAACCGATCAGAGTATTTTATAGAGCGGGTGTTGACCCTTAAATCGCTAAACCCTCCCCTGGACGAAAAAGAAATCCTCGATTGCCTATCAAACCACTTTGGAGACATAATCCAAGATGCCTATAGAGTTCAAAATATTCAGACGGTCTGCGATTTTGAAGCTCTACTCCAGAGAGAAGATCTGCGAGAACAAGCAAGGTCACCTAACCATCAAAGGAACGAAAACCATAAACATAAAAAGGAAAATACACCTGAGGAAAATCATGTAAATAGAAACCACCACCAACACGGTAGAAAAGGTCATAACCAACACTACAATGAAAGAAACACGGACAATCGAGCGTACACACCTAAGTACCACCCGTACAATCGGAGACATGAGAATCACCTCCACCACGATAATCGGTACCAAAGAGACGACCGACGCCATCGATTTGGAAACGATTACCGTGACCTAAGACAGTTTCCCAATCTACCATCAAACCAACCGCCGTCTGAAGAGAGAAGACCACTGCCTAGATACCACCCGACACAAGAACAAAACCAGGTGTGCGCTGCCATTATTGAGGAGAACGCAAACCTAGTGCCAGAGGAAAATAATCAGGATTTAAACTGAGAGGCACTGATGATGGTGGTGACCTCATTCTCCATGTAAATAGCTCAAATCAGAAGAACACATCTTCAGTGCAAAATAAGAAAGAAGTCGGACATAAGAGGTCAATTGAAATTGTAAATAATGTAAACAACATGCATAATGAATCAGATACCAATAGTTTAACTTTGGGCAATATTTATTGTGATCGGGAGTTTTTATTTGAAGAAGAAACAGAACAAAATACTCATACGACTATATCGCAAAAATGCCCCGAAATAAGAATAAAGATCAAAAGCAAAGAAGTTACAGCTCTCATTGATACAGGTTCTAACATTACATGTCTAGCAGAAGATTGGTACATATCAAATCGGAGTGAATTAGGAAAAATAGAAGAATTACCAGTAAATAATATGCACATTAGAACAGCAACCAATGAAAAATCCCGGAAAATTTCAAAAATCGTAATGATTCCTATTACCATTGGTCAACAAACTATATTAACACAAATGCTCGTAGTACCAAAACTAATACAATCAGTAATTATCGGGATAGATACACTTAGTGCCTGGAAGATGAAGATAAATTTTGAAAAGGGTGAAATGCATATGAATATTAATGATACAGATTTAGTAATTCAATTCAATAACACAAATCGAGCTGGAATTTTATGCCATATAATCACTAATGATAAAAATGTGGATAATTTAGAAGATTACTGCTGCAATGAAGATCCATACGAAGAGTGTTATTATATTGAAGAAACAAACCCCAGAACATCATGTGAATTATCCCCTGAAATAATTACAGAATCCCTCAAAAATAATTTAAATCTAAATAGTATTCAAAAACAACAATTAACTGATTTGTTATTGGACTTTCAAGATGTATTCTCCGACCAACCTGGGTTATGTAACAAATACCAGCATGTATTAAGAGTCGAAAATCCTCAAAATTTTAAATGTCATACTTACCCAGTACCATTAGCACACCAAGACGCAGTCATGCGAGAAATAAGGGAAATGGAACGCCTAGGGATCATAGAGCGAAGCAACAGCACTTTTATAAACCCAATTATCCCGGTCGTCAAGAAAACTGGTGAAATAAGACTTTGTTTGGATGCTAGAAAAGCGAACGAAATTATTATTCCAGATTACGAATGTAATAGAAGTGTCAATGAATTATTAGCAAAATGTCAAGGTGCAAAATTTATCAGTAGTATCGATCTAACTTCATCATATTGGCAAGTTCCACTATCTGAAGAATCGAGAAAATACACAGCATTCCAGTTCCGAGAAAAGACCTACCACTACAAAGTTACACCATTTGGAATCAACACATCTCAGGCAGCATTAGTAAGGGCATTGGACAAAGTTTTCGATGAGGAAGTAGAAAAATTCACCTTAATTTATGTAGACGACATTTGTATAGTTTCACCCGACTTCCAAACACACTTAAAACATTTGAGGTATATTTTCAATAAATTAGCTGAAGCAAATATGACGATAAAGTTTTTAAAATCAAAATTTTGTCAAAGTTCAGTTCCGTTCTTGGGGTACACATTAACAGAAACCGGTTTGGAAATGGACCAGGAGCGGGTCAAACCAATCCTCGATTTCCCCACACCTAAAAATAGGACACAGTTAAAATCATTTTTGGGATGCATTAACTATTATAATAAATTTATTGACAAGTATTCAGAAACAATCCAACCCTTACTACGCCTCACCTCAAAGAAACAAAAATTTATCTGGACCGAAGAAGATGATAAAACTTTTCAAAGAGTTAAGAACCTATTTCTAAAAATGAATGTTCTTCACCATCCAGACCATACGAAGCCCTTCTACCTACAAACGGATGCATCAGATTTTTCGATAGGCGGACATTTATTTCAATACCGAGATAATGGAGACAAAGCAGCAATTATGTTTTTATCACGGACACTGCAGCCAGCAGAGCAAAGATATACGACCACTGAAAAAGAATTACTCGCCATCATCTATTGTTTACAGAAAACACGGTATATAATATTGGGCTCAAAATTAAACATCATAACTGACCATCATGCATTAACATTTCTAAAAACCTGTAAACTCTTGAATAATAGATTAACAAGGTGGGCATTGGCGATTCAAGAGTACAATTTCACGATCCATCACTGTAAAGGAGCCGATAATTCGACAGCCGACGCCCTGAGCAGAATAAGTTACCCAGTTGAAGAGAACCAGGAAACATCTCAGAGAGAATTAATTATCAATTATATTAGAAGAATTCCAGACCCTAGACTACAAGAAGATCTCCGAAACATTGGGAAATTACAGTCACAAGATCCCCGCCTTCAAGAGATTCGTCAAATATTATTAATACCCCAAGATACACCTGAACACACAAAAATCAAACAATCATATAAATTACACCAGGAAATACTATACCAAAAACACCTTAATAAATGGCTCATAGTAGTACCAGAAACCATCATAAATCGCCTTATTTGGGAGTGTCATTGCTACTACCTCCATTGCGGGTCTAAGAAATGTTTTGATTTACTCAGAGAATGTTTCATTTTCAAGAACATGAATCGAAGAATCCGGCAATACCTGGCATCCTGTGACTCGTGCCAACGGTGCAAAAATGATACTCATCCACCAAGAGGTTTCGCTCAAGGTATCAGTTGTAATCAGAAGAACGAACAGTTAGCTATCGACATTATAGGTCCTTTGCCGCCTGGCCGAGGAAATGTGAAATTCATGTTAATTGTCCTGGACATTTTCACTAAATTTATCAAATTATACCCAATGCAGCGTGCCACCACACAAACCATACTAAATAAATTGTTTAACCAACACTTTATAGAACATGGAATACCCCAGAGGATCCAAAGTGATAACGGTACGCAATTTAAGAGCCACAAATGGATAAGAAAGTTAGAAGAAAACAATATTATTCCAATATTTAACCCTGTGTACCATCCCCAATTTAATATGGCCGAAAGACCTATTAAAGAAGTGAAGCGCTGCTTAAGAACATACTGCTCAAGACAACACAGAAAATGGGCTCAGTGTATAACAGAAATTAATGAATACTTGAACGAAATTCCTCACGAAACTACAGGATTCAGTCCGAATGAACTACAGTTAGGAAGAAAAGATTTCAGGTTCTGGGAACGATATGTGGAAAACCCATTTTCAGAAGATGTCCCACTAGAACAGAAGATATTCCTCGCCTCCCAACGGATCCGAGAAAAGAAGGGAACACGAGCAAGAAGAGCTAACCGCGGTGTATTACCAACATTATTCAATTTAAACGATTTGGTATTGGTCAAAAATCATCAACTATCAAATGCAGCATTTGGAGAAACAGCCAAACTATTCGCCATATACGAAGGACCGTACCGCATCTCAAGTATCCTGGGACATTCGACTTATTTTGTACAAAAGTTAAACGAAGAACAAGAGTTTGGACCCTACCATGTAACTGCTCTTAGAAAATATATAACGCCAAACCGAGATCAACAATAAATACTGTGTAAATAGTGTTATTAACAGTTATATAAACATTTGGACAATACACGGACAACTAATTAAAAGTTGTAGATTAATTTGTTTATTTATGGATTGAGGGGATAAAAGACTCCAGTAAATATAAACAATAGTGTAATAAATGTTGAACAGTGAAACAAAATTTGAAATAAGTGAAGTGCGCGTGGACAGTATTAGGACCTGAAGTTATGATTGTAAATATTAGGTCATATAATCCATTTAGTTTTAAGAAATCATCATTTTAAATTATAAATAAATATTTTATCATTTAGTATAGTTTTGTAAATATTTGTTCCTATTATTATCGAGTTTTCATTAATTTCAATTCTTTAAATTAATTCAACTCTGAGGGGATATTGTAATAGTTCACAAACATTTACATTTAAATTTCATAAATGAACACCCATATAAATAAACAAACACACAGCTTAATAATTATTTGTATATAATATGTCAACCTAGTATATCACTCAGTTAATATAAATTATTTGATAATGTTATTTTCCTAAAATCATTCATTAATTTATTACCATCTACCATAAAAATTTTAGATAAGTTAAGTTAGATCAGCTGTATTCATAATTTAATATAATTTATATTTATGGGTCAGGGAACGCTATCTCAAATTATCTATTTTATATAGCATGTTTTTCAAAATTTGATCTCTAATAATTCAGTGAAGTGTTTACCAAAGACCAAGTTAGTGAACCATGTGTTACATTGTTAAAGTGAAAAGTGGAACCATTGTAAAGGACTCCAGCTTCTATTCCAGAGAGAGATGGCCAAGTGTTAACTTCATTGTACCTGGACCTCGTTCCAATTTTAAATTTCATCCCCCTTAATTAGTAGATTTTTTTTTTTTTTTGGTTAGCCAGCGGTAAACCTGATCTTAGTTGATTCCCCTTTAAGTGGCCAAATTTATCTATCTGAAGAAAAGATCAGGGTGAAGAGATAAACTCTTGGTAAGACCAATCCAAAATTTACTTCACCAACCATTGTTGAAGAGGAACAGACTTTCAAACAAAGACTTGATTTAATTAAATATAAAAAGAGATCAGAATTGGCAATTTATATTATTATCAAAATTATTTATTCTATTTAAAAGTATTTATGATTGTGATATTCAAACAAATTAATTTTTCAATGTCATGCCCGCACGATTCCCAGAACCCTATGTGAAGAGATCATGCTTCTCAAGAACTGAGCTAATGCCCTTAAATTGTACCATATTAATCCAATTAGCATAAGTAATTTTATCTAACCCCATCCACTGTAATAATCCTTGTACGTCCCCCTAGAGTTCAATTTTGATATTCATATTTATTGTTATTGTTGAATAAATAATAGTTTTGTAACAGATTACCATTCTTTTATTTCAAATTTAAATATTAAATAGGCTAGTATCACACTAATTATAATGATGCCATCTTGAACAATAATAATTAATTAGAATTAAGAAGAAAATATAAGAATCACCTACCTGTACTTATAATTAAAGATATTTATTTATTTATTTATATTTACAAACCAAAAAGGCTGAGTTGTACGTTATGTATTTTCTGACGTCATTTATTTTTGTGACGTTATGTATTTTGTGACGTCATTTTTTTGTGACGTTATGTATTTTGTGACGTCATTTATTTTTGTGACGTTATGTATTTTGTGACGTCATTTATTTTGGTAACGTTATGTATTTTGTAACGTCATTTATTTTGTAACGTCATTTATTTTTGTTACGTTATGTATTTTGTGACGTTATGTATTTTGTGACGTCATTTATTTTTGTGACGTTATGTATTTTGTGACGTCATTTATTTTTGTGACGTTATGTATTTTGTGACGTCATTTATTTTTTTGACGTTATGTATTTTGTGACGTCATTTGTTTTTGTGACGTTATGTATTTTGTGAGTCATTTATTTTCGTGACGTTATGTATTTTGTGACGTCATTTATTTTTGTGACGTTATGTATTTTGTGACGTCATTTTTTTGTGACGTTATGTATTTTGTGACGTCATTTATTTTTGTGACGTTATGTATTTTGTGACGTCATTTATTTTGGTAACGTTATGTATTTTGTAACGTCATTTATTTTGTAACGTCATTTATTTTTGTGACGTTATGTATTTTGTGACGTTATGTATTTTGTGACGTCATTTATTTTTGTGACGTTATGTATTTTGTGACGTCATTTATTTTTGTGACGTTATGTATTTTGTGACGTCATTTGTTTTTGTGACGTTATGTATTTTGTGAATCATTTATTTTCGTGACGTTATGTATTTTGTGACGTCATTTATTTTTGTGACGTTATGTATTTTGTGACGTCATTTTTTTGTGACGTTATGTATTTTGTGACGTCATTTATTTTTGTGACGTTATGTATTTTGTGACGTCATTTATTTTGGTAACGTAACGTATTTTGTAACGTCATTTATTTTGTAACGTCATTTATTTTTGTGACGTTATGTATTTTGTGACGTTATGTATTTTGTGACGTCATTTATTTTTGTGACGTTATGTATTTTGTGACGTTATTTGTTTTTGTGACGTTATGTATTTTGTGAGTCATTTATTTTCGTGACGTTATGTATTTTGTGACGTCATTTATTTTTGTGACGTTATGTATTTTGTGACGTCATTTATTTTTGTGACGTTATGTATTTTGTGACGTCATTTATTTTTGTGAGGTTATGTATTTTTTGACGTAATTAATTTTTGTGACGTTATGTATTTTGTGACGTAATTAATTTTTGTGACGTCATTAATTTTGTGACGTTATGTATTTTGTGACCTCATTTATTTTTGTAACGTTATGTATTTTGTAACGTCATTTATTTTTGTGACGTTATGTATTTTGTGACGTTATGTATTTTGTGACAACATTTATTTTTGTGACGTTATGTATTTTGTGACGTCATTTATTTTTTGCCGTTATGTATTTTGTGACGTTATGTATTTTGTGACGTTATTTATTTTTGTGACGTCATTTATTTTTGTGACGTCATGTATTTTGTGACGTCATTTATTTTTGTGACGTTATGTATTTTGTGACGTCATTTATTTTTGTGACGTTATGTATTTTGTGACGTCATTTATTTTTGTGACGTTATGTATTTTGTGACGTCATTTATTTTTATGACGTAATTTTTTTTGTGACGTTATGTATTTTGTGACGTCATTTATTTTTGTGACGTTATGTATTTTGTGAAGTCATTAATTTTTGTGACGTATTTATTTTTATGACGTTATGTATTTTGTGACGTCATTTTTTTGACGTTATGTATTTTGTGACGTCATTTATTTTTGTGACGTTATGTATTTTGTGACGTCATTTATTTTTGTGACAATATGTATTTAGTGACGTCATTATGTTTGTGACGTCATTTATTTTGGTGACGTTATGTATTTTGTGACGTCATTTATTTTTGTTTCGTTATGTATTTTGTGACGTCATTTATTTGTGACGTTATGTATTTTGGGACGTCATTTAATTTTGTGACATTATGTATTTTGTGACGTCATTTATTTTTATGACGTTATGTATTTTGTGACGTCATTTTTTTGACGTTATGTATTTTGTGACGTCATTTATTTTTGTGACGTTATGTATTTTGTGACGTCATTTATTTTTGTGACAATATGTATTTAGTGACGTCATTATGTTTGTGACGTCATTTATTTTTGTGACGTTATGTATTTTGTGACGTCATTTATTTTTTTGACGTTATGTATTTTGTGACGTCATTTTTTTGTGACGTTATGTATTTTATGACGTTATGTATTTTGTGACGTCATTTATTTTTTTGACGATATGTATTTTGTGACGTAATTAATTTTTGTGACGTCATTTATTTTTTGTGACGTTATGTATTTTGTGACGTCATTTATTTTTGTGACGTTATGTATTTTGTGACGTCATTTATTTTGGTAACGTTATGTATTTTGTAACGTCATTTATTTTGTAACGTCATTTATTTTTGTGACGTTATGTATTTTGTGACGTTATGTATTTTGTGACGTTATTTATTTTTGTGACGTTATGTATTTTGTGACTTAATTAATTTTTGTGACGTCATTTATTTTTGTGACGTTATATATTTTGTGAGGTTATGTATTTTGTGACGTAATTAATTTTTGTGACGTCATTTATTTTTGTGACGTTATTTATTTTGTGACGTCATTTGTTTTTGTGACGTTATGTATTTTGTGAGTCATTTATTTTCGTGACGTTATGTATTTTGTGACGTCATTTATTTTTGTGACGTTATGTATTTTGTGACGTCATTTTTTTGTGACGTTATGTATTTTGTGACGTCATTTATTTTTGTGACGTTATGTATTTTGTGACGTCATTTATTTTGGTAACGTTATGTATTTTGTAACGTCATTTAATTTGTAACGTCATTTATTTTTGTGACGTTATGTATTTTGTGACATTATGTATTTTGTGACGTCATTTATTTTTGTGACGTTATGTATTTTGTGACGTCATTTATTTTTGTGACGTTATGTATTTTGTGACGTCATTTATTTTGGTAACGTTATGTATTTTTAAACGTCATTTATTTTGTAACGTCATTTATTTTTGTGACGTTATGTATAACGTCACAAAAACAAATGACGTCACAAAATACATAACGTCACAAAAATAAATGACGTCAAAAAATACATAACCTCACAAAAATAAATGATGTCACAAAATACATAACGTCACAAAAATAAATGACGTCATAAAATACATAACGTCACAAAAATAAATGACGTCACATAATACATAACGTCACAAAAATAAATGACGTCACAAAATACATAACGTCACAAAAAAAAATGACGTCACAAAATACATAACGTCACAAAAACAAATGACGTCACAAAATATATAACGTCACAAAAATAAATGACGTCACAAAATACATAACGTCACAAAAATAAATGACGTCACAAAAATTAATTACGTCACAAAATACATAACTTCACAAAATATATAACGTCACAAATATAAATGACGTCACAAAAATTAATTACGTCACAAAATACATAACGTCACAAAAATAAATAACGTCACATAATACATAACGTCACAAAATACATAAACTCACAAAAATAATTGACGTCACAAAATAAATAAAGTCACAAAAATAAATGACGTCACAAAATACATAACGTCACAAAAATAAATGACGTCACAAAATCCATAACGTCACAAAATAAATGACGTCACAAAAATTAATTACGTCACAAAATACATAACGTCACAAAAATAAATGACATCACAAATATAATGACGTCACAAAATACATATTGTCACAAAATTAATGACGTCACAAAATACATAACGTCACAAAAATAAATGACGTCACAAAATACAAAACGTCAAAAATAAATGACGTCACAAAATACATAACGTCACAAAAATAAATGACGTCACAAAATACATAACGTCACAAAAATAAATGACGTCACAAAATACATAACGTCACAAAAATAAATGACGTCACAAACATAATGACGTCACAAAATACATATTCTCACAAAAATAAATGACGTCACAAAATACATAACGTCACAAAAATAAATGACGTCACAAAATACATAACGTCAAAAAAATGACGTCACAAAATACATAACGTCATAAAAATAAATGACGTCACAAAAATTAATTACTTCACAAAATACATAACGTCACAAAAATAAATGACGTCACAAAATACATAACGTCACAAAATACATTACGTCAGAAAAATAAATGACGTCACAAAATACATAACGTCACAAAAATAAATGACGTCACAAAATACATAACGTCACAAAAATAAATGACGTCACAAACATAATGACGTCACAAAATACATATTGTGACAAAAATAAATGACGTCACAAAATACATAACGTCACAAAAATAAATGACGTCACAAAATACTTTACGTCAAAAAAAATGACGTCACAAAATACATAATGTCACAAAAATAAATGACGTCACAAAATACATAACGTCACAAAAATAAATGACGTCACAAAAATAAATAACGTCACAAAATACATAACGTCACAAAATACATAACGTCACAAAAATAAATGACGTCACAAAATACATAACGTCACAAAAATAAATGACGTCACAAAATACATAACGTCCCAAAAATAAATGACGTCACAAAATACATAACGTCACAAAAATAAATGACGTCACAAAATACATAACGTCATAAAAACAAATGAAACCACAAAATATATAACGTCACAAAAATAAATGACGTCACAAAATACATAACGTCACAAAAATAAATGACGTCACAAAAATTAATTACGTCACAAAATACATAACGTCACAAAATATATAACGTCACAAAAATAAATGACGTCACAAAACTTAATTACGTCACAAAATACATAACGTCACAAAAATAAATAACGTCACAAAATACATAACGTCACAAAAAACATAACGTCACAAAAATAAATGACGTCACAAAATAATTAAAGTCACAAAAATAAATGACGTCACAAAATACATAACGTCACAAAAATAAATGACGTCACAAAATACATAACGTCACAAAATCAATGACGTCACAAAAATTGATTACGTCAAAAAATACATAACGTCACAAAAATTAATTACGTCAAAAAATATATAACCTCACAAAAATAAATGTCGTCACAAAATACATAACGTCACAAAAATAAATGACGTCACAAAAATTAATTACGTCACAAAATACATAACGTCACAAAAATAAATGACGTCAAAAAATACATAACCTCACAAAAATAAATGATGTCACAAAATACATAACGTCACAAAAATAAATGACGTCATAAAATACATAACGTCACAAAAATAAATGACGTCACATAATACATAACGTCACAAAAATAAATGACGTCACAAAATACATAACGTCACAAAAATAAATGACGTCACAAAAATAAATAACGTCACAAAATACATAACGTCACAAAATACATAACGGCAAAAAAATAAATGACGTCACAAAATACATAACGTCGCAAAAATAAATGACGTCACAAAATACATAACGTCAAAAAAATAAATGACGTCACAAAATACATAACGTCACAAAAATAAATGACGTCAAAAAATACATAACGTCATAAAAATAAATGACGTCACAATAATAAATGACGTCACAAAATACATAACGTCACAAAAATAAATGACGTCACAAAATACATAACGTTACAAAAATAAATGACGTCACAAAATACATAACGTCACAAAAATAAATGACGTCACAAAATACATAACGTCACAAAAAATGACGTCACAAAATACAAAACGTCACAAAAATAAATGACGTCACAAAATACATAACGTCACAAAAATAAATGACGTCAAAAAATACATAACGTCACAAAAATAAATGACGTCACAAAATACATAACGTCACAAAAATAAATGACGTCACAAAATACATAACGTCACAAAAATAAATGAAGTCACAAAATACATAACGTCACAAAAACAAATGACGTCACAAAATATATAACGTCACAAAAATAAATGACGTCACAAAATACATAACGTCACAAAAATAAATGACGTCACAAAAATTAATTACGTCACAAAATACATAACGTCACAAAATATATAACGTCACAAATATAAATGACGTCACAAAAATTAATTACGTCACAAAATACATAACGTCACAAAAATAAATAACGTAACATAATACATAACGTCACAAAATACATAACCTCACAAAAATAATTGACGTCACAAAATAAATAAAGTCACAAAAATAAATGACGTCACAAAATACATAACGTCACAAAAATAAATGACGTCACAAAATCCATAACGTCACAAAATAAATGACGTCACAAAAATTAATTACGTCACAAAATACATAACGTCACAAAAATAAATGACGTCACAAACATAATGACGTCACAAAATACATATTGTCACAAAATTAATGACGTCACAAAATACATAACGTCACAAAAATAAATGACGTCACAAAATACAAAACGTCAAAAAAAATGACGTCACAAAATACATAACGTCATAAAAATAAATGACGTCACAAAAATTAATTATGTCACAAAATACATAACGTCACATAATACATAACGTCACAAAATACATAACGTCACAAAAATAATTGACGTCACAAAATAAATAAAGTCACAAAAATAAATGACGTCACAAAATACATAACGTCACAAAAATAAATGACGTATCAAAATACATAACGTCACAAAAATAAATGACGTCACAAAATACATAACGTCACAAAAATAAATGACGTCACAATAATAAATGACGTCACAAAATACATAACGTCACAAAAATAAATGACGTCACAAAATACATAACATTACAAAAATAAATGACGTCACAAAATACATAACGTCACAAAAATAAATGACGTCACAAAATACATAACGTCACAAAAAATGACGTCACAAGATACATAACGTCACAAAAATAAATGACGTCACAAAATACATAACGTCACAAAAATAAATGACGTTACAAAAAACATAACGTCACAAAAATAAATGACGTCACAAAATACATAACGTCACAAAAATAAATGACGTCACAAAATACATAACGTCACAAAAATAAATGACGTCACAAAATACATAACGTCACAAAATACATAACGTCACAAAGATAAATGACGTCACAAAATAAATAAAGTCACAAAAATAAATGACGTCACAAAATGCATAACGTCACAAAAATAAATGACGTCACGAAATACATAACGTTACAAAAATAAATGACGTCACAAAATATTTAACGTCACAAAAATAAATGACGTCACAAAATACATAACGTCACAAAAATAAATGATGTTACAAAAAACATAACGTCACAAAAATAAATGATGTCACAAAATACATAACGTCACAAAAATAAATGAGGTCACAAAATACATAACGTCACAAAAATAAATGACGTCACAAAATACATAACGTCACAAAAATAAATGACGTCACAAAATACATAACGTCACAAAAATAAATGACGTCACAAAAATAAATAACGTCACAAAATACATAACGTCACAAAATACATAACGTCACAAAAATAAATGACGTCACAAAATACATAACGTCACAAAATAAATGACGTCACAAAATACATAACGTCAAAAAAATAAATGACGTCACAAAATACATAACGTCACAAAAATAAATGACGTCACAAAATACATAACGTCACAAAAATAAATGACGTCACAAAATACATAACGTCACAAAAATAAATGACGTCACAAAAATAAATAACGTCACAAAATACATAACGTCACAAAATACATAACGTCACAAAAATAAATGACGTCACAAAATACATAACGTCACAAAAATAAATGACGTCACAAAATACATAACGTCAAAAAATAAATGACGTCACAAAATACATAACGTCACAAAAATAAATGACGTCACAAAATACATAACGTCACAAAAATAAATGACGTCACAATAATAAATGACGTCACAAAATACATAACGTCACAAAAATAAATGACGTCACAAAATACATAACGTTACAAAAATAAATGACGTAACAAAATACATAACGTCACAAAAATAAATGACGTCACAAAATACATAACGTCACAAAAAATGACGTCACAAAATACATAACGTCACAAAACTAAATGACGTCACAAAATACATAACGTCACAAAAATAAATGACGTTACAAAAAACATAACGTCACAAAAATAAATGACGTCACAAAATACATAACGTCACAAAAATAAATGACGTCACAAAATACAAAACGTCACAAAAACAAATGACGTCACAAAATACATAACGTCAAAAAAATAAATGACGTCACAAAATACATAACGTCACAAAAATAAATGACGTCACAAAATACATAACGTCACAAAATTAATTACGTCACAAAATACATAACGTCACAAAAATAAATGACGTCACAAAAATTAATTACGTCACAAAATACATAACGTCACAAAAATAAATGACGTCAAAAAATACAAAACCTCACAAAAATAAATGATGTCACAAAATACATAACGTCACAAAATATATAACGTCACAAAAATAAATGACGTCACAAAAATTAAGTACGTCACAAAATACATAGCGTCACAAAAATAAATAACGTCACAAAATACATAACATCACAAAATACATAACGTCACAAAAATAAATGACGTCACAAAATAAATAAAGTCACAAAAATAAATGACGTCACAAAATACATAACGTCACAAAAATTAATGACGTCACAAAATACATAACGTCACAAAAATAAATGACGTCACAAAATACATAACGTCACAAAAATAAATGACGTCACAAAATACATAACGTCATAAAATACATAACGTCACAAAAAATGACGTCACAAAATACATTACGTCAAAAAAATAAATGACGTTACAAAATACATAACGTCACAAAAATAAATGACGTCACAAAATACATAACATCACAAAAATAAATGACGTCAGAAAATACATAACGTCTCAAAAAAAAGACGTCACAAAATACATAATGTCATAAAAATAAATGACGTCCCAAAATACATAACGTCAAAAAAAATGACGTCACAAAATACATAACGTCATAAAAATAAATGACGTCATAAAAATTAATTACTTCACAAAATACATAACGTCACAAAAATAAATGACGTCACAAAATACATAACGTCACAAAATATATTACGTCACAAAAATAAATGACGTCACAAAATACATAACGTCACAAAAATAAATAACGTCACAAAATACATAACGTCACAAAAATAAATGACGTCACAAAAATTAATTACGTCACAAATTACATAACGTCACAAAAATAAATGACGTCAAAAAATACAAAACCTCACAAAAATAAATGATGTCACAAAATACATAACGTCACAAAAATAAATGACGTCACAAAATACATAACGTCACAAAAATAAATGACGTCACAAAATACATAACGTCACAAAAATAAATGACGTCACAAAATACATAACGTCTCAAAAATAAATGACGTCACAAAAATAAATAACGTCACAAAATACATAACGTCACAAAATACATAACGTCACAAAAATAAATGACGTCACAAAATACATAGCGTCACAAAAATAAATGACGTCACAAAATACATAACGTCAAAAAAATAAATGACGTCACAAAATACATAACGTCACAAAAATAAATGACGTCACAAAATACATAACGTCACAAAAATAAATGACGTCACAATAATAAATGACGTCACAAAATACATAACGTCACAAAAATAAATGACGTCACAAAATACATAACGTTACAAAAATAAATGACGTCACAAAATACATAACGTCACAAAAATAAATGACGTCACAAAATACATAACGTCACAAAAAAAGACGTCACAAAATACATAACGTCACAAAAATGAATGACGTCACAAAATACATAACGTCACAAAAATAAATGACGTCACAAAATACATAACGTCAAAAAATACATAACGTCACAAAAAATGACGTCACAAAATACATAACGTCAAATAAATAAATGACGTTACAAAATACATAACGTCACAAAAATAAATGACGTCACAAAATACATAACGTCACAAAAATAATTGACGTCAGAAAATACATAACGTCACAAAAAAAATGACGTCACAAAATACATAATGTCACAAAAATAAATGACGTCCCAAAATACATAACGTCACAAAAATAAATGACGTCACAAAATACATAACGTCACAAAAATAAATGACGTCAAAAAATACATAACGTCACAAAAATAAATGACGTCACAAACATAATGACGTCACAAAATACATATTGTAACAAAAATAAATGACGTCACAAAATACATAACGTCACAAAAATAAATGACGTCACAAAATACATAACGTCAAAAAAAATGACGTCACAAAATACATAACGTCATAAAAATAAATGACGTCACAAAAATTAATTACTTCACAAAATACATAACGTCACAAAAATAAATGACGTCACAAAATACATAACGTCACAAAATATATTACGTCACAAAATAAAATGACGTCACAAAATAAATAAAGTCACAAAAAATAATGACGTCACAAAATGCATAACGTCACAAAAATAAATGATGTCACAAAATACATAACGTCACAAAAATAAATGACGTCATAAAATACATAACGTCACAAAAATAAATGACGTCACAAAAATTTATTACGTCACGAAAATAAATAACGTCACGAAATACATAACGTCACAAAATACATAGCGGCACAAAAATAAAAGACGTCACAAAGTACATAACTTCACAAAAATAAATGACGTCACAAAATACATAACGTCAAAAAAATAAATGACGTCAAAAAAATACATAACGTCACAAAAATAAATGACGTCACAAAATACATAACGTCACAAAAATAAATGACGTCACAAAATACATAACGTCACAAAAATAAATGACGTCACAAAATACATAACGTCACAAAAATAAATGACGTCACAAAATACATAACGTTACAAAAATAAATGAGGTCACAAAATACATAACGTCACAAAAATAAATGACGTCCAAAATACATAACGTCACAAAAAAATGACGTCACAAAATACATAACGTCACAAAAATAAATGACGTCAAAAAATACATAACATCACAAAAATAAATGACGTCACAAAATTAATTACGTCACAAAATACATAACGTCACAAAAATAAATGACGTCACAAAATATTTAACGACACAAAATTAAATGACGTCACAAAATAAATAAAGTCACAAAAATAAATGACGTCACAAAAATTAATTACGTCACAAAATGCATAACGTCACAAAATATATAACGTCACAAAAATAAATGACGTCACAAAAATTAAGTACGTCACAAAATACATAGCGTCACAAAAATAAATAACGTCACAAAATACATAACGTCACAAAAATAAATGACGTCACAAAATAAATAAAGTCACAAAAATAAATGACGTCACAAAATACATAACGTCAAAAAAATAAATGACGTTACAAAATACAAAACATCACAAAAATAAATGACGTCACAAAATACATAACGTCACAAAAATAAATGACGTCACAAAATACATAACGTCACAAAAAAATGACGTCTCAAAATACATAATGTCACAAAAATAAATGACGTCCCAAAATACATAACGTCACAAAAATAAATGACGTCACAAAATACATAACGTCACAAAAATAAATGACGTCACAAAATACATAACGTCACAAAAATAAATGACGTCACAAACATAATGACGTCACAAAATACATATTGTCACAAAAATAAATGACGTCACAAAATACATAACGTCACAAAAATAAATGACGTCACAAAATACATAACGTCAAAAAAAAATGACGTCACAAAATACATAACGTCATAAAAATAAATGACGTCACAAAAATTAATTTCTTCACAAAATACATAACGTCACAAAAATAAATGACGTCACAAAATACATAACGTCACAAAATACATTACGTCACAAAAATAAATGACGTCACAAAAATAAATAACGTCACAAAATACATAACGTCACAAAATACATAACGGCAAAAAAATAAATGACGTCACAAAATACATAACGTCGCAAAAATAAATGACGTCACAAAATACATAACGTCAAAAAAATAAATGACGTCACAAAATACATAACGTCACAAAAATAAATGACGTCAAAAAATACATAACGTCATAAAAATAAATGACGTCACAATAATAAATGACGTCACAAAATACATAACGTCACAAAAATAAATGACGTCACAAAATACATAACGTTACAAAAATAAATGACGTCACAAAATACATAACGTCACAAAAATAAATGACGTCACAAAATACATAACGTCACAAAAAATGACGTCACAAAATACAAAACGTCACAAAAATAAATGACGTCACAAAATACATAACGTCACAAAAATAAATGACGTCAAAAAATACATAACGTCACAAAAATAAATGACGTCACAAAATACATAACGTCACAAAAATAAATGACGTCACAAAATACATAACGTCACAAAAATAAATGAAGTCACAAAATACATAACGTCACAAAAACAAATGACGTCACAAAATATATAACGTCACAAAAATAAATGACGTCACAAAATACATAACGTCACAAAAATAAATGACGTCACAAAAATTAATTACGTCACAAAATACATAACGTCACAAAATATATAACGTCACAAATATAAATGACGTCACAAAAATTAATTACGTCACAAAATACATAACGTCACAAAAATAAATAACGTAACATAATACATAACGTCACAAAATACATAACCTCACAAAAATAATTGACGTCACAAAATAAATAAAGTCACAAAAATAAATGACGTCACAAAATACATAACGTCACAAAAATAAATGACGTCACAAAATCCATAACGTCACAAAATAAATGACGTCACAAAAATTAATTACGTCACAAAATACATAACGTCACAAAAATAAATGACGTCACAAACATAATGACGTCACAAAATACATATTGTCACAAAATTAATGACGTCACAAAATACATAACGTCACAAAAATAAATGACGTCACAAAATACAAAACGTCAAAAAAAAATGACGTCACAAAATACATAACGTCATAAAAATAAATGACGTCACAAAAATTAATTATGTCACAAAATACATAACGTCACATAATACATAACGTCACAAAATACATAACGTCACAAAAATAATTGACGTCACAAAATAAATAAAGTCACAAAAATAAATGACGTCACAAAATACATAACGTCACAAAAATAAATGACGTCACAATAATAAATGACGTCACAAAATACATAACGTCACAAAAATAAATGACGTCACAAAATACATAACATTACAAAAATAAATGACGTCACAAAATACATAACGTCACAAAAATAAATGACGTCACAAAATACATAACGTCACAAAAAATGACGTCACAAAATACATAACGTCACAAAAATAAATGACGTCACAAAATACATAACGTCACAAAAATAAATGACGTTACAAAAAACATAACGTCACAAAAATAAATGACGTCACAAAATACATAACGTCACAAAAATAAATGACGTCACAAAATACATAACGTCACAAAAATAAATGACGTCACAAAATACATAACGTCACAAAATACATAACGTCACAAAGATAAATGACGTCACAAAATAAATAAAGTCACAAAAATAAATGACGTCACAAAATGCATAACGTCACAAAAATAAATGACGTCACGAAATACATAACGTTACAAAAATAAATGACGTCACAAAATATTTAACGTCACAAAAATAAATGACGTCACAAAATACATAACGTCACAAAAATAAATGATGTTACAAAAAACATAACGTCACAAAAATAAATGATGTCACAAAATACATAACGTCACAAAAATAAATGAGGTCACAAAATACATAACGTCACAAAAATAAATGACGTCACAAAATACATAACGTCACAAAAATAAATGACGTCACAAAATACATAACGTCACAAAAATAAATGACGTCACAAAAATAAATAACGTCACAAAATACATAACGTCACAAAATACATAACGTCACAAAAATAAATGACGTCACAAAATACATAACGTCACAAAATAAATGACGTCACAAAATACATAACGTCAAAAAAATAAATGACGTCACAAAATACATAACGTCACAAAAATAAATGACGTCACAAAATACATAACGTCACAAAAATAAATGACGTCACAAAATACATAACGTCACAAAAATAAATGACGTCACAAAAATAAATAACGTCACAAAATACATAACGTCACAAAATACATAACGTCACAAAAATAAATGACGTCACAAAATACATAACGTCACAAAAATAAATGACGTCACAAAATACATAACGTCAAAAAATAAATGACGTCACAAAATACATAACGTCACAAAAATAAATGACGTCACAAAATACATAACGTCACAAAAATAAATGACGTCACAATAATAAATGACGTCACAAAATACATAACGTCACAAAAATAAATGACGTCACAAAATACATAACGTTACAAAAATAAATGACGTAACAAAATACATAACGTCACAAAAATAAATGACGTCACAAAATACATAACGTCACAAAAAATGACGTCACAAAATACATAACGTCACAAAAATAAATGACGTCACAAAATACATAACGTCACAAAAATAAATGACGTTACAAAAAACATAACGTCACAAAAATAAATGACGTCACAAAATACATAACGTCACAAAAATAAATGACGTCACAAAATACAAAACGTCACAAAAACAAATGACGTCACAAAATACATAACGTCAAAAAAATAAATGACGTCACAAAATACATAACGTCACAAAAATAAATAACGTCACAAAATACATAACGTCACAAAATACATAACGTCACAAAAATAAATGACGTCACAAAATAAATAAAGTCACAAAAATAAATGAAGTCACAAAATACATAACGTCACAAAAATAAATGACGTCACAAAATACATAACGTCACAAAATTAATTACGTCACAAAATACATAACGTCACAAAAATAAATGACGTCACAAAAATTAATTACGTCACAAAATACATAACGTCACAAAAATAAATGACGTCAAAAAATACAAAACCTCACAAAAATAAATGATGTCACAAAATACATAACGTCACAAAATATATAACGTCACAAAAATAAATGACGTCACAAAAATTAAGTACGTCACAAAATACATAGCGTCACAAAAATAAATAACGTCACAAAATACATAACATCACAAAATACATAACGTCACAAAAATAAATGACGTCACAAAATAAATAAAGTCACAAAAATAAATGACGTCACAAAATACATAACGTCACAAAAATTAATGACGTCACAAAATACATAACGTCACAAAAATAAATGACGTCACAAAATACATAACGTCACAAAAATAAATGACGTCACAAAATACATAACGTCATAAAATACATAACGTCACAAAAAATGACGTCACAAAATACATTACGTCAAAAAAATAAATGACGTTACAAAATACATAACGTCACAAAAATAAATGACGTCACAAAATACATAACATCACAAAAATAAATGACGTCAGAAAATACATAACGTCTCAAAAAAAAAGACGTCACAAAATACATAATGTCATAAAAATAAATGACGTCCCAAAATACATAACGTCAAAAAAAATGACGTCACAAAATACATAACGTCATAAAAATAAATGACGTCACAAAAATTAATTACTTCACAAAATACATAACGTCACAAAAATAAATGACGTCACAAAATACATAACGTCACAAAATATATTACGTCACAAAAATAAATGACGTCACAAAATACATAACGTCACAAAAATAAATAACGTCACAAAATACATAACGTCACAAAAATAAATGACGTCACAAAAATTAATTACGTCACAAATTACATAACGTCACAAAAATAAATGACGTCAAAAAATACAAAACCTCACAAAAATAAATGATGTCACAAAATACATAACGTCACAAAAATAAATGACGTCACAAAATACATAACGTCACAAAAATAAATGACGTCACAAAATACATAACGTCACAAAAATAAATGACGTCACAAAATACATAACGTCACAAAAATAAATGACGTCACAAAAATAAATAACGTCACAAAATACATAACGTCACAAAATACATAACGTCACAAAAATAAATGACGTCACAAAATACATAACGTCACAAAAATAAATGACGTCACAAAATACATAACGTCAAAAAAATAAATGACGTCACAAAATACATAACGTCACAAAAATAAATGACGTCACAAAATACATAACGTCACAAAAATAAATGACGTCACAATAATAAATGACGTCACAAAATACATAACGTCACAAAAATAAATGACGTCACAAAATACATAACGTTACAAAAATAAATGACGTCACAAAATACATAACGTCACAAAAATAAATGACGTCACAAAATACATAACGTCACAAAAAAAGACGTCACAAAATACATAACGTCACAAAAATGAATGACGTCACAAAATACATAACGTCACAAAAATAAATGACGTCACAAAATACATAACGTCATAAAATACATAACGTCACAAAAAATGACGTCACAAAATACATAACGTCAAATAAATAAATGACGTTACAAAATACATAACGTCACAAAAATAAATGACGTCACAAAATACATAACGTCACAAAAATAATTGACGTCAAAAAATACATAACGTCACAAAAAAAATGACGTCACAAAATACATAATGTCACAAAAATAAATGACGTCCCAAAATACATAACGTCACAAAAATATATGACGTCACAAAATACATAACGTCACAAAAATAAATGACGTCAAAAAATACATAACGTCACAAAAATAAATGACGTCACAAACATAATGACGTCACAAAATACATATTGTAACAAAAATAAATGACGTCACAAAATACATAACGTCACAAAAATAAATGACGTCACAAAATACATAACGTCAAAAAAAATGACGTCACAAAATACATAACGTCATAAAAATAAATGACGTCACAAAAATTAATTACTTCACAAAATACATAACGTCACAAAAATAAATGACGTCACAAAATACATAACGTCACAAAATATATTACGTCACAAAATAAAACGACGTCACAAAATAAATAAAGTCACAAAAATAAATGACGTCACAAAATGCATAACGTCACAAAAATAAATGATGTCACAAAATACATAACGTCACAAAAATAAATGACGTCATAAAATACATAACGTCACAAAAATAAATGACGTCACAAAAATTTATTACGTCACGAAAATAAATAACGTCACGAAATACATAACGTCACAAAATACATAGCGGCACAAAGATAAAAGACGTCACAAAGTACATAACGTCACAAAAATAAATGACGTCACAAAATACATAACGTCAAAAAAATAAATGACGTCAAAAAAATACATAACGTCACAAAAATAAATGACGTCACAAAATACATAACGTCACAAAAATAAATGACGTCACAAAATACATAACGTCACAAAAATAAATGACGTCACAAAATACATAACGTCACAAAAATAAATGACGTCACAAAATACATAACGTTACAAAAATAAATGAGGTCACAAAATACATAACGTCACAAAAATAAATGACGTCCAAAATACATAACGTCACAAAAAAATGACGTCACAAAATACATAACGTCACAAAAATAAATGACGTCAAAAAATACATAACATCACAAAAATAAATGACGTCACAAAATTAATTACGTCACAAAATACATAACGTCACAAAAATAAATGACGTCACAAAATACATAACGTTACAAAAATAAATGACGTCACAAAATACATAACGTCACAAAAATAAATGACGTCACAAAATACATAACGTCACAAAAAAAGACGTCACAAAATACATAACGTCACAAAAATGAATGACGTCACAAAATACATAACGTCACAAAAATAAATGACGTCACAAAATACATAACGTCATAAAATACATAACGTCACAAAAAATGACGTCACAAAATACATAACGTCAAATAAATAAATGACGTTACAAAATACATAACGTCACAAAAATAAATGACGTCACAAAATACATAACGTCACAAAAATAATTGACGTCAAAAAATACATAACGTCACAAAAAAAATGACGTCACAAAATACATAATGTCACAAAAATAAATGACGTCCCAAAATACATAACGTCACAAAAATATATGACGTCACAAAATACATAACGTCACAAAAATAAATGACGTCAAAAAATACATAACGTCACAAAAATAAATGACGTCACAAACATAATGACGTCACAAAATACATATTGTAACAAAAATAAATGACGTCACAAAATACATAACGTCACAAAAATAAATGACGTCACAAAATACATAACGTCAAAAAAAATGACGTCACAAAATACATAACGTCATAAAAATAAATGACGTCACAAAAATTAATTACTTCACAAAATACATAACGTCACAAAAATAAATGACGTCACAAAATACATAACGTCACAAAATATATTACGTCACAAAATAAAACGACGTCACAAAATAAATAAAGTCACAAAAATAAATGACGTCACAAAATGCATAACGTCACAAAAATAAATGATGTCACAAAATACATAACGTCACAAAAATAAATGACGTCATAAAATACATAACGTCACAAAAATAAATGACGTCACAAAAATTTATTACGTCACGAAAATAAATAACGTCACGAAATACATAACGTCACAAAATACATAGCGGCACAAAAATAAAAGACGTCACAAAGTACATAACGTCACAAAAATAAATGACGTCACAAAATACATAACGTCAAAAAAATAAATGACGTCAAAAAAATACATAACGTCACAAAAATAAATGACGTCACAAAATACATAACGTCACAAAAATAAATGACGTCACAAAATACATAACGTCACAAAAATAAATGACGTCACAAAATACATAACGTCACAAAAATAAATGACGTCACAAAATACATAACGTTACAAAAATAAATGAGGTCACAAAATACATAACGTCACAAAAATAAATGACGTCCAAAATACATAACGTCACAAAAAAATGACGTCACAAAATACATAACGTCACAAAAATAAATGACGTCAAAAAATACATAACATCACAAAAATAAATGACGTCACAAAATTAATTACGTCACAAAATACATAACGTCACAAAAATAAATGACGTCACAAAATATTTAACGACACAAAATTAAATGACGTCACAAAATAAATAAAGTCACAAAAATAAATGACGTCACAAAAATTAATTACGTCACAAAATGCATAACGTCACAAAATATATAACGTCACAAAAATAAATGACGTCACAAAAATTAAGTACGTCACAAAATACATAGCGTCACAAAAATAAATAACGTCACAAAATACATAACGTCACAAAAATAAATGACGTCACAAAATAAATAAAGTCACAAAAATAAATGACGTCACAAAATACATAACGTAAAAAAAATAAATGACGTTACAAAATACATAACATCACAAAAATAAATGACGTCACAAAATACATAACGTCACAAAAATAAATGACGTCACAAAATACATAACGTCACAAAAAAAATGACGTCTCAAAATACATAATGTCACAAAAATAAATGACGTCCCAAAATACATAACGTCACAAAAATAAATGACGTCACAAAATACATAACGTCACAAAAATAAATGACGTCACAAAATACATAACGTCACAAAAATAAATGACGTCACAAACATAATGACGTCACAAAATACATATTGTCACAAAAATAAATGACGTCACAAAATACATAACGTCACAAAAATAAATGACGTCACAAAATACATAACGTCAAAAAAAAATGACGTCACAAAATACATAACGTCATAAAAATAAATGACGTCACAAAAATTAATTTCTTCACAAAATACATAACGTCACAAAAATAAATGACGTCACAAAATACATAACGTCACAAAATACATTACGTCACAAAAATAAATGACGTCACAAAATACATAACGTCACAAAAATAAATAACGTCACAAAATACATAACGTCACAAAAATAAATGACGTCACAAAAATTAATTACGTCACAAAATACATAACGTCACAAAAATAAATAACGTCAAAAAATACAAAACCTCACAAAAATAAATGATGTCACAAAATACATAACGTCACAAAAATAAATGACGTCACAAAATACATAACGTCACAAAAATAAATGACGTCACAAAATACATAACGTCACAAAAATAAATGACGTCACAAAATACATAACGTCACAAAAATAAATGATGTCACAAAAATAAATGACGTCACAAAATACATAACGTCACAAAAATAAATGACGTCACAAAATACATAACGTCACAAAAATAAATGACGTCACAAAATACATAACGTCACAAAAATAAATGACGTCACAATAATAAATGACGTCACAAAATACATAACGTCACAAAAATAAATGACGTCACAAAATACATAACGTCACAAAAATAAATGACGTCACAAAATACATAACGTCACAAAAATGACTTCACAAAATACATAACGTCACAAAAATAAATGACGTCACAAAATACATAACGTCAAAAAAATAAATGACGTTACAAAAAACATAACGTTACAAAAATAAATGACGTCACAAAATACATAACGTCACAAAAATAAATGACGTCACAAAATACAAAACGTCACAAAAACAAATGACGTCACAAAATACATAACGTCAAAAAAATAAATGACGTCACAAAATACATAACGTCACAAAAATAAATAACGTCACAAAATACATAACGTCACAAAATACATAACGTCACAAAAATTAATGACGTCACAAAATAAATAAAGTCACAAAAATAAATGACGTCACAAAATACATAACGTCACAAAAATAAATGACGTCACAAAATACATAACGTCACAAAATTAATTACGTCACAAAATACATAACGTCACAAAAATTAATGACGTCACAAAATATTTAACGACACAAAATTAAATGACATCACAAAATAAATAAAGTCACAAAAATAAATGACGTCACAAACATTAATTACGTCACAAAATGCATAACGTCACAAAATATATAACGTCACAAAAATAAATGACGTCACAAAAATTAAGTACGTCACAAAATACATAGCGTCACAAAAATAAATAACGTCACAAAATACATAACGTCACAAAATACATAACGTCACAAAAATAAATGACGTCACAAAATACATAACGTCACAAAAATAAATAACGTCACAAAATACATAACGTCACAAAAATAAATGACGTCACAAAAATTAATTACGTCACAAAATACATAACGTCACAAAAATAAATGACGTCAAAAAATACAAAACCTCACACAAATAATAAATGTCACAAAATACATAACGTCACAAAAAAAAATGACGTCACAAAATACATAACGTCACAAAAATAAATGACGTCACAAAATACATAACGTCACAAAAATAAATGACGTCACAAAATACATAACGTCACAAAATACATAACGTCACAAAAATAAATGACGTCACAAAATACATAACGTCACAAAAATAAATGACGTCACAAAATACATAACGTCACAAAAATAAATGACGTCACAAAATACATAACGTCACAAAAATAAATGACGTCACAAAAATAAATAACGTCACAAAATACATAACGTCACAAAATACATAACGTCACAAAATACATAACGTCACAAAAATAAATGACGTCACAAAATACATAACGTCACAAAAATAAATGACGTCACAAAATACATAACGTCAAAAAAATAAATGACGTCACAAAATACATAACGTCACAAAAATAAATGACGTCACAAAATACATAACGAAACAAAAATAAATGACGTCACAATAATAAATGACGTCACAAAATACATAACGTCACAAAAATAAATGACGTCACAAAATACATAACGTTACAAAAATAAATGACGTCATAAAATACATAACGTCACAAAAATAAATGACGTCACAAAATAAATAACGTCACAAAAAATGACGTCACAAAATACATAACGTCACAAAAATAAATTACGTCACAAAATACATAACGTCACAAAAATAAATGACGTTACAAAAAACATAACGTCACAAAAATAAATGACGTCACAAAATACAAAACGTCACAAAAACAAATGACGTCACAAAATACATAACGTCAAAAAAATAAATGACGTCTCAAAATACATAACGTCACAAAAATAAATAACGTCACAAAATACATAACGTCACAATATACATAACGTCACAAAAATAAATGACGTCACAAAATAAATAAAGTCACAAAAATAAATGACGTCACAAAATACATAACGTCACAAAAATAAATGACGTCACAAAATACATAACGTCACAAAATTAATGACGTCACAAAAATTAATTACGTCACAAAATACATAACGTCACAAAAATAAATGACGTCACAAAATACATAACGTCACAAAATTAATGACGTCACAAAAATTAATTACGTCACAAAATACATAACGTCACAAAAATTAATTACGTCAAAAAATACATAACCTCACAAAAATAAATGACGTCACAAAATACATAACGTCACAAAAATAAATGACGTCACAAAAATTAATTACGTCACAAAATACATAACGTCACAAAAATAAATGACGTCACAAAAATTAATTACGTCACAAAATACATAACGTCACAAAAATAAATGACGTCAAAAAATACATAACCTCACAAAAATAAATGATGTCACAAAATACATAACGTCACAAAAATAAATGACGTCACAAAATACATAACGTCACAAAAATAAATGACGTCACAAAATACATAACGTCACAAAAATAAATGACGTCACAAAATACATAACGTCACAAAAATAAATGACGTCACAAAAATAAATAACGTCACAAAATGCATAACGTCACAAAATACATAACGGTAAAAAATAAATGACGTCACAAAATACATAACGTCACAAAAATAAATGACGTCACAAAAATTAATTACGTCACAAAATACATAACGTCACAAAATATATAACGTCACAAAAATAAATGAGGTCACAAAAATTAATTACGTCACAAAATACATAACGTCACAAAAATAAATAACGTCACAAAATACATAACGTCAAAAAATACATAACGTCAAAAAAATAAATGACGTCACAAAATAAATAAAGTCACAAAAATAAATGACGTCACAAAATACATAACGTCACAAAAATAAATGACGTCACAAAATACATAACGTCACAAAAAATGACGTCACAAAATACATAACGTCACAAAAATAAATGACGTCACAAAATACATAACGTCACAAAAATAAATGACGTTACAAAAAACATAACGTCACAAAAATAAATGACGTCACAAAATACATAACGTCACAAAAATAAATGACGTCACAAAATACATAACGTCACAAAAATAAATGACGTCACAATAATAAATGACGTCACAAAATACATAACGTCACAAAAATAAATGACGTCAAAAAATACATAACGTCACAAAAATTAATGACGTCACAAAATACATAACGTTACAAAAATAAATGACGTCACAAAATATTTAACGACACAAAATTAAATGACGTCACAAAATACATATTTCATAAAATACATAACGTCACAAAAATAAATGACGTCACAAATACATAACGTCACAAAAATAAATGACGTCACAAAATACATAACGTCACAAATATAAATGACGTCACAATAATAAATGACGTCACAAAATACATAACGTCACAGAAATAAATGACGTCACAAAAATAAATAACGTCACAAAATGCATAACGTCACAAAATACATAACGGTAAAAAATAAATGACGTCACAAAATACATAACGTCACAAAAATAAATGACGTCACAAAAATTAATTACGTCACAAAATACATAACGTCACAAAATATATAACGTCACAAAAATAAATGAGGTCACAAAAATTAATTACGTCACAAAATACATAACGTCACAAAAATAAATAACGTCACAAAATACATAACGTCAAAAAATACATAACGTCAAAAAAATAAATGACGTCACAAAATAAATAAAGTCACAAAAATAAATGACGTCACAAAATACATAACGTCACAAAAATAAATGACGTCACAAAATACATAACGTCACAAAAAATGACGTCACAAAATACATAACGTCACAAAAATAAATGACGTCACAAAATACATAACGTCACAAAAATAAATGACGTTACAAAAAACATAACGTCACAAAAATAAATGACGTCACAAAATACATAACGTCACAAAAATAAATGACGTCACAAAATACATAACGTCACAAAAATAAATGACGTCACAATAATAAATGACGTCACAAAATACATAACGTCACAAAAATAAATGACGTCAAAAAATACATAACGTCACAAAAATAAATGACGTCACAAAATACATAACGTTACAAAAATAAATGACGTCACAAAATATTTAACGACACAAAATTAAATGACGTCACAAAATACATATTTCATAAAATACATAACGTCACAAAAATAAATGACGTCACAAAATACATAACGTCACAAAAATAAATGACGTCACAAAATACATAACGTCACAAATATAAATGACGTCACAATAATAAATGACGTCACAAAATACATAACGTCACAGAAATAAATGACGTCACAAAATACATAACGTCACAAAAATAAATGACGTCACAAAAATTAATTACGTCACAAAATACATAACGTCACAAAAATAAATGACGTCACAAAAACTAATTAGGTCACAAAATACATAACGTCACAAAAATAAATAACGTCACAAAATACATAACGTCACAAAATACATAACGTCACAAAAATAAATGACGTCACAAAATAAATAAAGTCACAAAAATAAATGACGTCACAAAATGCATAACGTCACAAAAATAAATGACGTCACGAAATACATAACGTTACAAAAATAAATGACGTCACAAAATATTTAACGACACAAAATTAAATGACGTCACAAAATACATATTTCATAAAATACATAACGTCACAAAAATAAATGACGTCACAAAATACATAACGTCACAAAAATAAATGACGTCACAAAATACATAACGTCACAAAAATAAATGACGTCACAAAATACATAAGGTCACAAAAACAAATGACGTCACAAAATACATAACGTCACAAAAATAAATGACGTCACAAAATACATAACGTCACAAAAATAAATGACGTCACAAAATTTAATTACGTCACAAATACATAACGTCACAAAATATATAACGTCACAAAAATAAATGACGTCACAAGAATTAATTAAGTCACAAAATACATAACGTCACAAAAATAAATAACGTCACAAAATACATAACGTCACAAAATACATAACGTCACAAAAATAAATGACGTCACAAAATAAATAAAGTCACAAAAATAAATGACGTCACAAAATGCATAACGTCACAAAAATAAATGATGTCACAAAATACATAATGTCACAAAAATAAATGACGTCATAAAATACATAACGTCACAAAAATAAATGACGTCACAAAAATTTATTACGTCACGAAAATAAATAACGTCACAAAATACATAACGTCACAAAATACATAGCGGCACAAAAATAAAAGACGTCACAAAGTACATAACGTCACAAAAATAAATGACGTCACAAAATACATAACGTCAAAAAAATAAATGACGTCAAAAAAATACATAACGTCACAAAAATAAATGACGTCACAAAATACATAACGTCACAAAAATAAATGACGTCACAATAATAAATGACGTCACAAAATACATAACGTCACAAAAATAAATGACGTCACAAAATACATAACGTTACAAAAATAAATGACGTCACAAAATACATAACGTCACAAAAATAAATGACGTCCAAAATACATAACGTCACAAAAAAATGACGTCACAAAATACATAACGTCACAAAAATAAATGACGTCAAAAAATACATAACGTCACAAAAATAAATGACGTCACAAAATTAATTACGTCACAAAATACATAACGTCACAAAAATAAATGACGTCACAAAATATTTAACGACACAAAATTAATTGACGTCACAAAATAAATAAAGTCACAAAAATAAATGACGTCACAAAAATTAATTACGTCACAAAATGCATAACGTCACAAAATATATAACGTCACAAAAATAAATGACGTCACAAAAATTAAGTACGTCACAAAATACATAGCGTCACAAAAATAAATGACGTCACAAAATACATAACGTCATAAAATACATAACGTCACAAAAATAAATGACGTCACAAAATATTTAACGACACAAAATTAAATGACGTCACAAAATAAATAAAGTCACAAAAATAAATGACGTCACAAAAATAAATGACGTCACAAAATACATAACGTCACAGAAATAAATGACGTCACAAAATGCATAACGTCACAAAAATAAATGATGTCACAAAATACATAACGTCACAAAAATAAATGACGTCATAAAATACATAACGTCACAAAAATAAATGACGTCACAAAAATTTATTACGTCACGAAAATAAATAACGTCACGAAATACATAACGTCACAAAATACATAGCGGCACAAAAATAAAAGACGTCACAAAGTACATAACGTCACAAAAATAAATGACGTCACAAAATACATAACGTCAAAAAAATAAATGACGTCAAAAAAATACATAACGTCACAAAAATAAATGACGTCACAAAATACATAACGTCACAAAAATAAATGACGTCACAAAATACATAACGTCACAAAATAAATGACGTCACAAAATACATAACGTCACAAAAATAAATGACGTCACAAAATACATAACGTTACAAAAATAAATGAGGTCACAAAATACATAACGTCACAAAAATAAATGACGTCCAAAATACATAACGTCACAAAAAAATGACGTCACAAAATACATAACGTCACAAAAATAAATGACGTCAAAAAATACATAACATCACAAAAATAAATAACGTCACAAAATTAATTACGTCACAAAATACATAACGTCACAAAAATAAATGACGTCACAAAATATTTAACGACACAAAATTAAATGACGTCACAAAATAAATAAAGTCACAAAAATAAATGACGTCACAAAAATTAATTACGTCACAAAATGCATAACGTCACAAAATATATAACGTCACAAAAATAAATGACGTCACAAAAATTAAGTACGTCACAAAATACATAGCGTCACAAAAATAAATAACGTCACAAAATACATAACGTCACAAAAATAAATGACGTCACAAAATAAATAAAGTCACAAAAATAAATGACGTCACAAAATACATAACGTCAAAAAAATAAATGACGTTACAAAATACATAACATCACAAAAATAAATGACGTCACAAAATACATAACGTCACAAAAATAAATGACGTCACAAAAATTAATTACGTCACAAAATACATAACGTCACAAAAATAAATGACGTCACAAAAACTAATTAGGTCACAAAATACATAACGTCACAAAAATAAATAACGTCACAAAATACATAACGTCACAAAATACATAACGTCACAAAAATAAATGACGTCACAAAATAAATAAAGTCACAAAAATAAATGACGTCACAAAATGCATAACGTCACAAAAATAAATGACGTCACGAAATACATAACGTTACAAAAATAAATGACGTCACAAAATATTTAACGACACAAAATTAAATGACGTCACAAAATACATATTTCATAAAATACATAACGTCACAAAAATAAATGACGTCACAAAATACATAACGTCACAAAAATAAATGACGTCACAAAATACATAACGTCACAAAAATAAATGACGTCACAAAATGCATAACGTCACAAAAATAAATGATGTCACAAAATACATAACGTCACAAAAATAAATGACGTCATAAAATACATAACGCCACAAAAATAAATGACGTCACAAAATACATAACGTCACAAAATACATAACGTCACAAAAATAAATGACGTCACAAAATATTTAACGACACAAAATTAAATGACGTCACAAAATACATATTTCATAAAATACATAACGTCACAAAAATAAATGACGTCACAAAAATAAATAACGTCACAAAATGCATAACGTCACAAAATATATAACGTCACAAAAATAAATGAGGTCACAAAAATTAATTACGTCACAAAATACATAACGTCACAAAAATAAATAACGTCACAAAATACATAACGTCAAAAAATACATAACGTCAAAAAAATAAATGACGTCACAAAATAAATAAAGTCACAAAAATAAATGACGTCACAAAATACATAACGTCACAAAAATAAATGACGTCACAAAATACATAACGTCACAAAAAATGACGTCACAAAATACATAACGTCACAAAAATAAATGACGTCACAAAATACATAACGTCACAAAAATAAATGACGTTACAAAAAACATAACGTCACAAAAATAAATGACGTCACAAAATACATAACGTCACAAAAATAAATGACGTCACAAAATACATAACGTCACAAAAATAAATGACGTCACAATAATAAATGACGTCACAAAATACATAACGTCACAAAAATAAATGACGTCAAAAAATACATAACGTCACAAAAATAAATGACGTCACAAAATACATAACGTTACAAAAATAAATGACGTCACAAAATATTTAACGACACAAAATTAAATGACGTCACAAAATACATATTTCATAAAATACATAACGTCACAAAAATAAATGACGTCACAAAATACATAACGTCACAAAAATAAATGACGTCACAAAATACATAACGTCACAAATATAAATGACGTCACAATAATAAATGACGTCACAAAATACATAACGTCACAAAAATAAATGACGTCACAAAATACATAACGTCACAAAAATCAATGACGTCACAAAAATTAATTACGTCACAAAATATATAACGTCACAAAAATAAATGACGTCACAAAAACTAATTAGGTCACAAAATACATAACGTCACAAAAATAAATAACGTCACAAAATACATAACGTCACAAAATACATAACGTCACAAAAATAAATGACGTCACAAAATAAATAAAGTCACAAAAATAAATGACGTCACAAAATGCATAACGTCACAAAAATAAATGACGTCACGAAATACATAACGTTACAAAAATAAATGACGTCACAAAATATTTAACGACACAAAATTAAATGACGTCACAAAATACATATTTCATAAAATACATAACGTCACAAAAATAAATGACGTCACAAAATACATAACGTCACAAAAATAAATGACGTCACAAAATACATAACGTCACAAAAATAAATGACGTCACAAAATACATAAGGTCACAAAAACAAATGACGTCACAAAATACATAACGTCACAAAAATAAAAGACGTCACAAAATACATAACGTCACAAAAATAAATGACGTCACAAAATTTAATTACGTCACAAAATACATAACGTCACAAAATATATAACGACACAAAATTAATTGACGTCACAAAATAAATAAAGTCACAAAAATAAATGACGTCACAAAAATTAATTACGTCACAAAATGCATAACGTCACAAAATATATAACGTCACAAAAATAAATGACGTCACAAAAATTAAGTACGTCACAAAATACATAGCGTCACAAAAATAAATGACGTCACAAAATACATAACGTCATAAAATACATAACGTCACAAAAATAAATGACGTCACAAAATATTTAACGACACAAAATTAAATGACGTCACAAAATAAATAAAGTCACAAAAATAAATGACGTCACAAAAATAAATGACGTCACAAAATACATAACGTCACAGAAATAAATGACGTCACAAAATGCATAACGTCACAAAAATAAATGATGTCACAAAATACATAACGTCACAAAAATAAATGACGTCATAAAATACATAACGTCACAAAAATAAATGACGTCACAAAAATTTATTACGTCACGAAAATAAATAACGTCACGAAATACATAACGTCACAAAATACATAGCGGCACAAAAATAAAAGACGTCACAAAGTACATAACGTCACAAAAATAAATGACGTCACAAAATACATAACGTCAAAAAAATAAATGACGTCAAAAAAATACATAACGTCACAAAAATAAATGACGTCACAAAATACATAACGTCACAAAAATAAATGACGTCACAAAATACATAACGTCACAAAATAAATGACGTCACAAAATACATAACGTCACAAAAATAAATGACGTCACAAAATACATAACGTTACAAAAATAAATGAGGTCACAAAATACATAACGTCACAAAAATAAATGACGTCCAAAATACATAACGTCACAAAAAAATGACGTCACAAAATACATAACGTCACAAAAATAAATGACGTCAAAAAATACATAACATCACAAAAATAAATGACGTCACAAAATTAATTACGTCACAAAATACATAACGTCACAAAAATAAATGACGTCACAAAATATTTAACGACACAAAATTAAATGACGTCACAAAATAAATAAAGTCACAAAAATAAATGACGTCACAAAAATTAATTACGTCACAAAATGCATAACGTCACAAAATATATAACGTCACAAAAATAAATGACGTCACAAAAATTAAGTACGTCACAAAATACATAGCGTCACAAAAATAAATAACGTCACAAAATACATAACGTCACAAAAATAAATGACGTCACAAAATAAATAAAGTCACAAAAATAAATGACGTCACAAAATACATAACGTCAAAAAAATAAATGACGTTACAAAATACATAACATCACAAAAATAAATGACGTCACAAAATACATAACGTCACAAAAATAAATGACGTCACAAAAATTAATTACGTCACAAAATACATAACGTCACAAAAATAAATGACGTCACAAAAACTAATTAGGTCACAAAATACATAACGTCTCAAAAATAAATAACGTCACAAAATACATAACGTCACAAAATACATAACGTCACAAAAATAAATGACGTCACAAAATAAATAAAGTCACAAAAATAAATGACGTCACAAAATGCATAACGTCACAAAAATAAATGACGTCACGAAATACATAACGTTACAAAAATAAATGACGTCACAAAATATTTAACGACACAAAATTAAATGACGTCACAAAATACATATTTCATAAAATACATAACGTCACAAAAATAAATGACGTCACAAAATACATAACGTCACAAAAATAAATGACGTCACAAAATACATAACGTCACAAAAATAAATGACGTCACAAAATGCATAACGTCACAAAAATAAATGATGTCACAAAATACATAACGTCACAAAAATAAATGACGTCATAAAATACATAACGTCACAAAAATAAATGACGTCACAAAATACATAACGTCACAAAATACATAACGTCACAAAAATAAATGACGTCACAAAATATTTAACGACACAAAATTAAATGACGTCACAAAATACATATTTCATAAAATACATAACGTCACAAAAATAAATGACTTCACAAAAATAAATAACGTCACAAAATGCATAACGTCACAAAATACATAACGGTAAAAAATAAATGACGTCACAAAATACATAACGTCACAAAAATAAATGACGTCACAAAAATTAATTACGTCACAAAATACATAACGTCACAAAATATATAACGTCACAAAAATAAATGAGGTCACAAAAATTAATTACGTCACAAAATACATAACGTCACAAAAATAAATAACGTCACAAAATACATAACGTCAAAAAATACATAACGTCAAAAAAATAAATGACGTCACAAAATAAATAAAGTCACAAAAATAAATGACGTCACAAAATACATAACGTCACAAAAATAAATGACGTCACAAAATACATAACGTCACAAAAAATGACGTCACAAAATACATAACGTCACAAAAATAAATGACGTCACAAAATACATAACGTCACAAAAATAAATGACGTTACAAAAAACATAACGTCACAAAAATAAATGACGTCACAAAATACATAACGTCACAAAAATAAATAACGTCACAAAATACATAACGTCACAAAAATAAATGACGTCACAATAATAAATGACGTCACAAAATACATAACGTCACAAAAATAAATGACGTCAAAAAATACATAACGTCACAAAAATAAATGACGTCACAAAATACATAACGTTACAAAAATAAATGACGTCACAAAATATTTAACGACACAAAATTAAATGACGTCACAAAATACATATTTCATAAAATACATAACGTCACAAAAATAAATGACGTCACAAAATACATAACGTCACAAAAATAAATGACGTCACAAAATACATAACGTCACAAATATAAATGACGTCACAATAATAAATGACGTCACAAAATACATAACGTCACAGAAATAAATGACGTCACAAAATACATAACGTCACAAAAATAAATGACGTCACAAAAATTAATTACGTCACAAAATACATAACGTCACAAAAATAAATGACGTCACAAAAACTAATTAGGTCACAAAATACATAACGTCACAAAAATAAATAACGTCACAAAATACATAACGTCACAAAATACATAACGTCACAAAAATAAATGACGTCACAAAATAAATAAAGTCACAAAAATAAATGACGTCACAAAATGCATAACGTCACAAAAATAAATGACGTCACGAAATACATAACGTTACAAAAATAAATGACGTCACAAAATATTTAACGACACAAAATTAAATGACGTCACAAAATACATATTTCATAAAATACATAACGTCACAAAAATAAATGACGTCACAAAATACATAACGTCACAAAAATAAATGACGTCACAAAATACATAACGTCACAAAAATAAATGACGTCACAAAATACATAAGGTCACAAAAACAAATGACGTCACAAAATACATAACGTCACAAAAATAAATGACGTCACAAAATACATAACGTCACAAAAATAAATGACGTCACAAAATTTAATTACGTCACAAAATACATAACGTCACAAAATATATAACGTCACAAAAATAAATGACGTCACAAGAATTAATTAAGTCACAAAATACATAACGTCACAAAAATAAATAACGTCACAAAATACATAACGTCACAAAATACATAACGTCACAAAAATAAATGACGTCACAAAATAAATAAAGTCACAAAAATAAATGACGTCACAAAATGCATAACGTCACAAAAATAAATGATGTCACAAAATACATAATGTCACAAAAATAAATGACGTCATAAAATACATAACGTCACAAAAATAAATGACGTCACAAAAATTTATTACGTCACGAAAATAAATAACGTCACAAAATACATAGCGGCACAAAAATAAAAGACGTCACAAAGTACATAACGTCACAAAAATAAATGACGTCACAAAATACATAACGTCAAAAAAATAAATGACGTCAAAAAAATACATAACGTCACAAAAATAAATGACGTCACAAAATACATAACGTCACAAAAATAAATGACGTCACAATAATAAATGACGTCACAAAATACATAACGTCACAAAAATAAATGACGTCACAAAATACATAACGTTACAAAAATAAATGACGTCACAAAATACATAACGTCACAAAAATAAATGACGTCCAAAATACATAACGTCACAAAAAAATGACGTCACAAAATACATAACGTCACAAAAATAAATGACGTCAAAAAATACATAACGTCACAAAAATAAATGACGTCACAAAATTAATTACGTCACAAAATACATAACGTCACAAAAATAAATGACGTCACAAAATATTTAACGACACAAAATTAATTGACGTCACAAAATAAATAAAGTCACAAAAATAAATGACGTCACAAAAATTAATTACGTCACAAAATGCATAACGTCACAAAATATATAACGTCACAAAAATAAATGACGTCACAAAAATTAAGTACGTCACAAAATACATAGCGTCACAAAAATAAATGACGTCACAAAATACATAACGTCATAAAATACATAACGTCACAAAAATAAATGACGTCACAAAATATTTAACGACACAAAATTAAATGACGTCACAAAATAAATAAAGTCACAAAAATAAATGACGTCACAAAAATAAATGACGTCACAAAATACATAACGTCACAGAAATAAATGACGTCACAAAATGCATAACGTCACAAAAATAAATGATGTCACAAAATACATAACGTCACAAAAATAAATGACGTCATAAAATACATAACGTCACAAAAATAAATGACGTCACAAAAATTTATTACGTCACGAAAATAAATAACGTCACGAAATACATAACGTCACAAAATACATAGCGGCACAAAAATAAAAGACGTCACAAAGTACATAACGTCACAAAAATAAATGACGTCACAAAATACATAACGTCAAAAAAATAAATGACGTCAAAAAAATACATAACGTCACAAAAATAAATGACGTCACAAAATACATAACGTCACAAAAATAAATGACGTCACAAAATACATAACGTCACAAAATAAATGACGTCACAAAATACATAACGTCACAAAAATAAATGACGTCACAAAATACATAACGTTACAAAAATAAATGAGGTCACAAAATACATAACGTCACAAAAATAAATGACGTCCAAAATACATAACGTCACAAAAAAATGACGTCACAAAATACATAACGTCACAAAAATAAATGACGTCAAAAAATACATAACATCACAAAAATAAATGACGTCACAAAATTAATTACGTCACAAAATACATAACGTCACAAAAATAAATGACGTCACAAAATATTTAACGACACAAAATTAAATGACGTCACAAAATAAATAAAGTCACAAAAATAAATGACGTCACAAAAATTAATTACGTCACAAAATGCATAACGTCACAAAATATATAACGTCACAAAAATAAATGACGTCACAAAAATTAAGTACGTCACAAAATACATAGCGTCACAAAAATAAATAACGTCACAAAATACATAACGTCACAAAAATAAATGACGTCACAAAATAAATAAAGTCACAAAAATAAATGACGTCACAAAATACATAACGTCAAAAAAATAAATGACGTTACAAAATACATAACATCACAAAAATAAATGACGTCACAAAATACATAACGTCACAAAAATAAATGACGTCACAAAAATTAATTACGTCACAAAATACATAACGTCACAAAAATAAATGACGTCACAAAAACTAATTAGGTCACAAAATACATAACGTCACAAAAATAAATAACGTCACAAAATACATAACGTCACAAAATACATAACGTCACAAAAATAAATGACGTCACAAAATAAATAAAGTCACAAAAATAAATGACGTCACAAAATGCATAACGTCACAAAAATAAATGACGTCACGAAATACATAACGTTACAAAAATAAATGACGTCACAAAATATTTAACGACACAAAATTAAATGACGTCACAAAATACATATTTCATAAAATACATAACGTCACAAAAATAAATGACGTCACAAAATACATAACGTCACAAAAATAAATGACGTCACAAAATACATAACGTCACAAAAATAAATGACGTCACAAAATGCATAACGTCACAAAAATAAATGATGTCACAAAATACATAACGTCACAAAAATAAATGACGTCATAAAATACATAACGTCACAAAAATAAATGACGTCACAATATACATAACGTCAAAAAATACATAACGTCACAAAAATAAATGACGTCACAAAATAAATAAAGTCACAAAAATAAATGACGTCACAAAATACATAACGTCACAAAATATATAACGTCACAAAAATAAATGACGTCACAAGAATTAATTAAGTCACAAAATACATAACGTCACAAAAATAAATAACGTCACAAAATACATAACGTCACAAAATACATAACGTCACAAAAATAAATGACGTCACAAAATAAATAAAGTCACAAAAATAAATGACGTCACAAAATGCATAACGTCACAAAAATAAATGATGTCACAAAATACATAACGTCACAAAAATAAATGACGTCATAAAATACATAACGTCACAAAAATAAATGACGTCACAAAAATTTATTACGTCAGGAAAATAAATAACGTCACAAAATACATAACGTCACAAAATACATAGCGGCACAAAAATAAAAGACGTCACAAAGTACATAACGTCACAAAAATAAATGACGTCACAAAATACATAACGTCAAAAAAATAAATGACGTCAAAAAAATACATAACGTCACAAAAATAAATGACGTCACAAAATACATAACGTCACAAAAATAAATGACGTCACAATAATAAATGACGTCACAAAATACATAACGTCACAAAAATAAATGACGTCACAAAATACATAACGTTACAAAAATAAATGACGTCACAAAATACATAACGTCACAAAAATAAATGACGTCCAAAATACATAACGTCACAAAAAAATGACGTCACAAAATACATAACGTCACAAAAATAAATGACGTCAAAAAATACATAACGTCACAAAAATAAATGACGTCACAAAATTAATTACGTCACAAAATACATAACGTCACAAAAATAAATGACGTCACAAAATATTTAACGACACAAAATTAATTGACGTCACAAAATAAATAAAGTCACAAAAATAAATGACGTCACAAAAATTAATTACGTCACAAAATGCATAACGTCACAAAATATATAACGTCACAAAAATAAATGACGTCACAAAAATTAAGTACGTCACAAAATACATAGCGTCACAAAAATAAATGACGTCACAAAATACATAACGTCATAAAATACATAACGTCACAAAAATAAATGACGTCACAAAATATTTAACGACACAAAATTAAATGACGTCACAAAATAAATAAAGTCACAAAAATAAATGACGTCACAAAAATAAATGACGTCACAAAATACATAAAGTCACAGAAATAAATGACGTCACAAAATGCATAACGTCACAAAAATAAATGATGTCACAAAATACATAACGTCACAAAAATAAATGACGTCATAAAATACATAACGTCACAAAAATAAATGACGTCACAAAAATTTATTACGTCACGAAAATAAATAACGTCACGAAATACATAACGTCACAAAATACATAGCGGCACAAAAATAAAAGACGTCACAAAGTACATAACGTCACAAAAATAAATGACGTCACAAAATACATAACGTCAAAAAAATAAATGACGTCAAAAAAATACATAACGTCACAAAAATAAATGACGTCACAAAATACATAACGTCACAAAAATAAATGACGTCACAAAATACATAACGTCACAAAAATAAATGACGTCACAAAATACATAACGTCACAAAAATAAATGACGTCACAAAATACATAACGTTACAAAAATAAATGAGGTCACAAAATACATAACGTCACAAAAATAAATGACGTCCAAAATACATAACGTCACAAAAAAATGACGTCACAAAATACATAACGTCACAAAAATAAATGACGTCAAAAAATACATAACATCACAAAAATAAATGACGTCACAAAATTAATTACGTCACAAAATACATAACGTCACAAAAATAAATGACGTCACAAAATATTTAACGACACAAAATTAAATGACGTCACAAAATAAATAAAGTCACAAAAATAAATGACGTCACAAAAATTAATTACGTCACAAAATGCATAACGTCACAAAATATATAACGTCACAAAAATAAATGACGTCACAAAAATTAAGTACGTCACAAAATACATAGCGTCACAAAAATAAATAACGTCACAAAATACATAACGTCACAAAAATAAATGACGTCACAAAATAAATAAAGTCACAAAAATAAATGACGTCACAAAATACATAACGTCAAAAAAATAAATGACGTTACAAAATACATAACATCACAAAAATAAATGACGTCACAAAATACATAACGTCACAAAAATAAATGACGTCACAAAATACATAACGTCACAAAAAAAATGACGTCTCAAAATACATAATGTCACAAAAATAAATGACGTCCCAAAATACATAACGTCACAAAAATAAATGACGTCACAAAATACATAACGTCACAAAAATAAATGACGTCACAAAATACATAACGTCACAAAAATAAATGACGTCACAAACTTAATGACGTCACAAAATACATATTGTCACAAAAATAAATGACGTCACAAAATACATAACGTCACAAAAATAAATGACGTCACAAAATACATAACGTCAAAAAAAAATGACGTCACAAAATACATAACGTCATAAAAATAAATGACGTCACAAAAATTAATTTCTTCACAAAATACATAACGTCACAAAAATAAATGACGTCACAAAATACATAACGTCACAAAATACATTACGTCACAAAAATAAATGACGTCACAAAATACATAACGTCACAAAAATAAATAACGTCACAAAATACATAACGTCACAAAAATAAATTACGTCACAAAAATTAATTACGTCACAAAATACATAACGTCACAAAAATAAATAACGTCAAAAAATACAAAACCTCACAAAAATAAATGATGTCACAAAATACATAACGTCACAAAAATAAATGACGTCACAAAATACATAACGTCACAAAAATAAATGACGTCACAAAATACATAACGTCACAAAAATAAATGACGTCACAAAATACATAACGTCACAAAAATAAATGATGTCACAAAAATAAATGACGTCACAAAATACATAACGTCACAAAAATAAATGACGTCACAAAATACATAACGTCACAAAAATAAATGACGTCACAAAATACATAACGTCACAAAAAAAAATGACGTCACAATAATAAATGACGTCACAAAATACATAACGTCACAAAAATAAATGACGTCACAAAATACATAACGTCACAAAAATAAATGACGTCACAAAATACATAACGTCACAAAAATGACGTCACAAAATACATAAAGTCTCAAAAATAAATGACGTCACAAAATACATAACGTCAAAAAAATAAATGACGTTACAAAAAACATAACGTTACAAAAATAAATGACGTCACAAAATACATAACGTCACAAAAATAAATGACGTCACAAAATACAAAACGTCACAAAAACAAATGACGTCACAAAATACATAACGTCAAAAAAATAAATGACGTCACAAAATACATAACGTCACAAAAATAAATAACGTCACAAAATACATAACGTCACAAAATACATAACGTCACAAAATACATAACGTCACAAAAATTAATGACGTCACAAAATAAATAAAGTCACAAAAATAAATGACGTCACAAAATACATAACGTCACAAAAATAAATGACGTCACAAAATACATAAAGTCACAAAATTAATTACGTCACAAAATACATAACGTCACAAAAATTAATGACGTCACAAAATATTTAACGACACAAAATTAAATGACATCACAAAATAAATAAAGTCACAAAAATAAATGACGTCACAAACATTAATTACGTCACAAAATGCATAACGTCACAAAATATATAACGTCACAAAAATAAATGACGTCACAAAAATTAAGTACGTCACAAAATACATAGCGTCACAAAAATAAATAACGTCACAAAATACATAACGTCACAAAATACATAACGTCACAAAAATAAATGACGTCACAAAATAAATAAAGTCACAAAAATAAATGACGTCACAAAATACATAACGTCACAAAAATTAATGACGTCACAAAATACATAACGTCACAAAAATAAATGACGTCACAAAATACATAACGTCACAAAAATAAATGACGTCACAAAATACATAACGTCATAAAATACATAACGTCACAAAAAATGACGTCACAAAATACATAACGTCAAAAAAATAAATGACGTTACAAAATACATAACGTCACAAAAATAAATGACGTCACAAAATACATAACGTCACAAAAATAAATGACGTCAGAAAATACATAACGTCACAAAAAAAATGACGTCACAAAATACATAATGTCACAAAAATAAATGACGTCCCAAAATACATAACGTCAAAAAAATAAATGACGTCACAAAATACATAACGTCACAAAAATAAATGACGTCAAAAAATACATAACGTCACAAAAATAAATGACGTCACAAACATAATGACGTCACAAAATACATATTGTCACAAAAATAAATGACGTCACAAAATACATAACGTCACAAAAATAAATGACGTCACAAAATACATAACGTCAAAAAAAAATGACGTCACAAAATACATAATAAATGACGTCACAAAATACATAACGTCAAAAAAAATGACGTCACAAAATACATAACGTCATTAAAATAAATGACGTCACAAAAATTAATTACTTCACAAAATACATAACGTCACAAAAATAAATGACGTCACAAAATACATAACGTCACAAAATATATTACGTCACAAAAATAAATGACGTCACAAAATACATAACGTCACAAAAATAAATAACGTCACAAAATACATAACGTCACAAAAATAAATGACGTCACAAAAATTAATTACGTCACAAAATACATAACGTCACAAAAATAAATGACGTCAAAAAATACAAAACCTCACACAAATAATAAATGTCACAAAATACATAACGTCACAAAAATAAATGACGTCACAAAATACATAACGTCACAAAAATAAATGACGTCACAAAATACATTACGTCACAAAATACATAACGTCACAAAAATAAATGACGTCACAAAATACATAACGTCACAAAAATAAATGACGTCACAAAATACATAACGTCACAAAAATAAATGACGTCACAAAATACATAACGTCACAAAAATAAATGACGTCACAAAAATAAATAACGTCACAAAATACATAACGTCACAAAATACATAACGTCACAAAATACATAACGTCACAAAAATAAATGACGTCAAAAAATACATAACATCACAAAAATAAATGACGTCACAAAATTAATTACGTCACAAAATACATAACGTCACAAAAATAAATGACGTCACAAAATATTTAACGACACAAAATTAAATGACGTCACAAAATAAATAAAGTCACAAAAATAAATGACGTCACAAAAATTAATTACGTCACAAAATGCATAACGTCACAAAATATATAACGTCACAAAAATAAATGACGTCACAAAAATTAAGTACGTCACAAAATACATAGCGTCACAAAAATAAATAACGTCACAAAATACATAACGTCACAAAAATAAATGACGTCACAAAATAAATAAAGTCACAAAAATAAATGACGTCACAAAATACATAACGTCAAAAAAATAAATGACGTTACAAAATACATAACATCACAAAAATAAATGACGTCACAAAATACATAACGTCACAAAAATAAATGACGTCACAAAAATTAATTACGTCACAAAATACATAACGTCACAAAAATAAATGACGTCACAAAAACTAATTAGGTCACAAAATACATAACGTCACAAAAATAAATAACGTCACAAAATACATAACGTCACAAAATACATAACGTCACAAAAATAAATGACGTCACAAAATAAATAAAGTCACAAAAATAAATGACGTCACAAAATGCATAACGTCACAAAAATAAATGACGTCACGAAATACATAACGTTACAAAAATAAATGACGTCACAAAATATTTAACGACACAAAATTAAATGACGTCACAAAATACATATTTCATAAAATACATAACGTCACAAAAATAAATGACGTCACAAAATACATAACGTCACAAAAATAAATGACGTCACAAAATACATAACGTCACAAAAATAAATGACGTCACAAAATGCATAACGTCACAAAAATAAATGATGTCACAAAATACATAACGTCACAAAAATAAATGACGTCATAAAATACATAACGTCACAAAAATAAATGACGTCACAAAAATTAATTACGTCACAAAATGCATAACGTCACAAAATATATAACGTCACAAAAATAAATGACGTCACAAAAATTAAGTACGTCACAAAATACATAGCGTCACAAAAATAAATAACGTCACAAAATACATAACGTCACAAAAATAAATGACGTCACAAAATAAATAAAGTCACAAAAATAAATGACGTCACAAAATACATAACGTCAAAAAAATAAATGACGTTACAAAATACATAACATCACAAAAATAAATGACGTCACAAAATACATAACGTCACAAAAATAAATGACGTCACAAAAATTAATTACGTCACAAAATACATAACGTCACAAAAATAAATGACGTCACAAAAACTAATTAGGTCACAAAATACATAACGTCACAAAAATAAATAACGTCACAAAATACATAACGTCACAAAATACATAACGTCACAAAAATAAATGACGTCACAAAATAAATAAAGTCACAAAAATAAATGACGTCACAAAATGCATAACGTCACAAAAATAAATGACGCCACGAAATACATAACGTTACAAAAATAAATGACGTCACAAAATATTTAACGACACAAAATTAAATGACGTCACAAAATACATATTTCATAAAATACATAACGTCACAAAAATAAATGACGTCACAAAATACATAACGTCACAAAAATAAATGACGTCACAAAATACATAACGTCACAAAAATAAATGACGTCACAAAATGCATAACGTCACAAAAATAAATGATGTCACAAAATACATAACGTCACAAAAATAAATGACGTCATAAAATACATAACGTCACAAAAATAAATGACGTCACAATATACATAACGTCAAAAAATACATAACGTCACAAAAATAAATGACGTCACAAAATAAATAAAGTCACAAAAATAAATGACGTCACAAAATACATAACGTCACAAAATATATAACGTCACAAAAATAAATGACGTCACAAGAATTAATTAAGTCACAAAATACATAACGTCACAAAAATAAATAACGTCACAAAATACATAACGTCACAAAATACATAACGTCACAAAAATAAATGACGTCACAAAATAAATAAAGTCACAAAAATAAATGACGTCACAAAATGCATAACGTCACAAAAATAAATGATGTCACAAAATACATAACGTCACAAAAATAAATGACGTCATAAAATACATAACGTCACAAAAATAAATGACGTCACAAAAATTTATTACGTCAGGAAAATAAATAACGTCACAAAATACATAACGTCACAAAATACATAGCGGCACAAAAATAAAAGACGTCACAAAGTACATAACGTCACAAAAATAAATGACGTCACAAAATACATAACGTCAAAAAAATAAATGACGTCAAAAAAATACATAACGTCACAAAAATAAATGACGTCACAAAATACATAACGTCACAAAAATAAATGACGTCACAATAATAAATGACGTCACAAAATACATAACGTCACAAAAATAAATGACGTCACAAAATACATAACGTTACAAAAATAAATGACGTCACAAAATACATAACGTCACAAAAATAAATGACGTCCAAAATACATAACGTCACAAAAAAATGACGTCACAAAATACATAACGTCACAAAAATAAATGACGTCAAAAAATACATAACGTCACAAAAATAAATGACGTCACAAAATTAATTACGTCACAAAATACATAACGTCACAAAAATAAATGACGTCACAAAATATTTAACGACACAAAATTAATTGACGTCACAAAATAAATAAAGTCACAAAAATAAATGACGTCACAAAAATTAATTACGTCACAAAATGCATAACGTCACAAAATATATAACGTCACAAAAATAAATGACGTCACAAAAATTAAGTACGTCACAAAATACATAGCGTCACAAAAATAAATGACGTCACAAAATACATAACGTCATAAAATACATAACGTCACAAAAATAAATGACGTCACAAAATATTTAACGACACAAAATTAAATGACGTCACAAAATAAATAAAGTCACAAAAATAAATGACGTCACAAAAATAAATGACGTCACAAAATACATAAAGTCACAGAAATAAATGACGTCACAAAATGCATAACGTCACAAAAATAAATGATGTCACAAAATACATAACGTCACAAAAATAAATGACGTCATAAAATACATAACGTCACAAAAATAAATGACGTCACAAAAATTTATTACGTCACGAAAATAAATAACGTCACGAAATACATAACGTCACAAAATACATAGCGGCACAAAAATAAAAGACGTCACAAAGTACATAACGTCACAAAAATAAATGACGTCACAAAATACATAACGTCAAAAAAATAAATGACGTCAAAAAAATACATAACGTCACAAAAATAAATGACGTCACAAAATACATAACGTCACAAAAATAAATGACGTCACAAAATACATAACGTCACAAAAATAAATGACGTCACAAAATACATAACGTCACAAAAATAAATGACGTCACAAAATACATAACGTTACAAAAATAAATGAGGTCACAAAATACATAACGTCACAAAAATAAATGACGTCCAAAATACATAACGTCACAAAAAAATGACGTCACAAAATACATAACGTCACAAAAATAAATGACGTCAAAAAATACATAACATCACAAAAATAAATGACGTCACAAAATTAATTACGTCACAAAATACATAACGTCACAAAAATAAATGACGTCACAAAATATTTAACGACACAAAATTAAATGACGTCACAAAATAAATAAAGTCACAAAAATAAATGACGTCACAAAAATTAATTACGTCACAAAATGCATAACGTCACAAAATATATAACGTCACAAAAATAAATGACGTCACAAAAATTAAGTACGTCACAAAATACATAGCGTCACAAAAATAAATAACGTCACAAAATACATAACGTCACAAAAATAAATGACGTCACAAAATAAATAAAGTCACAAAAATAAATGACGTCACAAAATACATAACGTCAAAAAAATAAATGACGTTACAAAATACATAACATCACAAAAATAAATGACGTCACAAAATACATAACGTCACAAAAATAAATGACGTCACAAAATACATAACGTCACAAAAAAAATGACGTCTCAAAATACATAATGTCACAAAAATAAATGACGTCCCAAAATACATAACGTCACAAAAATAAATGACGTCACAAAATACATAACGTCACAAAAATAAATGACGTCACAAAATACATAACGTCACAAAAATAAATGACGTCACAAACTTAATGACGTCACAAAATACATATTGTCACAAAAATAAATGACGTCACAAAATACATAACGTCACAAAAATAAATGACGTCACAAAATACATAACGTCAAAAAAAAATGACGTCACAAAATACATAACGTCATAAAAATAAATGACGTCACAAAAATTAATTTCTTCACAAAATACATAACGTCACAAAAATAAATGACGTCACAAAATACATAACGTCACAAAATACATTACGTCACAAAAATAAATGACGTCACAAAATACATAACGTCACAAAAATAAATAACGTCACAAAATACATAACGTCACAAAAATAAATGACGTCACAAAAATTAATTACGTCACAAAATACATAACGTCACAAAAATAAATAACGTCAAAAAATACAAAACCTCACAAAAATAAATGATGTCACAAAATACATAACGTCACAAAAATAAATGACGTCACAAAATACATAACGTCACAAAAATAAATGACGTCACAAAATACATAACGTCACAAAAATAAATGACGTCACAAAATACATAACGTCACAAAAATAAATGATGTCACAAAAATAAATGACGTCACAAAATACATAACGTCACAAAAATAAATGACGTCACAAAATACATAACGTCACAAAAATAAATGACGTCACAAAATACATAACGTCACAAAAATAAATGACGTCACAATAATAAATGACGTCACAAAATACATAACGTCACAAAAATAAATGACGTCACAAAATACATAACGTCACAAAAATAAATGACGTCACAAAATACATAACGTCACAAAAATGACGTCACAAAATACATAAAGTCTCAAAAAAAAATGACGTCACAAAATACATAACGTCAAAAAAATAAATGACGTTACAAAAAACATAACGTTACAAAAATAAATGACGTCACAAAATACATAACGTCACAAAAATAAATGACGTCACAAAATACAAAACGTCACAAAAACAAATGACGTCACAAAATACATAACGTCAAAAAAATAAATGACGTCACAAAATACATAACGTCACAAAAATAAATAACGTCACAAAATACATAACGTCACAAAATACATAACGTCACAAAATACATAACGTCACAAAAATTAATGACGTCACAAAATAAATAAAGTCACAAAAATAAATGACGTCACAAAATACATAACGTCACAAAAATAAATGACGTCACAAAATACATAAAGTCACAAAATTAATTACGTCACAAAATACATAACGTCACAAAAATTAATGACGTCACAAAATATTTAACGACACAAAATTAAATGACATCACAAAATAAATAAAGTCACAAAAATAAATGACGTCACAAACATTAATTACGTCACAAAATGCATAACGTCACAAAATATATAACGTCACAAAAATAAATGACGTCACAAAAATTAAGTACGTCACAAAATACATAGCGTCACAAAAATAAATAACGTCACAAAATACATAACGTCACAAAATACATAACGTCACAAAAATAAATGACGTCACAAAATAAATAAAGTCACAAAAATAAATGACGTCACAAAATACATAACGTCACAAAAATTAATGACGTCACAAAATACATAACGTCACAAAAATAAATGACGTCACAAAATACATAACGTCACAAAAATAAATGACGTCACAAAATACATAACGTCATAAAATACATAACGTCACAAAAAATGACGTCACAAAATACATAACGTCAAAAAAATAAATGACGTTACAAAATACATAACGTCACAAAAATAAATGACGTCACAAAATACATAACGTCACAAAAATAAATGACGTCAGAAAATACATAACGTCACAAAAAAAATGACGTCACAAAATACATAATGTCACAAAAATAAATGACGTCCCAAAATACATAACGTCAAAAAAATAAATGACGTCACAAAATACATAACGTCACAAAAATAAATGACGTCAAAAAATACATAACGTCACAAAAATAAATGACGTCACAAACATAATGACGTCACAAAATACATATTGTCACAAAAATAAATGACGTCACAAAATACATAACGTCACAAAAATAAATGACGTCACAAAATACATAACGTCAAAAAAAAATGACGTCACAAAATACATAATAAATGACGTCACAAAATACATAACGTCAAAAAAAATGACGTCACAAAATACATAACGTCATTAAAATAAATGACGTCACAAAAATTAATTACTTCACAAAATACATAACGTCACAAAAATAAATGACGTCACAAAATACATAACGTCACAAAATATATTACGTCACAAAAATAAATGACGTCACAAAATACATAACGTCACAAAAATAAATAACGTCACAAAATACATAACGTCACAAAAATAAATGACGTCACAAAAATTAATTACGTCACAAAATACATAACGTCACAAAAATAAATGACGTCAAAAAATACAAAACCTCACACAAATAATAAATGTCACAAAATACATAACGTCACAAAAATAAATGACGTCACAAAATACATAACGTCACAAAAATAAATGACGTCACAAAATACATTACGTCACAAAATACATAACGTCACAAAAATAAATGACGTCACAAAATACATAACGTCACAAAAATAAATGACGTCACAAAATACATAACGTCACAAAAATAAATGACGTCACAAAATACATAACGTCACAAAAATAAATGACGTCACAAAAATAAATAACGTCACAAAATACATAACGTCACAAAATACATAACGTCACAAAATACATAACGTCACAAAAATAAATGACGTCACAAAATACATAACGTCACAAAAATAAATGACGTCACAAAATACATAACGTCAAAAAAATAAATGACGTCACAAAATACATAACGTCACAAAAATAAATGACGTCACAAAATACATAACGAAACAAAAATAAATGACGTCACAATAATAAATGACGTCACAAAATACATAACGTCACAAAAATAAATGACGTCACAAAATACATAACGTTACAAAAATAAATGACGTCATAAAATACATAACTTCACAAAAATAAATGACGTCACAAAATAAATAACGTCACAAAAAATGACGTCACAAAATACATAACGTCACAAAAATAAATTACGTCACAAAATACATAACGTCACAAAAATAAATGACGTTACAAAAAACATAACGTCACAAAAATAAATGACGTCACAAAATACAAAACGTCACAAAAACAAATGACGTCACAAAATACATAACGTCAAAAAAATAAATGACGTCTCAAAATACATAACGTCACAAAAATAAATAACGTCACAAAATACATAACGTCACAAAATACATAACGTCACAAAAATAAATGACGTCACAAAATAAATAAAGTCACAAAAATAAATGACGTCACAAAATACATAACGTCACAAAAATAAATGACGTCACAAAATACATAACGTCACAAAATTAATGACGTCACAAAAATTAATTACGTCACAAAATACATAACGTCACAAAAATTAATTACGTCAAAAAATACATAACCTCACAAAAATAAATGACGTCACAAATTACATAACGTCACAAAAATAAATGACGTCACAAAAATTAATTACGTCACAAAATACATAACGTCACAAAAATAAATGACGTCACAAAAATTAATTACGTCACAAAATACATAACGTCACAAAAATAAATGACGTCAAAAAATACATAACCTCACAAAAATAAATGATGTCACAAAATACATAACGTCACAAAAATAAATGACGTCACAAAATACATAACGTCACAAAAATAAATGACGTCACAAAATACATAACGTCACAAAAATAAATGACGTCACAAAATACATAACGTCACAAAAATAAATGACGTCACAAAAATAAATAACGTCACAAAATGCATAACGTCACAAAATACATAACGGTAAAAAATAAATGACGTCACAAAATACATAACGTCACAAAAATAAATGACGTCACAAAATACATAACGTCACAAAAATAAATGACGTTACAAAAAACATAACGTCACAAAAATAAATGACGTCACAAAATACATAACGTCACAAAAATAAATGACGTCACAAAATACATAACGTCACAAAAATAGATGACGTCACAAAATACATAACGTCACAAAAACAAAAGACGTCACAAAATACATAACGTCACAAAAATAAATGACGTCACAAAATACATAACGTCACAAAAATAAATGACGTCACAAAAATTAATTACGTCACAAAATACATAACGTCACAAAATATATAACGTCACAAAAATAAATGAGGTCACAAAAATTAATTACGTCACAAAATACATAACGTCACAAAAATAAATAACGTCACAAAATACATAACGTCAAAAAATACATAACGTCAAAAAAATATATGACGTCACAAAATAAATAAAGTCACAAAAATAAATGACGTCACAAAATACATAACGTCACAAAAATTAATGACGTCACAAAATACATAACGTCACAAAAATAAATGACGTCACAAAATACATAACGTCACAAAAATAAATGACGTCACAAAATACATAACGTCATAAAATACATAACGTCACAAAAAATGACGTCACAAAATACATAACGTCAAAAAAATAAATGACGTTACAAAATACATAACGTCACAAAAATAAATGACGTCACAAAATACATAACGTCACAAAAATAAATGACGTCAGAAAATACATAACGTCACAAAAAAAATGACGTCACAAAATACATAATGTCACAAAAATAAATGACGTCCCAAAATACATAACGTCAAAAAAATAAATGACGTCACAAAATACATAACGTCACAAAAATAAATGACGTCAAAAAATACATAACGTCACAAAAATAAATGACGTCACAAACATAATGACGTCACAAAATACATATTGTCACAAAAATAAATGACGTCACAAAATACATAACGTCACAAAAATAAATGACGTCACAAAATACATAACGTCAAAAAAAAATGACGTCACAAAATACATAATAAATGACGTCACAAAATACATAACGTCAAAAAAAATGACGTCACAAAATACATAACGTCATTAAAATAAATGACGTCACAAAAATTAATTACTTCACAAAATACATAACGTCACAAAAATAAATGACGTCACAAAATACATAACGTCACAAAATATATTACGTCACAAAAATAAATGACGTCACAAAATACATAACGTCACAAAAATAAATAACGTCACAAAATACATAACGTCACAAAAATAAATGACGTCACAAAATACATAACGAAACAAAAATAAATGACGTCACAATAATAAATGACGTCACAAAATACATAACGTCACAAAAATAAATGACGTCACAAAATACATAACGTTACAAAAATAAATGACGTCATAAAATACATAACGTCACAAAAATAAATGACGTCACAAAATAAATAACGTCACAAAAAATGACGTCACAAAATACATAACGTCACAAAAATAAATTACGTCACAAAATACATAACGTCACAAAAATAAATGACGTTACAAAAAACATAACGTCACAAAAATAAATGACGTCACAAAATACAAAACGTCACAAAAACAAATGACGTCACAAAATACATAACGTCAAAAAAATAAATGACGTCTCAAAATACATAACGTCACAAAAATAAATAACGTCACAAAATACATAACGTCACAAAATACATAACGTCACAAAAATAAATGACGTCACAAAATAAATAAAGTCACAAAAATAAATGACGTCACAAAATACATAACGTCACAAAAATAAATGACGTCACAAAATACATAACGTCACAAAATTAATGACGTCACAAAAATTAATTACGTCACAAAATACATAACGTCACAAAAATTAATTACGTCAAAAAATACATAACCTCACAAAAATAAATGACGTCACAAAATACATAACGTCACAAAAATAAATGACGTCACAAAAATTAATTACGTCACAAAATACATAACGTCACAAAAATAAATGACGTCACAAAAATTAATTACGTCACAAAATACATAACGTCACAAAAATAAATGACGTCAAAATATACATAACCTCACAAAAATAAATGATGTCACAAAATACATAACGTCACAAAAATAAATGACGTCACAAAATACATAACGTCACAAAAATAAATGACGTCACAAAATACATAACGTCACAAAAATAAATGACGTCACAAAATACATAACGTCACAAAAATAAATGACGTCACAAAAATAAATAACGTCACAAAATGCATAACGTCACAAAATACATAACGGTAAAAAATAAATGACGTCACAAAATACATAACGTCACAAAAATAAATGACGTCACAAAATACATAACGTCACAAAAAATGACGTCACAAAATACATAACGTCACAAAAATAAATGACGTCACAAAATACATAACGTCACAAAAATAAATGACGTTACAAAAAACATAACGTCACAAAAATAAATGACGTCACAAAATACATAACGTCACAAAAATAAATGACGTCACAAAATACATAACGTCACAAAAATAGATGACGTCACAAAATACATAACGTCACAAAAACAAAAGACGTCACAAAATACATAACGTCACAAAAATAAATGACGTCACAAAATACATAACGTCACAAAAATAAATGACGTCACAAAAATTAATTACGTCACAAAATACATAACGTCACAAAATATATAACGTCACAAAAATAAATGAGGTCACAAAAATTAATTACGTCACAAAATACATAACGTCACAAAAATAAATAACGTCACAAAATACATAACGTCAAAAAATACATAACGTCAAAAAAATAAATGACGTCACAAAATAAATAAAGTCACAAAAATAAATGACGTCACAAAATACATAACGTCACAAAAATAATTGACGTCACAAAATACATAACGTCACAAAAAATGACGTCACAAAATACATAACGTCACAAAAATAAATGACGTCACAAAATACATAACGTCACAAAAATAAATGACGTTACAAAAAACATAACGTCACAAAAATAAATGACGTCACAAAATACATAACGTCACAAAAATAAATGACGTCACAAAATACATAACGTCACAAAAATAAATGACGTCACAATAATAAATGACGTCACAAAATACATAACGTCACAAAAATAAATGACGTCAAAAAATACATAACGTCACAAAAATAAATGACGTCACAAAATACATAACGTTACAAAAATAAATGACGTCACAAAATATTTAACGACACAAAATTAAATGACGTCACAAAATACATATTTCATAAAATACATAACGTCACAAAAATAAATGACGTCACAAAATACATAACGTCACAAAAATAAATGACGTCACAAAATACATAACGTCACAAATATAAATGACGTCACAATAATAAATGACGTCACAAAATACATAACGTCACAGAAATAAATGACGTCACAAAATACATAACGTCACAAAAATAAATGACGTCACAAAAATTAATTACGTCACAAAATACATAACGTCACAAAAATAAATGACGTCACAAAAACTAATTAGGTCACAAAATACATAACGTCACAAAAATAAATAACGTCACAAAATACATAACGTCACAAAAATAAATGACGTCACAAAATAAATAAAGTCACAAAAATAAATGACGTCACAAAATGCATAACGTCACAAAAATAAATGACGTCACGAAATACATAACGTTACAAAAATAAATGACGTCACAAAAAATTTAACGACACAAAATTAAATGACGTCACAAAATACATATTTCATAAAATACATAACGTCACAAAAATAAATGACGTCACAAAATACATAACGTCACAAAAATAAATGACGTCACAAAATACATAACGTCACAAAAATAAATGACGTCACAAAATACATAAGGTCACAAAAATAAATGACGTCACAAAATACATAACGTCACAAAAATAAATGACGTCACAAAATACATAACGTCACAAAAATAAATGACGTCACAAAATTTAATTACGTCACAAAATACATAACGTCACAAAATATATAACGTCAGAAAAATAAATGACGTCACAAGAATTAATTAAGTCACAAAATACATAACGTCACAAAAATAAACAACGTCACAAAATACATAACGTCACAAAATACATAACGTCACAAAAATAAATGACGTCACAAAATAAATAAAGTCACAAAAATAAATGACGTCACAAAATGCATAACGTCACAAAAATAAATGATGTCACAAAATACATAACGTCACAAAAATAAATGACGTCATAAAATACATAACGTCACAAAAATAAATGACGTCACAAAAATTTATTACGTCACGAAAATAAATAACGTCACAAAATACATAACGTCACAAAAATAAATGACGTCACAATAATAAATGACGTCACAAAATACATAACGTCACAAAAATAAATGACGTCACAAAATACATAACGTTACAAAAATAAATGACGTCACAAAATACATAACGTCACAAAAATAAATGACGTCACAAAAATAAATGACGTCACAAAATACATAACGTCACAGAAATAAATGACGTCACAAAATACATAACGTCATAAAATACATAACGTCACAAAAAATGACGTCACAAAATACATAACGTCAAAAAAATAAATGACGTTACAAAATACATAACGTCACAAAAATAAATGACGTCACAAAATACATAACGTCACAAAAATAAATGACGTCACAAAATAAATAACGTCACAAAAAAATGACGTCACAAAATACATAATGTCACAAAAATAAATGACGTCCCAAAATAAATAACGTCACAAAAATAAATGACGTCACAAAATACATAACGTCACAAAAATAAATGACGTCACAAAATACATAACGTCACAAAAATAAATGACGTCACAAACATAATGACGTCACAAAATACATATTGTCACAAAAATAAATGACGTCACAAAATACATAACGTCACAAAAATAAATGACGTCACAAAATACATAACGTCAAAAAAAATGACGTCACAAAATACATAACGTCATAAAAATAAATGACGTCACAAAAATTAATTACTTCACAAAATACATAACGTCACAAAAATAAATGACGTTACAAAAAACATAACGTCACAAAAATAAATGACGTCACAAAATACATAACGTCACAAAAATAAATGACGTCACAAAATACATAACGTCACAAAAATAAATGACGTCACAATAATAAATGACGTCACAAAATACATAACGTCACAAAAATAAATGACGTCAAAAAATACATAACGTCACAAAAATAAATGACGTCACAAAATACATAACGTTACAAAAATAAATGACGTCACAAAATATTTAACGACACAAAATTAAATGACGTCACAAAATACATATTTCATAAAATACATAACGTCACAAAAATAAATGACGTCACAAAATACATAACGTCACAAAAATAAATGACGTCACAAAATACATAACGTCACAAATATAAATGACGTCACAATAATAAATGACGTCACAAAATACATAACGTCACAAAAATAAATGACGTCACAAAATACATAACGTCACAAAAATAAATGACGTCACAAAAATTAATTACGTCACAAAATACATAACGTCACAAAAATAAATGACGTCACAAAAACTAATTAGGTCACAAAATACATAACGTCACAAAAATAAATAACGTCACAAAATACATAACGTCACAAAATACATAACGTCACAAAAATAAATGACGTCACAAAATAAATAAAGTCACAAAAATAAATGACGTCACAAAATGCATAACGTCACAAAAATAAATGACGTCACGAAATACATAACGTTACAAAAATAAATGACGTCACAAAATATTTAACGACACAAAATTAAATGACGTCACAAAATACATATTTCATAAAATACATAACGTCACAAAAATAAATGACGTCACAAAATACATAACGTCACAAAAATAAATGACGTCACAAAATACATAACGTCACAAAAATAAATGACGTCACAAAATACATAAGGTCACAAAAACAAATGACGTCACAAAATACATAACGTCACAAAAATAAATGACGTCACAAAATACATAACGTCACAAAAATAAATGACGTCACAAAATTTAATTACGTCACAAAAATACATAACGTCACAAAATATATAACGTCACAAAAATAAATGACGTCACAAGAATTAATTAAGTCACAAAATACATAACGTCACAAAAATAAATAACGTCACAAAATACATAACGTCACAAAATACATAACGTCACAAAAATAAATGACGTCACAAAATAAATAAAGTCACAAAAATAAATGACGTCACAAAATGCATAACGTCACAAAAATAAATGATGTCACAAAATACATAACGTCACAAAAATAAATGACGTCATAAAATACATAACGTCACAAAAATAAATGACGTCACAAAAATTTATTACGTCACGAAAATAAATAACGTCACAAAATACATAACGTCACAAAATACATAGCGGCACAAAAATAAAAGACGTCACAAAGTACATAACGTCACAAAAATAAATGACGTCACAAAATACATAACGTCAAAAAAATAAATGACGTCAAAAAAATACATAACGTCACAAAAATAAATGACGTTACAAAATACATAACGTCACAAAAATAAATGACGTCACAATAATAAATGACGTCACAAAATACATAACGTCACAGAAATAAATGACGTCACAAAATACATAACGTCATAAAATACATAACGTCACAAAAAATGACGTCACAAAATACATAACGTCAAAAAAATAAATGACGTTACAAAATACATAACGTCACAAAAATAAATGACGTCACAAAATACATAACGTCACAAAAATAAATGACGTCACAAAATACATAACGTCACAAAAATAAATGACGTCACAAAATACATAACGTCACAAAAATAAATGACGTCACAAAATACATAACGTCACAAAAATAAATGACGTCACAAACATAATGACGTCACAAAATACATATTGTCACAAAAATAAATGACGTCACAAAATACATAACGTCACAAAAATAAATGACGTCACAAAATACATAACGTCAAAAAAAATGACGTCACAAAATACATAACGTCATAAAAATAAATGACGTCACAAAAATTAATTACTTCACAAAATACATAACGTCACAAAAATAAATGACGTCACAAAATACATAACGTCACAAAATACATTACGTCACAAAAATAAATGACGTCACAAAATACATAACGTCACAAAAATAAATAACGTCACAAAATACATAACGTCACAAAAATAAATGACGTCACAAAAATTAATTACGTCACAAAATACATAACGTCACAAAATAAATGACGTCAAAAAATACAAAACCTCACAAAAATAAATGATGTCACAAAATACATAACGTCACAAAAATAAATGACGTCACAAAATACATAACGTCAAAAAAATAAATGACGTCACAAAATACATAACGTCACAAAAATAAATGACGTCAAAAAATACATAACGTCACAAAAATAAATGACGTCACAAACATAATGACGTCACAAAATACATATTGTCACAAAAATAAATGACGTCACAAAATACATAACGTCACAAAAATAAATGACGTCACAAAATACATAACGTCAAAAAAAAATGACGTCACAAAATACATAATAAATGACGTCACAAAATACATAACGTCAAAAAAAATGACGTCACAAAATACATAACGTCATTAAAATAAATGACGTCACAAAAATTAATTACTTCACAAAATACATAACGTCACAAAAATAAATGACGTCACAAAATACATAACGTCACAAAATATATTACGTCACAAAAATAAATGACGTCACAAAATACATAACGTCACAAAAATAAATAACGTCACAAAATACATAACGTCACAAAAATAAATGACGTCACAAAATACATAACGAAACAAAAATAAATGACGTCACAATAATAAATGACGTCACAAAATACATAACGTCACAAAAATAAATGACGTCACAAAATACATAACGTTACAAAAATAAATGACGTCATAAAATACATAACGTCACAAAAATAAATGACGTCACAAAATAAATAACGTCACAAAAAATGACGTCACAAAATACATAACGTCACAAAAATAAATTACGTCACAAAATACATAACGTCACAAAAATAAATGACGTTACAAAAAACATAACGTCACAAAAATAAATGACGTCACAAAATACAAAACGTCACAAAAACAAATGACGTCACAAAATACATAACGTCAAAAAAATAAATGACGTCTCAAAATACATAACGTCACAAAAATAAATAACGTCACAAAATACATAACGTCACAAAATACATAACGTCACAAAAATAAATGACGTCACAAAATAAATAAAGTCACAAAAATAAATGACGTCACAAAATACATAACGTCACAAAAATAAATGACGTCACAAAATACATAACGTCACAAAATTAATGACGTCACAAAAATTAATTACGTCACAAAATACATAACGTCACAAAAATTAATTACGTCAAAAAATACATAACCTCACAAAAATAAATGACGTCACAAAATACATAACGTCACAAAAATAAATGACGTCACAAAAATTAATTACGTCACAAAATACATAACGTCACAAAAATAAATGACGTCACAAAAATTAATTACGTCACAAAATACATAACGTCACAAAAATAAATGACGTCAAAATATACATAACCTCACAAAAATAAATGATGTCACAAAATACATAACGTCACAAAAATAAATGACGTCACAAAATACATAACGTCACAAAAATAAATGACGTCACAAAATACATAACGTCACAAAAATAAATGACGTCACAAAATACATAACGTCACAAAAATAAATGACGTCACAAAAATAAATAACGTCACAAAATGCATAACGTCACAAAATACATAACGGTAAAAAATAAATGACGTCACAAAATACATAACGTCACAAAAATAAATGACGTCACAAAATACATAACGTCACAAAAAATGACGTCACAAAATACATAACGTCACAAAAATAAATGACGTCACAAAATACATAACGTCACAAAAATAAATGACGTTACAAAAAACATAACGTCACAAAAATAAATGACGTCACAAAATACATAACGTCACAAAAATAAATGACGTCACAAAATACATAACGTCACAAAAATAGATGACGTCACAAAATACATAACGTCACAAAAACAAAAGACGTCACAAAATACATAACGTCACAAAAATAAATGACGTCACAAAATACATAACGTCACAAAAATAAATGACGTCACAAAAATTAATTACGTCACAAAATACATAACGTCACAAAATATATAACGTCACAAAAATAAATGAGGTCACAAAAATTAATTACGTCACAAAATACATAACGTCACAAAAATAAATAACGTCACAAAATACATAACGTCAAAAAATACATAACGTCAAAAAAATAAATGACGTCACAAAATAAATAAAGTCACAAAAATAAATGACGTCACAAAATACATAACGTCACAAAAATAATTGACGTCACAAAATACATAACGTCACAAAAAATGACGTCACAAAATACATAACGTCACAAAAATAAATGACGTCACAAAATACATAACGTCACAAAAATAAATGACGTTACAAAAAACATAACGTCACAAAAATAAATGACGTCACAAAATACATAACGTCACAAAAATAAATGACGTCACAAAATACATAACGTCACAAAAATAAATGACGTCACAATAATAAATGACGTCACAAAATACATAACGTCACAAAAATAAATGACGTCAAAAAATACATAACGTCACAAAAATAAATGACGTCACAAAATACATAACGTTACAAAAATAAATGACGTCACAAAATATTTAACGACACAAAATTAAATGACGTCACAAAATACATATTTCATAAAATACATAACGTCACAAAAATAAATGACGTCACAAAATACATAACGTCACAAAAATAAATGACGTCACAAAATACATAACGTCACAAATATAAATGACGTCACAATAATAAATGACGTCACAAAATACATAACGTCACAGAAATAAATGACGTCACAAAATACATAACGTCACAAAAATAAATGACGTCACAAAAATTAATTACGTCACAAAATACATAACGTCACAAAAATAAATGACGTCACAAAAACTAATTAGGTCACAAAATACATAACGTCACAAAAATAAATAACGTCACAAAATACATAACGTCACAAAAATAAATGACGTCACAAAATAAATAAAGTCACAAAAATAAATGACGTCACAAAATGCATAACGTCACAAAAATAAATGACGTCACGAAATACATAACGTTACAAAAATAAATGACGTCACAAAATATTTAACGACACAAAATTAAATGACGTCACAAAATACATATTTCATAAAATACATAACGTCACAAAAATAAATGACGTCACAAAATACATAACGTCACAAAAATAAATGACGTCACAAAATACATAACGTCACAAAAATAAATGACGTCACAAAATACATAAGGTCACAAAAATAAATGACGTCACAAAATACATAACGTCACAAAAATAAATGACGTCACAAAATACATAACGTCACAAAAATAAATGACGTCACAAAATTTAATTACGTCACAAAATACATAACGTCACAAAATATATAACGTCAGAAAAATAAATGACGTCACAAGAATTAATTAAGTCACAAAATACATAACGTCACAAAAATAAACAACGTCACAAAATACATAACGTCACAAAATACATAACGTCACAAAAATAAATGACGTCACAAAATAAATAAAGTCACAAAAATAAATGACGTCACAAAATGCATAACGTCACAAAAATAAATGATGTCACAAAATACATAACGTCACAAAAATAAATGACGTCATAAAATACATAACGTCACAAAAATAAATGACGTCACAAAAATTTATTACGTCACGAAAATAAATAACGTCACAAAATACATAACGTCACAAAAATAAATGACGTCACAATAATAAATGACGTCACAAAATACATAACGTCACAAAAATAAATGACGTCACAAAATACATAACGTTACAAAAATAAATGACGTCACAAAATACATAACGTCACAAAAATAAATGACGTCACAAAAATAAATGACGTCACAAAATACATAACGTCACAGAAATAAATGACGTCACAAAATACATAACGTCATAAAATACATAACGTCACAAAAAATGACGTCACAAAATACATAACGTCAAAAAAATAAATGACGTTACAAAATACATAACGTCACAAAAATAAATGACGTCACAAAATACATAACGTCACAAAAATAAATGACGTCACAAAATAAATAACGTCACAAAAAAATGACGTCACAAAATACATAATGTCACAAAAATAAATGACGTCCCAAAATAAATAACGTCACAAAAATAAATGACGTCACAAAATACATAACGTCACAAAAATAAATGACGTCACAAAATACATAACGTCACAAAAATAAATGACGTCACAAACATAATGACGTCACAAAATACATATTGTCACAAAAATAAATGACGTCACAAAATACATAACGTCACAAAAATAAATGACGTCACAAAATACATAACGTCAAAAAAAATGACGTCACAAAATACATAACGTCATAAAAATAAATGACGTCACAAAAATTAATTACTTCACAAAATACATAACGTCACAAAAATAAATGACGTCACAAAATACATAACGTCACAAAAATAAATGACGTTACAAAAAACATAACGTCACAAAAATAAATGACGTCACAAAATACATAACGTCACAAAAATAAATGACGTCACAAAATACATAACGTCACAAAAATAAATGACGTCACAATAATAAATGACGTCACAAAATACATAACGTCACAAAAATAAATGACGTCAAAAAATACATAACGTCACAAAAATAAATGACGTCACAAAATACATAACGTTACAAAAATAAATGACGTCACAAAATATTTAACGACACAAAATTAAATGACGTCACAAAATACATATTTCATAAAATACATAACGTCACAAAAATAAATGACGTCACAAAATACATAACGTCACAAAAATAAATGACGTCACAAAATACATAACGTCACAAATATAAATGACGTCACAATAATAAATGACGTCACAAAATACATAACGTCACAAAAATAAATGACGTCACAAAATACATAACGTCACAAAAATAAATGACGTCACAAAAATTAATTACGTCACAAAATACATAACGTCACAAAAATAAATGACGTCACAAAAACTAATTAGGTCACAAAATACATAACGTCACAAAAATAAATAACGTCACAAAATACATAACGTCACAAAATACATAACGTCACAAAAATAAATGACGTCACAAAATAAATAAAGTCACAAAAATAAATGACGTCACAAAATGCATAACGTCACAAAAATAAATGACGTCACGAAATACATAACGTTACAAAAATAAATGACGTCACAAAATATTTAACGACACAAAATTAAATGACGTCACAAAATACATATTTCATAAAATACATAACGTCACAAAAATAAATGACGTCACAAAATACATAACGTCACAAAAATAAATGACGTCACAAAATACATAACGTCACAAAAATAAATGACGTCACAAAATACATAAGGTCACAAAAACAAATGACGTCACAAAATACATAACGTCACAAAAATAAATGACGTCACAAAATACATAACGTCACAAAAATAAATGACGTCACAAAATTTAATTACGTCACAAAAATACATAACGTCACAAAATATATAACGTCACAAAAATAAATGACGTCACAAGAATTAATTAAGTCACAAAATACATAACGTCACAAAAATAAATAACGTCACAAAATACATAACGTCACAAAATACATAACGTCACAAAAATAAATGACGTCACAAAATAAATAAAGTCACAAAAATAAATGACGTCACAAAATGCATAACGTCACAAAAATAAATGATGTCACAAAATACATAACGTCACAAAAATAAATGACGTCATAAAATACATAACGTCACAAAAATAAATGACGTCACAAAAATTTATTACGTCACGAAAATAAATAACGTCACAAAATACATAACGTCACAAAATACATAGCGGCACAAAAATAAAAGACGTCACAAAGTACATAACGTCACAAAAATAAATGACGTCACAAAATACATAACGTCAAAAAAATAAATGACGTCAAAAAAATACATAACGTCACAAAAATAAATGACGTTACAAAATACATAACGTCACAAAAATAAATGACGTCACAATAATAAATGACGTCACAAAATACATAACGTCACAGAAATAAATGACGTCACAAAATACATAACGTCATAAAATACATAACGTCACAAAAAATGACGTCACAAAATACATAACGTCAAAAAAATAAATGACGTTACAAAATACATAACGTCACAAAAATAAATGACGTCACAAAATACATAACGTCACAAAAATAAATGACGTCACAAAATACATAACGTCACAAAAATAAATGACGTCACAAAATACATAACGTCACAAAAATAAATGACGTCACAAAATACATAACGTCACAAAAATAAATGACGTCACAAACATAATGACGTCACAAAATACATATTGTCACAAAAATAAATGACGTCACAAAATACATAACGTCACAAAAATAAATGACGTCACAAAATACATAACGTCAAAAAAAATGACGTCACAAAATACATAACGTCATAAAAATAAATGACGTCACAAAAATTAATTACTTCACAAAATACATAACGTCACAAAAATAAATGACGTCACAAAATACATAACGTCACAAAATACATTACGTCACAAAAATAAATGACGTCACAAAATACATAACGTCACAAAAATAAATAACGTCACAAAATACATAACGTCACAAAAATAAATGACGTCACAAAAATTAATTACGTCACAAAATACATAACGTCACAAAATAAATGACGTCAAAAAATACAAAACCTCACAAAAATAAATGATGTCACAAAATACATAACGTCACAAAAATAAATGACGTCACAAAATACATAACGTCACAAAAATAAATGACGTCACAAAATACATAACGTCACAAAAATAAATGACGTCACAAAATCCATAACGTCACAAAAATAAATGACGTCACAAAAATAAATAACGTCACAAAATACATAACGTCACAAAATACATAACGTCACAAAAATAAATGACGTCACAAAATACATAACGTCACAAAAATAAATGACGTCACAAAATACATAACGTCAAAAAAATAAATGACGTCACAAAATACATAACGTCACAAAAATAAATGACGTCACAAAATACATAACGTCACAAAAATAAATGACGTCACAATAATAAATGACGTCACAAAATACATAACGTCACAAAAATAAATGACGTCACAAAATACATAACGTTACAAAAATAAATGACGTCACAAAATACATAACGTCACAAAAATAAATGACGTCACAAAATACATAACGTCACAAAAAATGACGTCACAAAATACATAACGTCACAAAAATAAATGACGTCACAAAATACATAACGTCACAAAAATAAATGACGTTACAAAAAACATAACGTCACAAAAATAAATGACGTCACAAACATAATGACGTCACAAAATACATATTGTCACAAAAATAAATGACGTCACAAAATACATAACGTCACAAAAATAAATGACGTCACAAAATACATAACGTCAAAAAAAATGACGTCACAAAATACATAACGTCATAAAAATAAATGACGTCACAAAAATTAATTACTTCACAAAATACATAACGTCACAAAAATAAATGACGTCACAAAATACATAACGTCACAAAATATATTACGTCACAAAAATAAATGACGTCACAAAATACATAACGTCACAAAAATAAATAACGTCACAAAATACATAACGTCACAAAAATAAATGACGTCACAAAAATTAATTACGTCACAAATTACATAACGTCACAAAAATAAATGACGTCAAAAAATACAAAACCTCACAAAAATAAATGATGTCACAAAATACATAACGTCACAAAAATAAATGACGTCACAAAATACATAACGTCACAAAAATAAATGACGTCACAAAATACATAACGTCACAAAAATAAATGACGTCACAAAATACATAACGTCACAAAATATATTACATTACAAAAATAAATGACGTCACAAAATACATAACGTCACAAAAATAAATAACGTCACAAAATACATAACGTCACAAAAATAAATGACGTCACAAAAATTAATTACGTCACAAATTACATAACGTCACAAAAATAAATGACGTCAAAAAATACAAAACCTCACAAAAATAAATGATGTCACAAAATACATAACGACACAAAAATAAATGACGTCACAAAATACATAACGTCACAAAAATAAATGACGTCACAAAATACATAACGTCACAAAAATAAATGACGTCACAAAATACATAACGTCACAAAAATAAATGACGTCACAAAATACATAACGTCACAAAAATAAATGACGTTACAAAATACATAACGTCACAAAAATAAATGACGTCACAAAATAGATAACGTCACAAAAATAAATGACGTCAGAAAATACATAACGTCACAAAAAAATGACGTCACAAAATACATAATGTCACAAAAATAAATGACGTCCCAAAATACATAACGTCACAAAAATAAATGACGTCACAAAATACATAACGTCACAAAAATAAATGACGTCAAAAAATACATAACGTCACAAAAATAAATGACGTCACAAACATAATGACGTCACAAAATACATATTGTCACAAAAATAAATGACGTCACAAAATACATAACGTCACAAAAATAAATGACGTCACAAAATACATAACGTCAAAAAAATGACGTCACAAAATACATAACGTCATAAAAATAAATGACGTCACAAAAATTAATTACTTCACAAAATACATAACGTCACAAAAATAAATGACGTCACAAAATACATAACGTCACAAAATATATTACGTCACAAAAATAAATGACGTCACAAAATACATAACGTAACAAAAATAAATAACGTCACAAAATACATAACGTCACAAAATACATAACGTCACAAAAATAAATGACGTCACAAAATAAATAAAGTCACAAAAATAAATGACGTCACAAAATGCATAACGTCACAAAAATAAATGATGTCACAAAATACATAACGTCACAAAAATAAATGACGTCATAAAATACATAACGTCACAAAAATAAATGACGTCACAAGAATTTATTACGTCACGAAAATAAATAACGTCACAAAATACATAACGTCACAAAATACATAGCGGCACAAAAATAAAAGACGTCACAAAGTACATAACGTCACAAAAATAAATGACGTCACAAAATACATAACGTCAAAAAAATAAATGACGTCAAAAAAATACATAACGTCACAAAAATAAATGACGTATCAAAATACATTACGTCACAAAATTAAATGACGTCACAAAATACATAACGTCACAAAAATAAATGACGTCACAAAATACATAACGTCACAAAAATAAATGACGTCACGAAATACATAACGTTACAAAAATAAATGACGTCACAAAATACATAACGTCACAAATATAAATGACGTCCAAAATACATAACGTCACAAAAAAATTACGTCACAAAATACATAACGTCACAAAAATAAATGACGTCAATAAATACATAACGTCACAAAAATAAATGACGTCACAAAATTAATTACGTCACAAAATACATAACGTCACAAAAATAAATGACGTCACAAAATATTTAACGACACAAAATTAAATGACGTCACAAAATAAATAAAGTCACAAAAATAAATGACGTCACAAAAATTAATTACGTCACAAAATGCATAACGTCACAAAATATATAACGTCACAAAAATAAATGACGTCACAAAAATTAAGTACGTCACAAAATACATAGCGTCACAAAAATAAATAACGTCACAAAATACATAACGTCACAAAAATAAATGACGTCACAAAATAAATAAAGTCACAAAAATAAATGACGTCACAAAATACATAACGTCACAAAAATTAATGACGTCACAAAATACATAACGTCACAAAAATAAATGACGTCACAAAATAAATAAAGTCACAAAAATAAATGACGACACAAAATACATAACGTCACAAAAATTAATGACGTCACAAAATACATAACGTCAAAAAAATGACGTCACAAAATACATAACGTCATAAAAATAAATGACGTCACAAAAATTAATTACTTCACAAAATACATAACGTCACAAAAATAAATGACGTCACAAAATACATAACGTCACAAAATATATTACGTCACAAAAATAAATGACGTCACAAAATACATAACGTAACAAAAATAAATAACGTCACAAAATACATAACGTCACAAAATACATAACGTCACAAAAATAAATGACGTCACAAAATAAATAAAGTCACAAAAATAAATGACGTCACAAAATGCATAACGTCACAAAAATAAATGATGTCACAAAATACATAACGTCACAAAAATAAATGACGTCATAAAATACATAACGTCACAAAAATAAATGACGTCACAAAAATTTATTACGTCACGAAAATAAATAACGTCACAAAATACATAACGTCACAAAATACATAGCGGCACAAAAATAAAAGACGTCACAAAGTACATAACGTCACAAAAATAAATGACGTCACAAAATACATAACGTCAAAAAAATAAATGACGTCAAAAAAATACATAACGTCACAAAAATAAATGACGTATCAAAATACATTACGTCACAAAATTAAATGACGTCACAAAATACATAACGTCACAAAAATAAATGACGTCACAAAATACATAACGTCACAAAAATAAATGACGTCACGAAATACATAACGTTACAAAAATAAATGACGTCACAAAATACATAACGTCACAAATATAAATGACGTCCAAAATACATAACGTCACAAAAAAATTACGTCACAAAATACATAACGTCACAAAAATAAATGACGTCAATAAATACATAACGTCACAAAAATAAATGACGTCACAAAATTAATTACGTCACAAAATACATAACGTCACAAAAATAAATGACGTCACAAAATATTTAACGACACAAAATTAAATGACGTCACAAAATAAATAAAGTCACAAAAATAAATGACGTCACAAAAATTAATTACGTCACAAAATGCATAACGTCACAAAATATATAACGTCACAAAAATAAATGACGTCACAAAAATTAAGTACGTCACAAAATACATAGCGTCACAAAAATAAATAACGTCACAAAATACATAACGTCACAAAAATAAATGACGTCACAAAATAAATAAAGTCACAAAAATAAATGACGTCACAAAATACATAACGTCACAAAAATTAATGACGTCACAAAATACATAACGTCACAAAAATAAATGACGTCACAAAATAAATAAAGTCACAAAAATAAATGACGACACAAAATACATAACGTCACAAAAATTAATGACGTCACAAAATACATAACGTCACAAAAATAAATGACGTCACAAAATACATAACGTCACAAAAATAAATGACGTCACAAAATACATAACGTCACAAAATACATAACGTCACAAAAATAAATGACGTCACAAACATAATGACGTCACAAAATACATATTGTCACAAAAATAAATGACGTCACAAAATACATAACGTCACAAAAATAAATGATGTCACAAAATACATAACGTCAAAAAAATGACGTCACAAAATACATAACGTCATAAAAATAAATGACGTCACAAAAATTAATTACTTCACAAAATACATAACGTCACAAAAATAAATGACGTCACAAAATACATAACGTCACAAAATACATTACGTCACAAAAATAAATGACGTCACACAATACATAACGTCACAAAAATAAATGACGTCACAAACATAATGACGTCACAAAATACATATTGTCACAAAAATAAATGACGTCACAAAATACATAACGTCACAAAAATAAATGACGTCACAAAATACATTACGTCACAAAAATAAATGACGTCACAAAATACATAACGTCACAAAAATAAATGACGTCACAAAATACATAACGTCACAAAAATAAATGACGTCACAAAATACATAACGTCACAAAAATAAATGACGTCACAAAATTCATAACGTCACAAAAATAAATGACGTCTCAATAATAAATGACGTCACAAAATACATAACGTCACAAAAATAAATGACGTCACAAAATACATAACGTTACAAAAATAAATGACGTCACAAAATACATAACGTCACAAAAATAAATGACGTCACAAAATACATAACGTCACAAAAATGACGTCACAAAATACATAACGTCACAAAAATAAATGACGTCACAAAATACATAACGTCACAAAAATAAATGACGTTACAAAAAACATAACGTCACAAAAATAAATGACGTCACAAAATACATAACGTCACAAAAATAAATGACGTCACAAAATACTAAACGTCACAAAAACAAATGACGTCACAAAATACATAACGTCAAAAAAATAAATGACGTCACAAAATACATAACGTCACAAAAAAAAATAACGTCACAAAATACATAACGTCACAAAATACATAACGTCACAAAAATAAATGACGTCACAAAATAAATAAAGTCACAAAAATAAATGACGTCACAAAATACATAACGCCACAAAAATAAATGACGTCACAAAATACATAACGTCACAAAAATAAATGACGTCAAAAAATACATAACGTCACAAAAATAAATGACGTCACAAAATACATAACGTCACAAAAATAAATGACGTCACAAAATACATAACGTCAAAAAAATAAATGACGTCACAAAATACATAACGTCACAAAAATAAATGACGTCACAAAATACATAACGTCACAAAAATAAATGACGTCACAAAATACATAACGTCACAAAAATTAATGACGTCACAAAATACATAACGTCACAAAAATAAATGACGTCACAAAAATAAATTAAGTCACAAAATACATAACGTCACAAAAATGAATTACGTCACAAAATACATAACGTCACAAAATACATAACGTCACAAAATACATAACGTCACCAAAATAAATGGCGTCACAAAATACATAACGTCAAAAAAATAAATGACGTCACAAAATACATAACGTCACAAAAATAAATGACGTCACAAAATACATAACGTCACAAAAAAATGACGTCACAAAATACATAACGTCACAAAAATAAATGACGTCACAAAATACAAAACGTCACAAAATACATAACGTCACAAAAATAAATGACGTAACAAAATACATAACGTCACAAAAATAAATGACGTCACAAAATACATAACGTCACAAAAATAAATGACGTCACAAAATACATAACGTCACAAAAATAAATGACGTCACAAAATACATAACGTCTTAAAAATAAATGACGTCACAAAAATAAATTAAGTCACAATATACATAACGTCAAAAAAATAAATGACGTGTCAAAATACATAACGTCACAAAAATAAATGACGTCACAAAATACATAACGTCACAAAAATAAATGACGTCACAAAATATATAACGTCACAAAAAATGACGTCACAAAATACATAACGTCACAAAAAAAGTCGTCACAAAATACATAACGTCACAAAAATAAATGACGTCACAAAATATTAATTACGTCACAAAATACATAACGTCACAAAAAAAATGACGTCACAAAATACATAACGTCACAAAAATAAATGACGTCACAAAATACAAAACGTCACAAAATACATAACGTCACAAAAATAAATGACGTAACAAAATACATAACGTCACAAAAATAAATGACGTCGCAAAATACTTAACGTCACAAAAATAAATGACGTCACAAAATACATAACGTCACAAAAATAAATGACGTCACAAAATACATAACGTCACAAAAATAAATGACGTCACAAAATATTAATTACGTCACAAAATACATAACGTCACAAAAAAAATGACGTCACAAAATACATAACGTCACAAAAATAAATGACGTCACAAAATACAAAACGTCACAAAATACATAACGTCACAAAAATAAATGACGTCACAAAATACATAACGTCACAAAAATAAATGACGTCACAAAAATTAATTAAGTCACAAAATACATAACGTCACAAAAATGAATTACGTCACAAAATACATAACGTCACAAAATACATAATGTCACAAAATACATAACGTCACAAAAATAAATGGCGACACAAAATACATAACGTCAAAGAAATAAATGACGTCACAAAATGCATAACGTCACAAAAATAAATGACGTCACAAAATACATAACGTCACAAAAAAAATGACGTCACAAAATACATAACGTCAAAAAAATAAATGACGTTACAAAATACATAACGTCACAAAAATAAATGACGTCACAAAATACATAACGTCACAAAAATAAATGACGTCACAAAATACATAACGTCACAAAAATAAATGACGTCACAAAAATTAATTAAGTCACAAAATACATAACGTCACAAAAATGAATTACGTCACAAAATACATAACGTCACAAAATACATAACGTCACAAAATACATAACGTCACAAAAATAAATGGCGTCACATAATACATAACGTCAAAAAAATAAATGACGTCACAAAATACATACCGTCACAAAAATAAATGACGTAACAAAATACATAACGTCACAAAAATAAATGACGTCACAAAATACATAACGTCCCAAAAAATGACGTCACAAAATACATAACGTCACAAAAAAAGACGTTACAAAATACATAACGTCACAAATATAAATGACGTCACAAAATACATAACGTCACAAAAATAAATGGAGTCACAAAATACATAACTTCACAAAAATAAATGACGTCACAAAAATTGATTACGTCACAAAATACATAATGTACTAAAAATAAATGACGCCACAAAATACATAAGGTCACAAACATTAATGACGTCACAAAATTCATAACGTCACAAAAATAAATAGCGTCACAAAATACATAACGTCACAAACATAAATGACGTCACAAAATACATAACGTCACAAAAATAAATGGCGTCACAAAAATTATTTAAGTCACAAAATACATAACGTCACAAAAATAAATGACGTCACAAAAATTAATTAAGTCACAAAATACATAACTTCACAAAAATAAAAGACGTCACAAAAATTAATTACGTCACAAAATACATAAAGTCACAAAAATAAATGACGTCACAAAATACATAACGTCACAAAAATAAATGACGTCACAAATTATAAATTACGTCACAAAATACATAACGTCACAAAAATAAATGACGTCACAAAATACATAACGTCACAAAAACATAACGTCACAAAAATAAATGACGTCACAAAATACATAACGTCACAAAAATAAATGACGTCACAAAATACATAACGTCACAAAAATAAATGACGTCACAAAATACATAACGTCACAAAAATAAATGACGTCACAAAATATTAATTACGTCACAAAATACATAACGTCACAAAAATAAATGACGTCACAAAATACATAACGTCACAAAATACATAACGTCACAAAAATAAATGACGTCACAAAAATAAATGACGTCACAAAATACATAACGTCACAAAAATAAATGACGACATAAAATACATAACGTCACAAAATACATAACGTCACAAAAATAAATGACGTCACAAAATACTTAACGTCACAAAAATAAATGACGTCACAAAATACATAACGTCACAAAAATAAATGACGTCACGAAATACATAACGTCACAAAAATAAATGACGTCACAAAATACATAACGTCACAAAAATAAATGACGTCACAAAATACATAACGTTACAAAAATTAATGACGTCACAATATATTAATTACGTCACAAAATACATAACGTCAGAAAAATAAATGACGTCACAAAATATTAATCACGTCACAAAATGCATAACGTCACAAAAATAAATGACGTCAAAAAATACATAACTTCACAAAAATAAATGACGTCACAAAAATTAATTAAGTCACAAAATACATAACGTCACAAAAATAAATTACGTCACAAAATACATAACGTCACAAAATACATAACGTCACAAAAATAAATGGCGTCACGAAATACATAACGTCAAAAAAAATGACGTCACAAAATACATAACGTCACAAAAATAAATGACGTCACAAAATACATAACGTCACAAAAATAAATGACGTCACAAAATACATAACGTCACAAAAATAAATGACGTCACAAAAATTAATTAAGTCACAAAATACATAACGTCAAAAAAATAAATGACGTCACAAAATACATAACGTCACAAAAATAAATGACGTCACAAAATACATAACGTCACAAAAATAAATGACGTCACAAAATACATAACGTCACAAAAAATGACGTCACAAAATACATAACGTCACAAAAAAAAGTCGTCACAAAATACATAACGTCACAAAAATAAATGACGTCACAAAATATTAATTACGTCACAAAATACATAACGTCACAAAAAATGACGTCACAAAATACATAACGTCACAAAAATAAATGACGTCACAAAATACAAAACGTCACAAAATACATAACGTCACAAAAATAAATGACGTCACAAAATACATAACGTCACAAAAATAAATGACGTCACAAAATACATAACGTCACAAAAATAAATGACGTCACAAAATACATAACGTCACAAAAATAAATGACGTCACAAAATATAATTTACGTCACAAAATACATAACGTCACAAAAATAAATGACGTCACAAAATATTAATCACGTCACAAAATGCATAACGTCACAAAATAAATGACGTCAAAAAATACATAACGTCACAAAAATAAATGACGTCACAAAATACATAACGTCACAAAAATAAATGACGTCACAAAATACATAACGTCAAAAAAATAAATGACGTCACAAAATACATAACGTCACAAAAATAAATGACGTCACAAAATACATAACGTCACAAAAATAAATGACGTCACAAAATACATAACGTCACAAAAATAAATGACGTCACAAAAATTAATTAAGTCACAAAATACATAACGTCACAAAAATGAATTACGTCACAAAATACATAACGTCACAAAATACATAACGTCACAAAATACATAACGTCACCAAAATAAATGGCGTCACAAAATACATAACGTCAAAAAAATAAATGACGTCACAAAATACATAACGTCACAAAAATAAATGACGTCACAAAATACATAACGTCACAAAAAAATGACGTCACAAAATACATAACGTCACAAAAATAAATGACGTCACAAAATACAAAACGTCACAAAATACATAACGTCACAAAAATAAATGACGTAACAAAATACATAACGTTACAAAAATAAATGACGTCACAAAATACATAACGTCACAAAAATAAATGACGTCACAAAATACATAACGTCACAAAAATAAATGACGTCACAAAATACATAACGTCACAAAAATAAATGACGTCACAAAAATAAATTAAGTCACAATATACATAACGTCAAAAAAATAAATGACGTCACAAAATACATAACGTCACAAAAATAAATGACGTCACAAAATACATAACGTCACAAAAATAAATGACATCACAAAATATATAACGTCACAAAAAATGACGTCACAAAATACATAACGTCACAAAAAAAGTCGTCACAAAATACATAACGTCACAAAAATAAATGACGTCACAAAATATTAATTACGTCACAAAATACATAACGTCACAAAAAAAATGACGTCACAAAATACATAACGTCACAAAAATAAATGACGTCACAAAATACAAAACGTCACAAAATACATAACGTCACAAAAATAAATGACGTAACAAAATACATAACGTCACAAAAATAAATGACGTCGCAAAATACTTAACGTCACAAAAATAAATGACGTCACAAAATACATAACGTCACAAAAATAAATGACGTCACAAAATACATAACGTCACAAAAATAAATGACGTCACAAAATATTAATTACGTCACAAAATACATAACGTCACAAAAAAAATGACGTCACAAAATACATAACGTCACAAAAATAAATGACGTCACAAAATACAAAACGTCACAAAATACATAACGTCACAAAAATAAATGACGTCACAAAATACATAACGTCACAAAAATAAATGACGTCACAAAAATTAATTAAGTCACAAAATACATAACGTCACAAAAATGAATTACGTCACAAAATACATAACGTCACAAAATACATAATGTCACAAAATACATAACGTCACAAAAATAAATGGCGACACAAAATACATAACGTCAAAGAAATAAATGACGTCACAAAATACATAACGTCACAAAAATAAATGACGTCACAAAATACATAACGTCACAAAAAAAATGACGTCATTAAATACATAACGTCAAAAAAATAAATGACGTTACAAAATACATAACGTCACAAAAATAAATGACGTCACAAAATACATAACGTCACAAAAATAAATGACGTCACAAAATACATAACGTCACAAAAATAAATGACGTCACAAAAATTAATTAAGTCACAAAATACATAACGTCACAAAAATGAATTACGTCACAAAATACATAACGTCACAAAATACATAACGTCACAAAAATAAATGGCGTCACATAATACATAACGTCAAAAAAATAAATGACGTCACAAAATACATACCGTCACAAAAATAAATGACGTAACAAAATACATAACGTCACAAAAATAAATGACGTCACAAAATACATAACGTCCCAAAAAATGACGTCACAAAATACATAACGTCACAAAAAAAGACGTTACAAAATACATAACGTCACAAATATAAATGACGTCACAAAATACATAACGTCACAAAAATAAATGGAGTCACAAAATACATAACTTCACAAAAATAAATGACGTCACAAAAATTGATTACGTCACAAAATACATAATGTACTAAAAATAAATGACGCCACAAAATACATAAGGTCACAAACATTAATGACGTCACAAAATTCATAACGTCACAAAAATAAATAGCGTCACAAAATACATAACGTCACAAACATAAATGACGTCACAAAATACATAACGTCACAAAAATAAATGGCGTCACAAAAATTAATTAAGTCACAAAATACATAACGTCACAAAAATAAATGACGTCACAAAAATTAATTAAGTCACAAAATACATAACTTCACAAAATAAAAGACGTCACAAAAATTAATTACGTCACAAAATACATAAAGTCACAAAAATAAATGACGTCACAAAATACATAACGTCACAAAAATAAATGACGTCACAAATTATAAATTACGTCACAAAATACATAACGTCACAAAAATAAATGACGTCACAAAATACATAACGTCACAAAAACATAACGTCACAAAAATAAATGACGTCACAAAATACATAACGTCACAAAAATAAATGACGTCACAAAATACATAACGTTACAAAAATTAATGACGTCACAATATATTAATTACGTCACAAAATACATAACGTCACAAAAATAAATGACGTCACAAAATACATAACGTCACAAAATACATAACGTCACAAAAATAAATGACGTCACAAAAATAAATGACGTCACAAAATACATAACGTCACAAAAATAAATGACGACATAAAATACATAACGTCACAAAATACATAACGTCACAAAAATAAATGACGTCACAAAATACTTAACGTCACAAAAATAAATGACGTCACAAAATACATAACGTCACAAAAATAAATGACGTCACGAAATACATAACGTCACAAAAATAAATGACGTCACAAAATACATAACGTCACAAAAATAAATGACGTCACAAAATACATAACGTTACAAAAATTAATGACGTCACAATATATTAATTACGTCACAAAATACATAACGTCAGAAAAATAAATGACGTCACAAAATATTAATCACGTCACAAAATGCATAACGTCACAAAAATAAATGACGTCAAAAAATACATAACGTCACAAAAATAAATGACGTCACAAAAATTAATTAAGTCACAAAATACATAACGTCACAAAAATAAATTACGTCACAAAATACATAACGTCACAAAATACATAACGTCACAAAAATAAATGGCGTCACGAAATACATAACGTCAAAAAATACATAACGTCACAAAAATAAATGACGTCACAAAAATAAATGACGTCACAAAATACATAACGTCACAAAAATAAATGACGACATAAAATACATAACGTCACAAAATACATAACGTCACAAAAATAAATGACGTCACAAAATACTTAACGTCACAAAAATAAATGACGTCACAAAATACATAACGTCACAAAATACATAACGTCACAAAAATAAATGACGTCACAAAAATAAATGACGTCACAAAATACATAACGTCACAAAAATAAATGACGACATAAAATACATAACGTCACAAAATACATAACGTCACAAAAATAAATGACGTCACAAAATACTTAACGTCACAAAAATAAATGACGTCACAAAATACATAACGTCACAAAAATAAATGACGTCACGAAATACATAACGTCACAAAAATAAATGACGTCACAAAATACATAACGTCACAAAAATAAATGACGTCACAAAATACATAACGTTACAAAAATTAATGACGTCACAATATATTAATTACGTCACAAAATACATAACGTCAGAAAAATAAATGACGTCACAAAATATTAATCACGTCACAAAATGCATAACGTCACAAAAATAAATGACGTCAAAAAATACATAACGTCACAAAAATAAATGACGTCACAAAAATTAATTAAGTCACAAAATACATAACGTCACAAAAATAAATTACGTCACAAAATACATAACGTCACAAAATACATAACGTCACAAAAATAAATGGCGTCACGAAATACATAACGTCAAAAAAAATGACGTCACAAAATACATAACGTCACAAAAATAAATGACGTCACAAAATACATAACGTCACAAAAATAAATGACGTCACAAAATACATAACGTCACAAAAATAAATGACGTCACAAAAATTAATTAAGTCACAAAATACATAACGTCAAAAAAATAAATGACGTCACAAAATACATAACGTCACAAAAATAAATGACGTCACAAAATACATAACGTCACAAAAATAAATGACGTCACAAAATACATAACGTCACAAAAAATGACGTCACAAAATACATAACGTCACAAAAAAAAGTCGTCACAAAATACATAACGTCACAAAAATAAATGACGTCACAAAATATTAATTACGTCACAAAATACATAACGTCACAAAAAAAATGACGTCACAAAATACATAACGTCACAAAAATAAATGACGTCACAAAATACAAAACGTCACAAAATACATAACGTCACAAAAATAAATGACGTCACAAAATACATAACGTCACAAAAATAAATGACGTCACAAAATACATAACGTCACAAAAATAAATGACGTCACAAAATATAATTTACGTCACAAAATACATAACGTCACAAAAATAAATGACGTCACAAAATATTAATCACGTCACAAAATGCATAACGTCACAAAATAAATGACGTCAAAAAATACATAACGTCACAAAAATAAATGACGTCACAAAATACATAACGTCACAAAAATAAATGACGTCACAAAATACATAACGTCAAAAAAATAAATGACGTCACAAAATACATAACGTCACAAAAATAAATGACGTCACAAAATACATAACGTCACAAAAATAAATGACGTCACAAAATACATAACGTCACAAAAATAAATGACGTCACAAAAATTAATTAAGTCACAAAATACATAACGTCACAAAAATGAATTACGTCACAAAATACATAACGTCACAAAATACATAACGTCACCAAAATAAATGGCGTCACAAAATACATAACGTCAAAAAAATAAATGACGTCACAAAATACATAACGTCACAAAAATAAATGACTCACAAAATACATAACGTCACAAAAAAATGACGTCACAAAATACATAACGTCACAAAAATAAATGACGTCACAAAATACAAAACGTTACAAAATACATGACGTCACAAAAATAAATGACGTAACAAAATACATAACGTCACAAAAATAAATGACGTCACAAAATACATAACGTCACAAAAATAAATGACGTAACAAAATACATAACGTCACAAAAATAAATGACGTCACAAAATACATAACGTCCCAAAAAATGACGTCACAAAATACATAACGTCACAAAAAAAGACGTCACAAAATACATAACGTCACAAAAATAAATGACGTCACAAAATACAAAACGTTACAAAATACATGACGTCACAAAAATAAATGACGTCACAAAATACATAACGTCACAAAAATAAATGACGTAACAAAATACATAACGTCACAAAAATAAATGACGTCACAAAATACAAAACGTCACAAAATACATAACGTCACAAAAATAAATGACGTCACAAAATACATAACGTCACAAAAATAAATGACGTCACAAAAATTAATTAAGTCACAAAATACATAACGTCACAAAAATGAATTACGTCACAAAATACATAACGTCACAAAATACATAATGTCACAAAATACATAACGTCACAAAAATAAATGACGTCACAAAAATAAATGACGTCACAAAATACATAACGTCACAAAAATAAATGACGACATAAAATACATAACGTCACAAAATACATAACGTCACAAAAATAAATGACGTCACAAAATACTTAACGTCACAAAAATAAATGACGTCACAAAATACATAACGTCACAAAATACATAACGTCACAAAAATAAATGACGTCACAAAAATAAATGACGTCACAAAATACATAACGTCACAAAAATAAATGACGACATAAAATACATAACGTCACAAAATACATAACGTCACAAAAATAAATGACGTCACAAAATACTTAACGTCACAAAAATAAATGACGTCACAAAATACATAACGTCACAAAAATAAATGACGTCACGAAATACATAACGTCACAAAAATAAATGACGTCACAAAATACATAACGTCACAAAAATAAATGACGTCACAAAATACATAACGTTACAAAAATTAATGACGTCACAATATATTAATTACGTCACAAAATACATAACGTCAGAAAAATAAATGACGTCACAAAATATTAATCACGTCACAAAATGCATAACGTCACAAAAATAAATGACGTCAAAAAATACATAACGTCACAAAAATAAATGACGTCACAAAAATTAATTAAGTCACAAAATACATAACGTCACAAAAATAAATTACGTCACAAAATACATAACGTCACAAAATACATAACGTCACAAAAATAAATGGCGTCACGAAATACATAACGTCAAAAAAAATGACGTCACAAAATACATAACGTCACAAAAATAAATGACGTCACAAAATACATAACGTCACAAAAATAAATGACGTCACAAAATACATAACGTCACAAAAATAAATGACGTCACAAAAATTAATTAAGTCACAAAATACATAACGTCAAAAAAATAAATGACGTCACAAAATACATAACGTCACAAAAATAAATGACGTCACAAAATACATAACGTCACAAAAATAAATGACGTCACAAAATACATAACGTCACAAAAAATGACGTCACAAAATACATAACGTCACAAAAAAAAGTCGTCACAAAATACATAACGTCACAAAAATAAATGACGTCACAAAATATTAATTACGTCACAAAATACATAACGTCACAAAAAAAATGACGTCACAAAATACATAACGTCACAAAAATAAATGACGTCACAAAATACAAAACGTCACAAAATACATAACGTCACAAAAATAAATGACGTCACAAAATACATAACGTCACAAAAATAAATGACGTCACAAAATACATAACGTCACAAAAATAAATGACGTCACAAAATATAATTTACGTCACAAAATACATAACGTCCCAAAAATAAATGACGTCACAAAATATTAATCACGTCACAAAATGCATAACGTCACAAAATAAATGACGTCAAAAAATACATAACGTCACAAAAATAAATGACGTCACAAAATACATAACGTCACAAAAATAAATGACGTCACAAAATACATAACGTCAAAAAAATAAATGACGTCACAAAATACATAACGTCACAAAAATAAATGACGTCACAAAATACATAACGTCACAAAAATAAATGACGTCACAAAATACATAACGTCACAAAAATAAATGACGTCACAAAAATTAATTAAGTCACAAAATACATAACGTCACAAAAATGAATTACGTCACAAAATACATAACGTCACAAAATACATAACGTCACCAAAATAAATGGCGTCACAAAATACATAACGTCAAAAAAATAAATGACGTCACAAAATACATAACGTCACAAAAATAAATGACTCACAAAATACATAACGTCACAAAAAAATGACGTCACAAAATACATAACGTCACAAAAATAAATGACGTCACAAAATACAAAACGTTACAAAATACATGACGTCACAAAAATAAATGACGTAACAAAATACATAACGTCACAAAAATAAATGACGTCACAAAATACATAACGTCACAAAAATAAATGACGTAACAAAATACATAACGTCACAAAAATAAATGACGTCACAAAATACATAACGTCCCAAAAAATGACGTCACAAAATACATAACGTCACAAAAAAAGACGTCACAAAATACATAACGTCACAAAAATAAATGACGTCACAAAATACAAAACGTTACAAAATACATGACGTCACAAAAATAAATGACGTCACAAAATACATAACGTCACAAAAATAAATGACGTAACAAAATACATAACGTCACAAAAATAAATGACGTCACAAAATACAAAACGTCACAAAATACATAACGTCACAAAAATAAATGACGTCACAAAATACATAACGTCACAAAAATAAATGACGTCACAAAAATTAATTAAGTCACAAAATACATAACGTCACAAAAATGAATTACGTCACAAAATACATAACGTCACAAAATACATAATGTCACAAAATACATAACGTCACAAAAATAAATGGCGACACAAAATACATAACGTCAAAGAAATAAATGACGTCACAAAATACATAACGTCACAAAAATAAATGACGTCACAAAATACATAACGTCACAAAAAAAATGACGTCATTAAATACATAACGTCAAAAAAATAAATGACGTTACAAAATACATAACGTCACAAAAATAAATGACGTCACAAAATACATAACGTCACAAAAATAAATGACGTCACAAAATACATAACGTCACAAAAATAAATGACGTCACAAAAATTAATTAAGTCACAAAATACATAACGTCACAAAAATGAATTACGTCACAAAATACATAACGTCACAAAATACATAACGTCACAAAAATAAATGGCGTCACATAATACATAACGTCAAAAAAATAAATGACGTCACAAAATACATACCGTCACAAAAATAAATGACGTAACAAAATACATAACGTCACAAAAATAAATGACGTCACAAAATACATAACGTCCCAAAAAATGACGTCACAAAATACATAACGTCACAAAAAAAGACGTTACAAAATACATAACGTCACAAATATAAATGACGTCACAAAATACATAACGTCACAAAAATAAATGGAGTCACAAAATACATAACTTCACAAAAATAAATGACGTCACAAAAATTGATTACGTCACAAAATACATAATGTACTAAAAATAAATGACGCCACAAAATACATAAGGTCACAAACATTAATGACGTCACAAAATTCATAACGTCACAAAAATAAATAGCGTCACAAAATACATAACGTCACAAACATAAATGACGTCACAAAATACATAACGTCACAAAAATAAATGGCGTCACAAAAATTAATTAAGTCACAAAATACATAACGTCACAAAAATAAATGACGTCACAAAAATTAATTAAGTCACAAAATACATAACTTCACAAAATAAAAGACGTCACAAAAATTAATTACGTCACAAAATACATAAAGTCACAAAAATAAATGACGTCACAAAATACATAACGTCACAAAAATAAATGACGTCACAAATTATAAATTACGTCACAAAATACATAACGTCACAAAAATAAATGACGTCACAAAATACATAACGTCACAAAAACATAACGTCACAAAAATAAATGACGTCACAAAATACATAACGTCACAAAAATAAATGACGTCACAAAATACATAACGTTACAAAAATTAATGACGTCACAATATATTAATTACGTCACAAAATACATAACGTCACAAAAATAAATGACGTCACAAAATACATAACGTCACAAAATACATAACGTCACAAAAATAAATGACGTCACAAAAATAAATGACGTCACAAAATACATAACGTCACAAAAATAAATGACGACATAAAATACATAACGTCACAAAATACATAACGTCACAAAAATAAATGACGTCACAAAATACTTAACGTCACAAAAATAAATGACGTCACAAAATACATAACGTCACAAAAATAAATGACGTCACGAAATACATAACGTCACAAAAATAAATGACGTCACAAAATACATAACGTCACAAAAATAAATGACGTCACAAAATACATAACGTTACAAAAATTAATGACGTCACAATATATTAATTACGTCACAAAATACATAACGTCAGAAAAATAAATGACGTCACAAAATATTAATCACGTCACAAAATGCATAACGTCACAAAAATAAATGACGTCAAAAAATACATAACGTCACAAAAATAAATGACGTCACAAAAATTAATTAAGTCACAAAATACATAACGTCACAAAAATAAATTACGTCACAAAATACATAACGTCACAAAATACATAACGTCACAAAAATAAATGGCGTCACGAAATACATAACGTCAAAAAATACATAACGTCACAAAAATAAATGACGTCACAAAAATAAATGACGTCACAAAATACATAACGTCACAAAAATAAATGACGACATAAAATACATAACGTCACAAAATACATAACGTCACAAAAATAAATGACGTCACAAAATACTTAACGTCACAAAAATAAATGACGTCACAAAATACATAACGTCACAAAATACATAACGTCACAAAAATAAATGACGTCACAAAAATAAATGACGTCACAAAATACATAACGTCACAAAAATAAATGACGACATAAAATACATAACGTCACAAAATACATAACGTCACAAAAATAAATGACGTCACAAAATACTTAACGTCACAAAAATAAATGACGTCACAAAATACATAACGTCACAAAAATAAATGACGTCACGAAATACATAACGTCACAAAAATAAATGACGTCACAAAATACATAACGTCACAAAAATAAATGACGTCACAAAATACATAACGTTACAAAAATTAATGACGTCACAATATATTAATTACGTCACAAAATACATAACGTCAGAAAAATAAATGACGTCACAAAATATTAATCACGTCACAAAATGCATAACGTCACAAAAATAAATGACGTCAAAAAATACATAACGTCACAAAAATAAATGACGTCACAAAAATTAATTAAGTCACAAAATACATAACGTCACAAAAATAAATTACGTCACAAAATACATAACGTCACAAAATACATAACGTCACAAAAATAAATGGCGTCACGAAATACATAACGTCAAAAAAAATGACGTCACAAAATACATAACGTCACAAAAATAAATGACGTCACAAAATACATAACGTCACAAAAATAAATGACGTCACAAAATACATAACGTCACAAAAATAAATGACGTCACAAAAATTAATTAAGTCACAAAATACATAACGTCAAAAAAATAAATGACGTCACAAAATACATAACGTCACAAAAATAAATGACGTCACAAAATACATAACGTCACAAAAATAAATGACGTCACAAAATACATAACGTCACAAAAAATGACGTCACAAAATACATAACGTCACAAAAAAAAGTCGTCACAAAATACATAACGTCACAAAAATAAATGACGTCACAAAATATTAATTACGTCACAAAATACATAACGTCACAAAAAAAATGACGTCACAAAATACATAACGTCACAAAAATAAATGACGTCACAAAATACAAAACGTCACAAAATACATAACGTCACAAAAATAAATGACGTCACAAAATACATAACGTCACAAAAATAAATGACGTCACAAAATACATAACGTCACAAAAATAAATGACGTCACAAAATATAATTTACGTCACAAAATACATAACGTCACAAAAATAAATGACGTCACAAAATATTAATCACGTCACAAAATGCATAACGTCACAAAATAAATGACGTCAAAAAATACATAACGTCACAAAAATAAATGACGTCACAAAATACATAACGTCACAAAAATAAATGACGTCACAAAATACATAACGTCAAAAAAATAAATGACGTCACAAAATACATAACGTCACAAAAATAAATGACGTCACAAAATACATAACGTCACAAAAATAAATGACGTCACAAAATACATAACGTCACAAAAATAAATGACGTCACAAAAATTAATTAAGTCACAAAATACATAACGTCACAAAAATGAATTACGTCACAAAATACATAACGTCACAAAATACATAACGTCACCAAAATAAATGGCGTCACAAAATACATAACGTCAAAAAAATAAATGACGTCACAAAATACATAACGTCACAAAAATAAATGACTCACAAAATACATAACGTCACAAAAAAATGACGTCACAAAATACATAACGTCACAAAAATAAATGACGTCACAAAATACAAAACGTTACAAAATACATGACGTCACAAAAATAAATGACGTAACAAAATACATAACGTCACAAAAATAAATGACGTCACAAAATACATAACGTCACAAAAATAAATGACGTAACAAAATACATAACGTCACAAAAATAAATGACGTCACAAAATACATAACGTCCCAAAAAATGACGTCACAAAATACATAACGTCACAAAAAAAGACGTCACAAAATACATAACGTCACAAAAATAAATGACGTCACAAATTATAAATTACGTCACAAAATACATAACGTCACAAAAATAAATGACGTCACAAAATACATAACGTCACAAAAACATAACGTCACAAAAATAAATGACGTCACAAAATACATAACGTCACAAAAATAAATGACGTCACAAAATACATAACGTCACAAAAATAAATGACGTCACAAAATACATAACGTCACAAAAATAAATGACGTCACAAAAATTAATTAAGTCACAAAATACATAACGTCACAAAAATAAATTACGTCACAAAATACATAACGTCACAAAAATAAATGGCGTCACAAAATACATAACGTCAAAAAAAATGACCTCACAAAATACATAACGTCACAAAAATAAATGACGTCACAAAATACATAACGTCACAAAAATAAATGACGTCACAAAATACTTAACGTCACAAAAATAAATGACGTCACAAAATACATAACGTCACAAAAATAAATGACGTCACAAAATACATAACGTCACAAAAATAAATGATGTCACAAAATACATAACGTCACAAAAATAAATGACGTCACAAAATACATAACGTTACAAAAATTAATGACGTCACAAAATATTAATTACGTCACAAAATACATAAAGTCAGAAAAATAAATGACGTCACAAAATATTAATCACGTCACAAAATGCATAACGTCATAAAAATTAATGAGGTCAAAAAATACATAACGTCACAAAAATAAATGACGTCACAAAAATTAATTAAGTCACAAAATACATAACGTCACAAAAATAAATTACGTCACAAAATACATAACGTCACAAAATACATAACGTCACAAAAATAAATGGCGTCACGAAATACATAACTTAAAAAAAAATGACGTCACAAAATACATAACGTCACAAAAATAAATGACGTCACAAAATACATAACGTCACAAAAATAAATGACGTCACAAAATACATAACGTCACAAAAATAAATGACGTCACAAAATACATAACTTCACAAAAATAAATGACGTCACAAAAATTAATTACGTCACAAAATACATAACGTCAAAAACATTAATGACGTCACAAAATTCATAACGTCACAAAAATAAATAGCGTCACAAAATACATAACGTCACAAACATAAATGACGTCACAAAATACATAACGTCACAAAAATAAATGGCGTCACAAAAATTAATTAAGTCACAAAATACATAACGTCACAAAAATAAATGACGTCACAAAAATTAATTAAGTCACAAAATACATAACTTCACAAAAATAAATGACGTCACAAAAATTAATTACGTCACAAAATACATAAAGTCACAAAAATAAATGACGTCACAAAATACATAACGTCACAAAAATAAATGACGTAACAAAATACATAACGTCACAAAAATAAATGACGTCACAAAATACATAACGTCCCAAAAAATGACGTCACAAAATACATAACGTCACAAAAAAAGACGTCACAAAAATAAATGACGTCACAAAATACATAACGTCACAAAAATAAATGACGTCACAAAATACATAACGTCACAAAAATAAATGACGTCACAAAATACATAACGTCACAAAAATAAATGACGTCACAAAATATTAATTACGTCACAAAATACATAACGTCACAAAAATAAATGACGTCACAAAATACATAACGTCACAAAATACATAACGTCACAAAAATAAATGACGTCACAAAAATAAATGACGTCACAAAATACATAACGTCACAAAAATAAATGACGTCATAAAATACATAACGTCACAAAATACATAACGTCACAAAAATAAATGACGTCACAAAATACATAACGTCACAAAAATAAATGACGTCACAAAATACTTAACGTCACAAAAATAAATGACGTCACAAAATACATAACGTCACAAAAATAAATGACGTCACAAAATACATAACGTCACAAAAATAAATGACGTCACAAAATACATAACGTCACAAAAATAAATGACGTCACAAAATACATAACGTTACAAAAATTAATGACGTCACAAAATATTAATTACGTCACAAAATACATAACGTCAGAAAAATAAATGACGTCACAAAATATTAATCACGTCACAAAATGCATAACGTCACAAAAATAAATGACGTCAAAAAATACATAACGTCACAAAAATAAATGACGTCACAAAAATTAATTAAGTCACAAAATACATAACGTCACAAAAATAAATTACGTCACAAATTATAAATTACGTCACAAAATACATAACGTCACAAAAATAAATGACGTCACAAAATACATAACGTCACAAAAACATAACGTCACAAAAATAAATGACGTCACAAAATACATAACGTCAAAAAAATAAATGACGTCACAAAATACATAACGTCACAAAAATAAATGACGTCACAAAATACATAACGTCACAAAAATAAATGACGTCACAAAATATTAATTACGTCACAAAATACATAACGTCACAAAAATAAATGACGTCACAAAATACATAACGTCACAAAATACATAACGTCACAAAAATAAATGACGTCACAAAAATAAATGACGTCACAAAATACATAACGTCACAAAAATAAATGACGTCATAAAATACATAACGTCACAAAATACATAACGTCACAAAAATAAATGACGTCACAAAATATATAACGTCACAAAAATAAATGACGTCACAAAATACTTAACGTCACAAAAATAAATGACGTCACAAAATACATAACGTCACAAAAATAAATGACGTCACAAAATACATAACGTCACAAAAATAAATGACGTCACAAAATACATAACGTCACAAAAATAAATGACGTCACAAAATACATAACGTTACAAAAATTAATGACGTCACAAAATATTAATTACGTCACAAAATACATAACGTCAGAAAAATAAATGACGTCACAAAATATTAATCACGTCACAAAATGCATAACGTCACAAAAATAAATGAAGTCAAAAAATACATAACGTCACAAAAATAAATGACGTCACAAAAATTAATTAAGTCACAAAATACATAACGTCACAAAAATAAATTACGTCACAAAATACATAACGTCACAAAATACATAACGTCACAAAAATAAATGGCGTCACGAAATACATAACGTCAAAAAAAAAGACGTCACAAAAATAAATGACGTCACAAAATACATAACGTCACAAAAATAAATGACGTCACAAAATATATAACGTCACAAAAATAAATGACGTCACAAAATACTTAACGTCACAAAAATAAATGACGTCACAAAATACATAACGTCACAAAAATAAATGACGTCACAAAATACATAACGTCACAAAAATAAATGACGTCACAAAATACATAACGTCACAAAAATAAATGACGTCACAAAATACATAACGTCACAAAAATAAATGACGTCACAAAATATAATTTACGTCACAAAATACATAACGTCACAAAAATAAATGACGTCACAAAATATTAATCACGTCACAAAATGCATAACGTCACAAAATAAATGACGTCAAAAAATACATAACGTCACAAAATACATAACGTCACAAAAATAAATGACGTCGCAAAATACAGAACGTCAAAAAAATAAATGACGTCACAAAATACATAACGTCACAAAAATAAATGACGTCACAAAATACATAACGTCACAAAAATAAATGACGTCACAAATTATAAATTACGTCACAAAATACATAACGTCACAAAAATAAATGACGTCACAAAATACATAACGTCACAAAAACATAACGTCACAAAAATAAATGACGTCACAAAATACATAACGTCACAAAAATAAATGACGTCACAAAATACATAACGTCACAAAAATAAATGACGTCACAAAATACATAACGTCACAAAAATAAATGACGTCACAAAATATTAATTACGTCACAAAATACATAACGTCACAAAAATAAATGACGTCACAAAATACATAACGTCACAAAATACATAACGTCACAAAAATAAATGACTTCACAAAAATACATAACGTCACAAAAATAAATGACGTCACAAAATACATAACGTCACAAAAATAAATGACGTCACAAAATACATAACGTCAAAAAAATAAATGACGTCACAAAATACATAACGTCACAAAAATAAATGACGTCACAAAATACATAACGTCACAAAAATAAATGACGTCAAAAAATACATAACATCACAAAAATAAATGACGTCACAAAAATTAATTAAGTCACAAAATACATAACGTCACAAAAATGAATTACGTCACAAAATACATAACGTCACAAAATACATAACGTCACAAAATACATAACGTCACCAAAATAAATGGCGTCACAAAATACATAACGTCAAAAAAATAAATGACGTCACAAAATACATAACGTCACAAAAATAAATGACTCACAAAATACATAACGTCACAAAAAAATGACGTCACAAAATACATAACGTCACAAAAATAAATGACGTCACAAAATACAAAACGTTACAAAATACATAACGTCACAAAAATAAATGACGTAACAAAATACATAACGTCACAAAAATAAATGACGTCACAAAATACATAACGTCACAAAAATAAATGACGTAACAAAATACATAACGTCACAAAAATAAATGACGTCACAAAATACATAACGTCCCAAAAAATGACGTCACAAAATACATAACGTCACAAAAAAAGACGTCACAAAATACATAACGTCACAAAAATAAATGACGTCACAAATTATAAATTACGTCACAAAATACATAACGTCACAAAAATAAATGACGTCAAAAAATACATAACGTCACAAAAACATAACGTCACAAAAATAAATGACGTCACAAAATACATAACGTCACAAAAATAAATGACGTCACAAAATACATAACGTCACAAAAATAAATGACGTCACAAAATACATAACGTCACAAAAATAAATGACGTCACAAAATACATAACGTCACAAAAATAAATGACGTAACAAAATATTAATTATGTCACAAAATACATAACGTCACAAAAATAAATGACGTCACAAAATACATAACGTCACAAAATACATAACGTCACAAAAATAAATGACGTCACAAAAATAAATGACGTCACAAAATACATAACGTCACAAAAATAAATGACGTCATAAAATACATAACGTCACAAAATACATAACGTCACAAAAATAAATGACGTCACAAAATACATAACGTCACAAAAATAAATGACGTCACAAAATATTAATCACGTCACAAAATGCATAACGTCACAAAAATAAATGACGTCAAAAAATACATAACGTCACAAAAATAAATGACGTCACAAAAATTAATTAAGTCACAAAATACATAACGTCACAAAAATAAATTACGTCACAAAATACATAACGTCACAAAAATAAATGGCGTCACAAAATACATAACGTCAAAAAAAATGACCTCACAAAATACATAACGTCACAAAAATAAATGACGTCACAAAATACATAACGTCACAAAAATAAATGACGTCACAAAATACTTAACGTCACAAAAATAAATGACGTCACAAAATACATAACGTCACAAAAATAAATGACGTCACAAAATACATAACATCACAAAAATAAATGATGTCACAAAATACATAACGTCACAAAAATAAATGACGTCACAAAATACATAACGTTACAAAAATTAATGACGTCACAAAATATTAATGACGTCACAAAATACATAAAGTCAGAAAAATAAATGACGTCACAAAATATTAATCACGTCACAAAATGCATAACGTCACAAAAATAAATGACGTCAAAAAATACATAACGTCACAAAAATAAATGACGTCACAAAAATTAATTAAGTCACAAAATACATTACGTCACAAAAATAAATTACGTCACAAAATACATAACGTCACAAAATACATAACGTCACAAAAATAAATGGCGTCACGAAATACATAACGCCAAAAAAAATGACGTCACAAAATACATAACGTCACAAAAATAAATGACGTCACAAAATACATAACGTCACAAAAATGAATGACGTCAAAAAATACATAACGTCACAAAAATAAATGACGTCACAAAATACATAACTTCACAAAAATAAATGACGTCACAAAAATTAATTACGTCACAAAATACATAACGTCACAAACATTAATGACGTCACAAAATTCATAACGTCACAAAAATAAATAGCGTCACAAAATACATAACGTCACAAACATAAATGACGTCACAAAATACATAACGTCACAAAAATAAATGACGTCACAAAATACTTAACGTCACAAAAATAAATGACGTCACAAAATACATAACGTCACAAAAATAAATGACGTCACAAAATACATAACGTTACAAAAATTAATGACGTCACAAAATATTAATGACGTCACAAAATACATAAAGTCAGAAAAATAAATGACGTCACAAAATATTAATCACGTCACAAAATGCATAACGTCACAAAAATAAATGACGTCAAAAAATACATAACGTCACAAAAATAAATGACGTCACAAAAATTAATTAAGTCACAAAATACATTACGTCACAAAAATAAATTACGTCACAAAATACATAACGTCACAAAATACATAACGTCACAAAAATAAATGACGACACAAAATACATAACATTACAAAAATTAATGACGTCACAAAATATTAATTACGTCACAAAATACATAACGTCAGAAAAATAAATGACGTCACAAAATATTAATCACGTCACAAAATGCATAACGTCACAAAAATAAATGACGTCAAAAAATACATAACGTCACAAAAATAAATGACGTCACAAAAATTAATTAAGTCACAAAATACATAACGTCACAAAAATAAATTACTTCACAAATTATAAATTACGTCACAAAATACATAACGTCACAAAAATAAATGACGTCACAAAATACATAACGTCACAAAAACATAACGTCACAAAAATAAATGACGTCACAAAATACATAACGTCACAAAAATAAATGACGTCACAAAATACATAACGTCACAAAAATAAATGACGTCACAAAATACATAACGTCACAAAAATAAATGACGTCACAAAATATTAATTACGTCACAAAATACATAACGTCACAAAAATAAATGACGTCACAAAATACATAACGTCACAAAATACATAACGTCACAAAAATAAATGACGTCACAAAAATAAATGACGTCACAAAATACATAACGTCACAAAAATAAATGACGTCACAAAATACATAACGTTACAAAAATTAATGACGTCACAAAATATTAATTACGTCACAAAATACATAACGTCAGAAAAATAAATGACGTCACAAAATATTAATCACGTCACAAAATGCATAACGTCACAAAAATAAATGACGTCAAAAAATACATAACGTCACAAAAATAAATGACGTCACAAAAATTAATTAAGTCACAAAATACATAACGTCACAAAAATAAATTACGTCACAAAATACATAACGTCACAAAATACATAACGTCACAAAAATAAATGGCGTCACGAAATACATAACGTCAAAAAAATGACGTCACAAAATACATAACGTCACAAAAATAAATGACGTCACAAGATACATAACGTCACAAAAATAAATGACGTCACAAAATACATAACGTCACAAAAATAAATGACGTCACAAAAATTAATTAAGTCACAAAATACATAACGTCAAAAAAATAAATGACGTCACAAAATACATATTGTCACAAAAATAAATGACGTCACAAAATACATAACGTCACAAAAATAAATGACGTCACAAAATACATAACGTCACAAAAATAAATGACGTCACAAAATACATAACGTCACAAAAATGACGTCACAAAATACATAACGTCACAAAAAAAAGTCGTCACAAAATACATAACGTCACAAAAATAAATGACGTCACAAAATAATAATTACGTCACAAAATACATAACGTCACAAAAAAAATGACGTCACAAAATACATAGGGTCACAAAAATAAATGACGTCACAAAATACAAAACGTCACAAAATACATAACGTCACAAAAAAAATGACGTAACAAAATATATAACGTCACAAAAATAAATGACGTCACAAAATACTTAACGTCACAAAAATAAATGACGTCACAAAATACATAACGTCACAAAAATAAATGACGTCATAAAATACATAACGTCACAAAAATAAATGACGTCACAAAATACATAACGTCACAAAAATAAATGACGTCACAAAATACATAACGTCACAAAAATAAATGACGTCACAAAATATAATTTACGTCACAAAATACATAACGTCACAAAAATAAATGACGTCACAAAATATTAATCACGTCACAAAATGCATAACGTCACAAAATAAATGACGTCAAAAAATACATAACGTCACAAAAATAAGTGACGTCACAAAATACATAACGTCACAAAAATAAATGACGTCACAAAATACATAACGTCAAAAAAATAAATGACGTCACAAAATACATAACGTCACAAAAATAAATGACGTCACAAATTATAAATTACGTCACAAAATACATAACGTCACAAAAATAAATGACGTCACAAAATACATAACGTCACAAAAACATAACGTCACAAAAATAAATGACGTCACAAAATACATAACGTCACAAAAATAAATGACGTCACAAAATACATAACGTCACAAAAATAAATGACGTCACAAAATACATAACGTCACAAAAATAAATGACGTCACAAAATATTAATTACGTCACAAAATACATAACGTCACAAAAATTAATGACGTCACAAAATACATAACGTCACAAAATACATAACGTCACAAAAATAAATGACTTCACAAAAATAAATGACGTCACAAAATACATAACGTCACAAAAATAAATGACGTCATAAAATACATAACGTCACAAAATACATAACGTCACAAAAATAAATGACGTCACAAAATACATAACGTCACAAAAATAAATGACGTCACAAAATACATAACGTCACAAAAATAAATGACGTCACAAAATACATAACGTCACAAAAATAAATGACGTCACAAAATATAATTTACGTCACAAAATACATAACGTCACAAAAATAAATGACGTCACAAAATATTAATCACGTCACAAAATGCATAACGTCACAAAATAAATGACGTCAAAAAATACATAACGTCACAAAAATAAATGACGTCACAAAATACATAACGTCACAAAAATAAATGACGTCACAAAATACATAACGTCAAAAAAATAAATGACGTCACAAAATACATAACGTCACAAAAATAAATGACGTCACAAAATACATAACGTCACAAAAATAAATGACGTCACAAAATACATAACGTCACAAAAATAAATGACGTCACAAAAATTAATTAAGTCACAAAATACATAACGTCACAAAAATGAATTACGTCTCAAAATACATAACGTCACAAAATACATAACGTCACAAAATACATAACGTCACCAAAATAAATGGCGTCACAAAATACATAACGTCAAAAAAATAAATGACGTCACAAAATACATAACGACACAAAAATAAATGACTCACAAAATACATAACGTCACAAAAAAATGACGTCACAAAATACATAACGTCACAAAATACATAACGTCACAAAAATAAATGACGTCACAAAATACAAAACGTTACAAAATACATAACGTCACAAAAATAAATGACGTAACAAAATACATAACGTCACAAAAATAAATGACGTCACAAATTATAAATTACGTCACAAAATACATAACGTCACAAAAATAAATGACGTCACAAAATACATAACGTCACAAAAACATAACGTCACAAAAATAAATGACGTCACAAAATACATAACGTCACAAAAATAAATGACGTCACAAAATACATAACGTCACAAAAATAAATGACGTCACAAAATATTAATCACGTCACAAAATGCATAACGTCACAAAAATAAATGACGTCAAAAAATACATAACGTCACAAAAATAAATGACGTCACAAAAATTAATTAAGTCACAAAATACATAACGTCACAAAAATAAATTACGTCACAAAATACATAACGTCACAAAAATAAATGGCGTCACAAAATACATAACGTCAAAAAAAATGACCTCACAAAATACATAACGTCACAAAAATAAATGACGTCACAAAATACATAACGTCACAAAAATAAATGACGTCACAAAATACTTAACGTCACAAAAATAAATGACGTCACAAAATACATAACGTCACAAAAATAAATGACGTCACAAAATACATAACGTCACAAAAATAAATGATGTCGCAAAATACATAACGTCACAAAAATAAATGACGTCACAAAATACATAACGTTACAAAAATTAATGACGTCACAAAATATTAATTACGTCACAAAATACATAAAGTCAGAAAAATAAATGACGTCACAAAATATTAATCACGTCACAAAATGCATAACGTCACAAAAATAAATGACGTCAAAAAATACATAACGTCACAAAAATAAATGACGTCACAAAAATTAATTAAGTCACAAAATACATAACGTCACAAAAATAAATTACGTCACAAAATACATAACGTCACAAAATACATAACGTCACAAAAATAAATGGCGTCACGAAATACATAACGTCAAAAAAGATGACGTCACAAAATACATAACGTCACAAAAATAAATGACGTCACAAAATACATAACGTCACAAAAATAAATGACGTCAAAAAATACATAACGTCACAAAAATAAATGACGTCACAAAATACATAACTTCACAAAAATAAATGACGTCACAAAAATTAATTACGTCACAAAATACATAACGTCACAAACATTAATGACGTCACAAAATTCATAACGTCACAAAAATAAATAGCGTCACAAAATACATAACGTCACAAACATAAATGACGTCACAAAATACATAACGTCACAAAAATAAATGGCGTCACAAAAATTAATTAAGTCACAAAATACATAACGTCACAAAAATAAATGACGTCACAAAAATTAATTAAGTCACAAAATACATAACTTCACAAAAATAAATGACGTCACAAAAATTAATTACGTCACAAAATACATAAAGTCACAAAAATAAATGACGTCACAAAATACATAACGTCACAAAAATAAATGACGTAACAAAATACATAACGTCACAAAAATAAATGACGTCACAAAATACATAACGTCCCAAAAAATGACGTCACAAAATACATAACGTCACAAAAAAAGACGTCACAAAAATAAATGACGTCACAAAATACATAACGTCACAAAAATAAATGACGTCACAAAATACATAACGTCACAAAAATAAATGACGTCACAAAATACATAACGTCACAAAAATAAATGACGTCACAAAATATTAATTACGTCACAAAATACATAACGTCACAAAAATAAATGACGTCACAAAATACATAACGTCACAAAATACATAACGTCACAAGAATAAATGACGTCACAAAAATAAATGACGTCACAAAATACATAACGTCACAAAAATAAATGACGTCATAAAATACATAACGTCACAAAATACATAACGTCACAAAAATAAATGACGTCACAAAATACATAACGTCACAAAAATAAATGACGTCACAAAATACTTAACGTCACAAAAATAAATGACGTCACAAAATACATAACGTCACAAAAATAAATGACGTCACAAAATACATAACGTCACAAAAATAAATGACGTCACAAAATACATAACGTCACAAAAATAAATGACGTCACAAAATACATAACGTTACAAAAATTAATGACGTCACAAAATATTGATTACGTCACAAAATACATAACGTCAGAAAAATAAATGACGTCACAAAATATTAATCACGTCACAAAATGCATAACGTCACAAAAATAAATGACGTCAAAAAATACATAACGTCACAAAAATAAATGACGTCACAAAAATTAATTAAGTCACAAAATACATAACGTCACAAAAATAAATTACGTCACAAATTATAAATTACGTCACAAAATACATAACGTCACAAAAATAAATGACGTCACAAAATACATAACGTCACAAAAACATAACGTCACAAAAATAAATGACGTCACAAAATACATAACGTCACAAAAATAAATGACGTCACAAAATACATAACGTCACAAAAATAAATGACGTCACAAAATACATAACGTCACAAAAATAAATGACGTCACAAAATATTAATTACGTCACAAAATACATAACGTCACAAAAATAAATGACGTCACAAAATACATAACGTCACAAAATACATAACGTCACAAAAATAAATGACGTCACAAAAATAAATGACGTCACAAAATACATAACGTCACAAAAATAAATGACGTCATAAAATACATAACGTCACAAAATACATAACGTCACAAAAATAAATGACGTCACAAAATATATAACGTCACAAAAATAAATGACGTCACAAAATACTTAACGTCACAAAAATAAATGACGTCACAAAATACATAACGTCACAAAAATAAATGACGTCACAAAATACATAACGTCACAAAAATAAATGACGTCACAAAATACATAACGTCACAAAAATAAATGACGTCACAAAATACATAACGTTACAAAAATTAATGACGTCACAAAATATTAATTACGTCACAAAATACATAACGTCAGAAAAATAAATGACGTCACAAAATATTAATCACGTCACAAAATGCATAACGTCACAAAAATAAATGACGTCAAAAAATACATAACGTCACAAAAATAAATGACGTCACAAAAATTAATTAAGTCACAAAATACATAACGTCACAAAAATAAATGACGTCACAAAATACATAACGTCACAAAAATAAATGACGTCACAAAATACATAACGTCACAAAAATGACGTCACAAAATACATAACGTCACAAAAAAAAGTCGTCACAAAATACATAACGTCACAAAAATAAATGACGTCACAAAATATTAATTACGTCACAAAATACATAACGTCACAAAAAAAATGACGTCACAAAATACATAGCGTCACAAAAATAAATGACGTCACAAAATACAAAACGTCACAAAATACATAACGTCACAAAAATAAATGACGTAACAAAATATATAACGTCACAAAAATAAATGACGTCACAAAATACTTAACGTCACAAAAATAAATGACGTCACAAAATACATAACGTCACAAAAATAAATGACGTCACAAAATACATAACGTCACAAAAATAAATGACGTCACAAAATACATAACGTCACAAAAATAAATGACGTCACAAAATACATAATGTCACAAAAATAAATTACGTCACAAAATATAATTTACGTCACAAAATACATAACGTCACAAAAATAAATGACGTCACAAAATATTAATCACGTCACAAAATGCATAACGTCACAAAATAAATGACGTCAAAAAATACATAACGTCACAAAATAAATGACGTCACAAAATACATAACGTCACAAAAATAAATGACGTCACAAAATACATAACGTCAAAAAAATAAATGACGTCACAAAATACATAACGTCACAAAAATAAATGACGTCACAAAATACATAACGTCACAAAAATAAATGACGTCACAAATTATAAATTACGTCACAAAATACATAACGTCACAAAAATAAATGACGTCACAAAATACATAACGTCACAAAAACATAACGTCACAAAAATAAATGACGTCACAAAATACATAACGTCACAAAAATAAATGACGTCACAAAATACATAACGTCACAAAAATAAATGACGTCACAAAATACATAACGTCACAAAAATAAATGACGTCACAAAATATTAATTACGTCAAAAAATACATAACGTCACAAAAATAAATGACGTCACAAAATACATAACGTCACAAAATACATAACGTCACAAAAATAAATGACTTCACAAAAATAAATGACGTCACAAAATACATAACGTCACAAAAATAAATGACGTCATAAAATACATAACGTCACAAAATACATAACGTCACAAAAATAAATGACGTCACAAAATACATAACGTCACAAAAATAAATGACGTCACAAAATACTTAACGTCACAAAAATAAATGACGTCACAAAATACATAACGTCACAAAAATAAATGACGTCACAAAATACATAACGTCACAAAAATAAATGACGTCACAAAATACATAACGTCACAAAAATAAATGACGTCACAAAATACATAACGTTACAAAAATTAATGACGTCACAAAATATTAATTACGTCACAAAATACATAACGTCAGAAAAATAAATGACGTCACAAAATATTAATCACGTCACAAAATGCATAACGTCACAAAAATAAATGACGTCAAAAAATACATAACGTCACAAAAATAAATGACGTCACAAAAATTAATTAAGTCACAAAATACATAACGTCACAAAAATAAATTACGTCACAAAATACATAACGTCACAAAATACATAACGTCACAAAAATAAATGGCGTCACGAAATACATAACGTCAAAAAAAATGACGTCACAAAATACATAACGTCACAAAAATAAATGACGTCACAAAATACATAACGTCACAAAAATAAATGACGTCACAAAATACATAACGTCACAAAAATAAATGACGTCACAAAAATTAATTAAGTCACAAAATACATAACGTCAAAAAAATAAATGACGTCACAAAATACATAACGTCACAAAAATAAATGACGTCACAAAATACATAACGTCACAAAAATAAATGACGTCACAAAATACATAACGTCACAAAAATAAATGACGTCACAAAATACATAACGTCACAAAAATGACGTCACAAAATACATAACGTCACAAAAAAAGTCGTCACAAAATACATAACGTCACAAAAATAAATGACGTCACAAAATATTAGTTACGTCACAAAATACATAACGTCACAAAAAAAATGACGTCACAAAATACACAACGTCACAAAAATAAATGACGTCACAAAATACAAAACGTCACAAAATACATAACGTCACAAAAATAAATGACGTAACAAAATACATAACGTCACAAAGAAAAATGACGTCACAAAATACATAACGTCACAAAAATAAATGACGTCACAAAATACATAACGTCAAAAAAATAAATGACGTCACAAAATACATAACGTCACAAAAATAAATGACGTCACAAAATACATAACGTCACAAAAATAAATGACGTCACAAAATATAATTTACGTCACAAAATACATAACGTCACAAAAATAAATGACGTCACAAAATATTAATCACGTCACAAAATGCATAACGTCACAAAATAAATGACGTCAAAAAATACATAACGTCACAAAGAAAAATGACGTCACAAAATACATAACGTCACAAAAATAAATGACGTCACAAAATACATAACGTCAAAAAAATAAATGACGTCACAAAATACATAACGTCACAAAAATAAATGACGTCACAAAATACATAACGTCACAAAAATAAATGACGTCACAAAATACATAACGTCACAAAAATAAATGACGTCACAAAATACATAACGTCACAAAAATAAATGACGTCACAAAAATAAATTAAGTCACAAAATACATAACGTCACAAAAATGAATTACATCACAAAATACATAACGTCCCAAAATACATAACGTCACAAAATACATAACGTCACCAAAATAAATGGCGTCACAAAATACATAACGTCAAAAAAATAAATGACGTCACAAAATACATAACGTCACAAAAATAAATGACGTCACAAAATACATAACGTCACAAAAAAAAGACGTCACAAAATACATAACGTCACAAAAATAAATGACGTCACAAAATACAAAACGTCACAAAATACATAACGTCACAAAAATAAATGACGTAACAAAATACATAACGTCACAAAAATAAATGACGTCACAAAATACTTAACGTCACAAAAATAAATGACGTCACAAAATACATAACGTCACAAAAATAAATGACGTCACAAAATACATAACGTCACAAAAATAAATGACGTCACAAAATACATAACGTCACAAAAATAAATGACGTCACAAAATACATAACGTCACAAAAATAAATGACGTCACAAAATACATAACGTCACAAAAATAAATGACGTCACAAAATATAATTTACTTCACAAAATACATAACGTCACAAAAATAAATGACGTCACAAAATATTAATCACGTCACAAAATGCATAACGTCACAAAATAAATGACGTCAAAAAATACATAACGTCACAAAAATAAATGACGTCACAAAATACATAACGTCACAAAAATAAATGACGTCACAAAATACATAACGTCAAAAAAATAAATGACGTCACAAAATACATAACGTCACAAAAATAAATGACGTCACAAAAATTAATTAAGTCACAAAATACATAACGTCACAAAAATGAATTACGTCACAAAATACATAACGTCACAAAATACATAATGTCACAAAATACATAACGTCACAAAAATAAATGGCGACACAAAATACATAACGTCAAAGAAATAAATGACGTCATAAAATACATAACGTCACAAAATACAGAACGTCACAAAAATAAATGACGTCACAAAATACATAACGTCACAAAAATAAATGACGTCACAAAATACTTAACGTCACAAAAATAAATGACGTCACAAAATACATAACGTCACAAAAATAAATGACGTCACAAAATACATAACGTCACAAAAATAAATGACGTCACAAAATACATAACGTCACAAAAATAAATGACGTCACAAAATACATAACGTTACAAAAATTAATGACGTCACAAAATATTAATTACGTCACAAAATACATAACGTCAGAAAAATAAATGACGTCACAAAATATTAATCACGTCACAAAATGCATAACGTCACAAAAATAAATGACGTCAAAAAATACATAACGTCACAAAAATAAATGACGTCACAAAAATTAATTAAGTCACAAAATACATAACGTCACAAAAATAAATTACGTCACAAATTATAAATTACGTCACAAAATACATAACGTCACAAAAATAAATGACGTCACAAAATACATAACGTCACAAAAACATAACGTCACAAAAATAAATGACGTCACAAAATACATAACGTCACAAAAATAAATGACGTCACAAAATACATAACGTCACAAAAATAAATGACGTCACAAAATATTAATTACGTCACAAAATACATAACGTCACAAAAATAAATGACGTCACAAAATACATAACGTCACAAAATACATAACGTCACAAAAATAAATGACGTCACAAAAATAAATGACGTCACAAAATACATAACGTCACAAAAATAAATGACGTCAAAAAATACATAACGTCACAAAATACATAACGTCACAAAAATAAATGACGTCACAAAATACATAACGTTACAAAAATAAATGACGTCACAAAATACTTAACGTCACAAAAATAAATGACGTCACAAAATACATAACGTCACAAAAATAAATGACGTCACAAAATACATAACGTCACAAAAATAAATGACGTCACAAAATACATAACGTCACAAAAATAAATGACGTCACAAAATACATAACGTTACAAAAATTAATGACGTCACAAAATATTAATTACGTCACAAAATACATAACGTCAGAAAAATAAATGACGTCACAAAATATTAATCACGTCACAAAATGCATAACGTCACAAAAATAAATGACGTCACAAAATACATAACGTCACAAAAATAAATTACGTCACAAAATACATAACGTCACAAAATACATAACGTCACAAAAATAAATGGCGTCACGAAATACATAACGTCAAAAAAAATGACGTCACAAAATACATAACGTCACAAAAATAAATGACGTCACAAAATACATAACGTCACAAAAATAAATGACGTCACAAAATACATAACGTCACAAAAATAAATGACGTCACAAAAATTAATTAAGTCACAAAATACATAACGTCAAAAAATAAATGACGTCACAAAATACATAACGTCACAAAAATAAATGACGTCACAAAATACATAACGTCACAAAAATAAATGACGTCACAAAATACATAACGTCACAAAAATAAATGACGTCACAAAATACATAACGTCACAAAAATGACGTCACAAAATACATAACGTCACAAAAAAAGTCGTCACAAAATACATAACGTCACAAAAATAAATGACGTCACAAAATATTAATTACGTCACAAAATACATAACGTCACAAAAAAAATGACGTCACAAAATACATAGCGTCACAAAAATAAATGACGTCACAAAATAAAAAAACGTCACAAAATACATAACGTCACAAAAATAAATGACGTAACAAAATATATAACGTCACAAAAATAAATGACGTCACAAAATACTTAACGTCACAAAAATAAATGACGTCACAAAATACATAACGTCACAAAAATAAATGACGTCACAAAATACATAACGTCACAAAAATAAATGACGTCACAAAATACATAACGTCACAAAAATAAATGACGTCACAAAATACATAACGTCACAAAAATAAATGACGTCACAAAATATAATTTACGTCACAAAATACATAACGTCACAAAAATAAATGACGTCACAAAATATTAATCACGTCACAAAATGCATAACGTCACAAAATAAATGACGTCAAAAAATACATAACGTCACAAAAATAAATGACGTCACAAAATACATAACGTCACAAAAATAAATGACGTCACAAAATACATAACGTCAAAAAAATGAATGACGTCACAAAATACATAACGTCACAAAAATAAATGACGTCACAAAATACATAACGTCACAAAAATAAATGACGTCACAAATTATAAATTACGTCACAAAATACATAACGTCACAAAAATAAATGACGTCAGAAAATACATAACGTCACAAAAACATAACGTCACAAAAATAAATGATGTCACAAAATACATAACGTCACAAAAATAAATGACGTCACAAAATACATAACGTCACAAAAAAAAATGACGTCACAAAATACATAACGTCACAAAAATAAATGACGTCACAAAATATTAATTACGTCACAAAATACATAACGTCACAAAAATAAATGACGTCACAAAATACATAACGTCACAAAATACATAACGTCACAAAAATAAATGACTTCACAAAAATAAATGACGTCACAAAATACATAACGTCACAAAAATAAATGACGTCATAAAATACATAACGTCACAAAATACATAACGTCACAAAAATAAATGACGTCACAAAATACATAACGTCACAAAAATAAATGACGTCACAAAATACTTAACGTCACAAAAATAAATGACGTCACAAAATACATAACGTCACAAAAATAAATGACGTCACAAAATACATAACGTCACAAAAATAAATGACGTCACAAAATACATAACGTCACAAAAATAAATGACGTCACAAAATACATAACGTTACAAAAATTAATGACGTCACAAAATATTAATTACGTCACAAAATACATAACGTCAGAAAAATAAATGACGTCACAAAATATTAATCACGTCACAAAATGCATAACGTCACAAAAATAAATGACGTCAAAAAATACATAACGTCACAAAAATAAATGACGTTACAAAAATTAATTAAGTCACAAAATACATAACGTCACAAAAATAAATTACGTCACAAAATACATAACGTCACAAAATACATAACGTCACAAAAATAAATGGCGTCACGAAATACATAACGTCAAAAAAAATGACGTCACAAAATACATAACGTCACAAAAATAAATGACGTCACAAAATACATAACGTCACAAAAATAAATGACGTCACAAAATACATAACGTCACAAAAATAAATGACGTCACAAAAATTAATTAAGTCACAAAATACATAACGTCAAAAAAATAAATGACGTCACAAAATACATAACGTCACAAAAATAAATGACGTCACAAAATACATAACGTCACAAAAATGACGTCACAAAATACATAACGTCACAAAAAAAGTCGTCACAAAATACATAACGTCACAAAAATAAATGACGTCACAAAATATTAATTACGTCACAAAATACATAACGTCACAAAAAAAATGACGTCACAAAATACACAACGTCACAAAAATAAATGACGTCACAAAATACAAAACGTCACAAAATACATAACGTCACAAAAATAAATGACGTAACAAAATACATAACGTCACAAAAATAAATGACGTCACAAAATACTTAACGTCACAAAAATAAATGACGTCACAAAATACATAACGTCACAAAAATAAATCACGTCACAAAATACATAACGTCACAAAAATAAATGACGTCACAAAATACATAACGTCACAAAAATAAATGACGTCACAAAATACATAACGTCACAAAAATAAATGACGTCACAAAATATAATTTACGTCACAAAATACATAACGTCACAAAAATAAATGACGTCACAAAATATTAATCACGTCACAAAATGCATAACGTCACAAAATAAATGACGTCAAAAAATACATAACGTCACAAAGATAAATGACGTCACAAAATACATAACGTCACAAAAATAAATGACGTCACAAAATACATAACGTCAAAAAAATAAATGACGTCACAAAATACATAACGTCACAAAAATAAATGACGTCACAAAATACATAACGTCACAAAAATAAATGACGTCACAAAATACATAACGTCACAAAAATAAATGACGTCACAAAATACATAACGTCACAAAAATAAATGACGTCACAAAAATAAATTAAGTCACAAAATACATAACGTCACAAAAATGAATTACGTCACAAAATACATAACGTCACAAAATACATAACGTCACAAAATACATAACGTCACCAAAATAAATGACGTCAAAAAATACATAACATCACAAAAATAAATGACGTCACAAAAATTAATTAAGTCACAAAATACATAACGTCACAAAAATGAATTACGTCACAAAATACATAACGTCACAAAATACATAACGTCACAAAATACATAACGTCACCAAAATAAATGGCGTCACAAAATACATAACGTCAAAAAAATAAATGACGTCACAAAATACATAACGTCACAAAAATAAATGACTCACAAAATACATAACGTCACAAAAAAATGACGTCACAAAATACATAACGTCACAAAAATAAATGACGTCACAAAATACAAAACGTTACAAAATACATAACGTCACAAAAATAAATGACGTAACAAAATACATAACGTCACAAAAATAAATGACGTCACAAAATACATAACGTCACAAAAATAAATGACGTAACAAAATACATAACGTCACAAAAATAAATGACGTCACAAAATACATAACGTCCCAAAAAATGACGTCACAAAATACATAACGTCACAAAAAAAGACGTCACAAAATACATAACGTCACAAAAATAAATGACGTCACAAATTATAAATTACGTCACAAAATACATAACGTCACAAAAATAAATGACGTCAAAAAATACATAACGTCACAAAAACATAACGTCACAAAAATAAATGACGTCACAAAATACATAACGTCACAAAAATAAATGACGTCACAAAATACATAACGTCACAAAAATAAATGACGTCACAAAATACATAACGTCACAAAAATAAATGACGTCACAAAATACATAACGTCACAAAAATAAATGACGTAACAAAATATTAATTATGTCACAAAATACATAACGTCACAAAAATAAATGACGTCACAAAATACATAACGTCACAAAATACATAACGTCACAAAAATAAATGACGTCACAAAAATAAATGACGTCACAAAATACATAACGTCACAAAAATAAATGACGTCATAAAATACATAACGTCACAAAATACATAACGTCACAAAAATAAATGACGTCACAAAATACATAACGTCACAAAAATAAATGACGTCACAAAATATTAATCACGTCACAAAATGCATAACGTCACAAAAATAAATGACGTCAAAAAATACATAACGTCACAAAAATAAATGACGTCACAAAAATTAATTAAGTCACAAAATACATAACGTCACAAAAATAAATTACGTCACAAAATACATAACGTCACAAAAATAAATGGCGTCACAAAATACATAACGTCAAAAAAAATGACCTCACAAAATACATAACGTCACAAAAATAAATGACGTCACAAAATACATAACGTCACAAAAATAAATGACGTCACAAAATACTTAACGTCACAAAAATAAATGACGTCACAAAATACATAACGTCACAAAAATAAATGACGTCACAAAATACATAACATCACAAAAATAAATGATGTCACAAAATACATAACGTCACAAAAATAAATGACGTCACAAAATACATAACGTTACAAAAATTAATGACGTCACAAAATATTAATTACGTCACAAAATACATAAAGTCAGAAAAATAAATGACGTCACAAAATATTAATCACGTCACAAAATGCATAACGTCACAAAAATAAATGACGTCAAAAAATACATAACGTCACAAAAATAAATGACGTCACAAAAATTAATTAAGTCACAAAATACATTACGTCACAAAAATAAATTACGTCACAAAATACATAACGTCACAAAATACATAACGTCACAAAAATAAATGGCGTCACGAAATACATAACGCCAAAAAAAATGACGTCACAAAATACATAACGTCACAAAAATAAATGACGTCACAAAATACATAACGTCACAAAAATGAATGACGTCAAAAAATACATAACGTCACAAAAATAAATGACGTCACAAAATACATAACTTCACAAAAATAAATGACGTCACAAAAATTAATTACGTCACAAAATACATAACGTCACAAACATTAATGACGTCACAAAATTCATAACGTCACAAAAATAAATAGCGTCACAAAATACATAACGTCACAAACATAAATGACGTCACAAAATACATAACGTCACAAAAATAAATGACGTCACAAAATACTTAACGTCACAAAAATAAATGACGTCACAAAATACATAACGTCACAAAAATAAATGACGTCACAAAATACATAACGTCACAAAAATAAATGACGTCACAAAATACATAACGTCACAAAAATAAATGACGACACAAAATACATAACATTACAAAAATTAATGACGTCACAAAATATTAATTACGTCACAAAATACATAACGTCAGAAAAATAAATGACGTCACAAAATATTAATCACGTCACAAAATGCATAACGTCACAAAAATAAATGACGTCAAAAAATACATAACGTCACAAAAATAAATGACGTCACAAAAATTAATTAAGTCACAAAATACATAACGTCACAAAAATAAATTACTTCACAAATTATAAATTACGTCACAAAATACATAACGTCACAAAAATAAATGACGTCACAAAATACATAACGTCACAAAAACATAACGTCACAAAAATAAATGACGTCACAAAATACATAACGTCACAAAAATAAATGACGTCACAAAATACATAACGTCACAAAAATAAATGACGTCACAAAATACATAACGTCACAAAAATAAATGACGTCACAAAATATTAATTACGTCACAAAATACATAACGTCACAAAAATAAATGACGTCACAAAATACATAACGTCACAAAATACATAACGTCACAAAAATAAATGACGTCACAAAAATAAATGACGTCACAAAATACATAACGTCACAAAAATAAATGACGTCACAAAATACATAACGTTACAAAAATTAATGACGTCACAAAATATTAATTACGTCACAAAATACATAACGTCAGAAAAATAAATGACGTCACAAAATATTAATCACGTCACAAAATGCATAACGTCACAAAAATAAATGACGTCAAAAAATACATAACGTCACAAAAATAAATGACGTCACAAAAATTAATTAAGTCACAAAATACATAACGTCACAAAAATAAATTACGTCACAAAATACATAACGTCACAAAATACATAACGTCACAAAAATAAATGGCGTCACGAAATACATAACGTCAAAAAAATGACGTCACAAAATACATAACGTCACAAAAATAAATGACGTCACAAGATACATAACGTCACAAAAATAAATGACGTCACAAAATACATAACGTCACAAAAATAAATGACGTCACAAAAATTAATTAAGTCACAAAATACATAACGTCAAAAAAATAAATGACGTCACAAAATACATATTGTCACAAAAATAAATGACGTCACAAAATACATAACGTCACAAAAATAAATGACGTCACAAAATACATAACGTCACAAAAATAAATGACGTCACAAAATACATAACGTCACAAAAATGACGTCACAAAATACATAACGTCACAAAAAAAAGTCGTCACAAAATACATAACGTCACAAAAATAAATGACGTCACAAAATAATAATTACGTCACAAAATACATAACGTCACAAAAAAAATGACGTCACAAAATACATAGCGTCACAAAAATAAATGACGTCACAAAATACAAAACGTCACAAAATACATAACGTCACAAAAAAAATGACGTAACAAAATATATAACGTCACAAAAATAAATGACGTCACAAAATACTTAACGTCACAAAAATAAATGACGTCACAAAATACATAACGTCACAAAAATAAATGACGTCATAAAATACATAACGTCACAAAAATAAATGACGTCACAAAATACATAACGTCACAAAAATAAATGACGTCACAAAATACATAACGTCACAAAAATAAATGACGTCACAAAATATAATTTACGTCACAAAATACATAACGTCACAAAAATAAATGACGTCACAAAATATTAATCACGTCACAAAATGCATAACGTCACAAAATAAATGACGTCAAAAAATACATAACGTCACAAAAATAAGTGACGTCACAAAATACATATCGTCACAAAAATAAATGACGTCACAAAATACATAACGTCAAAAAAATAAATGACGTCACAAAATACATAACGTCACAAAAATAAATGACGTCACAAAATACATAACGTCACAAAAATAAATGACGTCACAAATTATAAATTACGTCACAAAATACATAACGTCACAAAAATAAATGACGTCACAAAATACATAACGTCACAAAAACATAACGTCACAAAAATAAATGACGTCACAAAATACATAACGTCACAAAAATAAATGACGTCACAAAATACATAACGTCACAAAAATAAATGACGTCACAAAATACATAACGTCACAAAAATAAATGACGTCACAAAATATTAATTACGTCACAAAATACATAACGTCACAAAAATTAATGACGTCACAAAATACATAACGTCACAAAATACATAACGTCACAAAAATAAATGACTTCACAAAAATAAATGACGTCACAAAATACATAACGTCACAAAAATAAATGACGTCATAAAATACATAACGTCACAAAATACATAACGTCACAAAAATAAATGACGTCACAAAATACATAACGTCACAAAAATAAATGACGTCACAAAATACATAACGTCACAAAAATAAATGACGTCACAAAATACATAACGTCACAAAAATAAATGACGTCACAAAATATAATTTACGTCACAAAATACATAACGTCACAAAAATAAATGACGTCACAAAATATTAATCACGTCACAAAATGCATAACGTCACAAAATAAATGACGTCAAAAAATACATAACGTCACAAAAATAAATGACGTCACAAAATACATAACGTCACAAAAATAAATGACGTCACAAAATACATAACGTCAAAAAAATAAATGACGTCACAAAATACATAACGTCACAAAAATAAATGACGTCACAAAATACATAACGTCACAAAAATAAATGACGTCACAAAATACATAACGTCACAAAAATAAATGACGTCACAAAAATTAATTAAGTCACAAAATACATAACGTCACAAAAATGAATTACGTCTCAAAATACATAACGTCACAAAATACATAACGTCACAAAATACATAACGTCACCAAAATAAATGGCGTCACAAAATACATAACGTCAAAAAAATAAATGACGTCACAAAATACATAACGACACAAAAATAAATGACTCACAAAATACATAACGTCACAAAAAAATGACGTCACAAAATACATAACGTCACAAAATACATAACGTCACAAAAATAAATGACGTCACAAAATACAAAACGTTACAAAATACATAACGTCACAAAAATAAATGACGTAACAAAATACATAACGTCACAAAAATAAATGACGTCACAAAATACATAACGTCACAAAAATAAATGACGTAACAAAATACATAACGTCACAAAAATAAATGACGTCACAAAATACATAACGTCCCAAAAAATGACGTCACAAAATACATAACGTCACAAAAAAAGACGTCACAAAATACATAACGTCACAAAAATAAATGACGTCACAAATTATAAATTACGTCACAAAATACATAACGTCACAAAAATAAATGACGTCACAAAATACATAACGTCACAAAAACATAACGTCACAAAAATAAATGACGTCACAAAATACATAACGTCACAAAAATAAATGACGTCACAAAATACATAACGTCACAAAAATAAATGACGTCACAAAATACATAACGTCACAAAAATAAATGACGTCACAAAATACATAACGTCACAAAAATAAATGACGTCACAAAATATTAATTATGTCACAAAATACATAACGTCACAAAAATAAATGACGTCACAAAATACATAACGTCACAAAATACATAACGTCACAAAAATAAATGACGTCACAAAAATAAATGACGTCACAAAATACATAACGTCACAAAAATAAATGACGTCATAAAATACATAACGTCACAAAATACATAACGTCACAAAAATAAATGACGTCACAAAATACATAACGTCACAAAAATAAATGACGTCACAAAATATTAATCACGTCACAAAATGCATAACGTCACAAAAATAAATGACGTCAAAAAATACATAACGTCACAAAAATAAATGACGTCACAAAATATTAATCACGTCACAAAATGCATAACGTCACAAAAATAAATGACGTCAAAAAATACATAACGTCACAAAAATAAATGACGTCACAAAAATTAATTAAGTCACAAAATACATAACGTCACAAAAATAAATTACGTCACAAAATACATAACGTCACAAAAATAAATGGCGTCACAAAATACATAACGTCAAAAAAAATGACCTCACAAAATACATAACGTCACAAAAATAAATGACGTCACAAAATACATAACGTCACAAAAATAAATGACGTCACAAAATACTTAACGTCACAAAAATAAATGACGTCACAAAATACATAACGTCACAAAAATAAATGACGTCACAAAATACATAACGTCACAAAAATAAATGATGTCGCAAAATACATAACGTCACAAAAATAAATGACGTCACAAAATACATAACGTTACAAAAATTAATGACGTCACAAAATATTAATTACGTCACAAAATACATAAAGTCAGAAAAATAAATGACGTCACAAAATATTAATCACGTCACAAAATGCATAACGTCACAAAAATAAATGACGTCAAAAAATACATAACGTCACAAAAATAAATGACGTCACAAAAATTAATTAAGTCACAAAATACATAACGTCACAAAAATAAATTACGTCACAAAATACATAACGTCACAAAATACATAACGTCACAAAAATAAATGGCGTCACGAAATACATAACGTCAAAAAAGATGACGTCACAAAATACATAACGTCACAAAAATAAATGACGTCACAAAATACATAACGTCACAAAAATAAATGACGTCAAAAAATACATAACGTCACAAAAATAAATGACGTCACAAAATACATAACTTCACAAAAATAAATGACGTCACAAAAATTAATTACGTCACAAAATACATAACGTCACAAACATTAATGACGTCACAAAATTCATAACGTCACAAAAATAAATAGCGTCACAAAATACATAACGTCACAAACATAAATGACGTCACAAAATACATAACGTCACAAAAATAAATGGCGTCACAAAAATTAATTAAGTCACAAAATACATAACGTCACAAAAATAAATGACGTCACAAAAATTAATTAAGTCACAAAATACATAACTTCACAAAAATAAATGACGTCACAAAAATTAATTACGTCACAAAATACATAAAGTCACAAAAATAAATGACGTCACAAAATACATAACGTCACAAAAATAAATGACGTAACAAAATACATAACGTCACAAAAATAAATGACGTCACAAAATACATAACGTCCCAAAAAATGACGTCACAAAATACATAACGTCACAAAAAAAGACGTCACAAAAATAAATGACGTCACAAAATACATAACGTCACAAAAATAAATGACGTCACAAAATACATAACGTCACAAAAATAAATGACGTCACAAAATACATAACGTCACAAAAATAAATGACGTCACAAAATATTAATTACGTCACAAAATACATAACGTCACAAAAATAAATGACGTCACAAAATACATAACGTCACAAAATACATAACGTCACAAGAATAAATGACGTCACAAAAATAAATGACGTCACAAAATACATAACGTCACAAAAATAAATGACGTCATAAAATACATAACGTCACAAAATACATAACGTCACAAAAATAAATGACGTCACAAAATACATAACGTCACAAAAATAAATGACGTCACAAAATACTTAACGTCACAAAAATAAATGACGTCACAAAATACATAACGTCACAAAAATAAATGACGTCACAAAATACATAACGTCACAAAAATAAATGACGTCACAAAATACATAACGTCACAAAAATAAATGACGTCACAAAATACATAACGTTACAAAAATTAATGACGTCACAAAATATTGATTACGTCACAAAATACATAACGTCAGAAAAATAAATGACGTCACAAAATATTAATCACGTCACAAAATGCATAACGTCACAAAAATAAATGACGTCAAAAAATACATAACGTCACAAAAATAAATGACGTCACAAAAATTAATTAAGTCACAAAATACATAACGTCACAAAAATAAATTACGTCACAAATTATAAATTACGTCACAAAATACATAACGTCACAAAAATAAATGACGTCACAAAATACATAACGTCACAAAAACATAACGTCACAAAAATAAATGACGTCACAAAATACATAACGTCACAAAAATAAATGACGTCACAAAATACATAACGTCACAAAAATAAATGACGTCACAAAATACATAACGTCACAAAAATAAATGACGTCACAAAATATTAATTACGTCACAAAATACATAACGTCACAAAAATAAATGACGTCACAAAATACATAACGTCACAAAATACATAACGTCACAAAAATAAATGACGTCACAAAAATAAATGACGTCACAAAATACATAACGTCACAAAAATAAATGACGTCATAAAATACATAACGTCACAAAATACATAACGTCACAAAAATAAATGACGTCACAAAATATATAACGTCACAAAAATAAATGACGTCACAAAATACTTAACGTCACAAAAATAAATGACGTCACAAAATACATAACGTCACAAAAATAAATGACGTCACAAAATACATAACGTCACAAAAATAAATGACGTCACAAAATACATAACGTCACAAAAATAAATGACGTCACAAAATACATAACGTTACAAAAATTAATGACGTCACAAAATATTAATTACGTCACAAAATACATAACGTCAGAAAAATAAATGACGTCACAAAATATTAATCACGTCACAAAATGCATAACGTCACAAAAATAAATGACGTCAAAAAATACATAACGTCACAAAAATAAATGACGTCACAAAAATTAATTAAGTCACAAAATACATAACGTCACAAAAATAAATGACGTCACAAAATACATAACGTCACAAAAATAAATGACGTCACAAAATACATAACGTCACAAAAATGACGTCACAAAATACATAACGTCACAAAAAAAAGTCGTCACAAAATACATAACGTCACAAAAATAAATGACGTCACAAAATATTAATTACGTCACAAAATACATAACGTCACAAAAAAAATGACGTCACAAAATACATAGCGTCACAAAAATAAATGACGTCACAAAATACAAAACGTCACAAAATACATAACGTCACAAAAATAAATGACGTAACAAAATATATAACGTCACAAAAATAAATGACGTCACAAAATACTTAACGTCACAAAAATAAATGACGTCACAAAATACATAACGTCACAAAAATAAATGACGTCACAAAATACATAACGTCACAAAAATAAATGACGTCACAAAATACATAACGTCACAAAAATAAATGACGTCACAAAATACATAATGTCACAAAAATAAATTACGTCACAAAATATAATTTACGTCACAAAATACATAACGTCACAAAAATAAATGACGTCACAAAATATTAATCACGTCACAAAATGCATAACGTCACAAAATAAATGACGTCAAAAAATACATAACGTCACAAAAATAAATGACGTCACAAAATACATAACGTCACAAAAATAAATGACGTCACAAAATACATAACGTCAAAAAAATAAATGACGTCACAAAATACATAACGTCACAAAAATAAATGACGTCACAAAATACATAACGTCACAAAAATAAATGACGTCACAAATTATAAATTACGTCACAAAATACATAACGTCACAAAAATAAATGACGTCACAAAATACATAACGTCACAAAAACATAACGTCACAAAAATAAATGACGTCACAAAATACATAACGTCACAAAAATAAATGACGTCACAAAATACATAACGTCACAAAAATAAATGACGTCACAAAATACATAACGTCACAAAAATAAATGACGTCACAAAATATTAATTACGTCAAAAAATACATAACGTCACAAAAATAAATGACGTCACAAAATACATAACGTCACAAAATACATAACGTCACAAAAATAAATGACTTCACAAAAATAAATGACGTCACAAAATACATAACGTCACAAAAATAAATGACGTCATAAAATACATAACGTCACAAAATACATAACGTCACAAAAATAAATGACGTCACAAAATACATAACGTCACAAAAATAAATGACGTCACAAAATACTTAACGTCACAAAAATAAATGACGTCACAAAATACATAACGTCACAAAAATAAATGACGTCACAAAATACATAACGTCACAAAAATAAATGACGTCACAAAATACATAACGTCACAAAAATAAATGACGTCACAAAATACATAACGTTACAAAAATTAATGACGTCACAAAATATTAATTACGTCACAAAATACATAACGTCAGAAAAATAAATGACGTCACAAAATATTAATCACGTCACAAAATGCATAACGTCACAAAAATAAATGACGTCAAAAAATACATAACGTCACAAAAATAAATGACGTCACAAAAATTAATTAAGTCACAAAATACATAACGTCACAAAAATAAATTACGTCACAAAATACATAACGTCACAAAATACATAACGTCACAAAAATAAATGGCGTCACGAAATACATAACGTCAAAAAAAATGACGTCACAAAATACATAACGTCACAAAAATAAATGACGTCACAAAATACATAACGTCACAAAAATAAATGACGTCACAAAATACATAACGTCACAAAAATAAATGACGTCACAAAAATTAATTAAGTCACAAAATACATAACGTCAAAAAAATAAATGACGTCACAAAATACATAACGTCACAAAAATAAATGACGTCACAAAATACATAACGTCACAAAAATAAATGACGTCACAAAATACATAACGTCACAAAAATAAATGACGTCACAAAATACATAACGTCACAAAAATGACGTCACAAAATACATAACGTCACAAAAAAAGTCGTCACAAAATACATAACGTCACAAAAATAAATGACGTCACAAAATATTAGTTACGTCACAAAATACATAACGTCACAAAAAAAATGACGTCACAAAATACACAACGTCACAAAAATAAATGACGTCACAAAATACAAAACGTCACAAAATACATAACGTCACAAAAATAAATGACGTAACAAAATACATAACGTCACAAAAATAAATGACGTCACAAAATACTTAACGTCACAAAAATAAATGACGTCACAAAATACATAACGTCACAAAAATAAATGACGTCACAAAATACATAACGTCACAAAAATAAATGACGTCACAAAATACATAACGTCACAAAAATAAATGACGTCACAAAATACATAACGTCACAAAAATAAATGACGTCACAAAATATAATTTACGTCACAAAATACATAACGTCACAAAAATAAATGACGTCACAAAATATTAATCACGTCACAAAATGCATAACGTCACAAAATAAATGACGTCAAAAAATACATAACGTCACAAAGAAAAATGACGTCACAAAATACATAACGTCACAAAAATAAATGACGTCACAAAATACATAACGTCAAAAAAATAAATGACGTCACAAAATACATAACGTCACAAAAATAAATGACGTCACAAAATACATAACGTCACAAAAATAAATGACGTCACAAAATACATAACGTCACAAAAATAAATGACGTCACAAAATACATAACGTCACAAAAATAAATGACGTCACAAAAATAAATTAAGTCACAAAATACATAACGTCACAAAAATGAATTACGTCACAAAATACATAACGTCCCAAAATAAATAACGTCACAAAATACATAACGTCACCAAAATAAATGGCGTCACAAAATACATAACGTCAAAAAAATAAATGACGTCACAAAATACATAACGTCACAAAAATAAATGACGTCACAAAATACATAACGTCACAAAAAAATGACGTCACAAAATACATAACGTCACAAAAATAAATGACGTCACAAAATACAAAACGTCACAAAATACATAACGTCACAAAAATAAATGACGTAACAAAATACATAACGTCACAAAAATAAATGACGTCACAAAATACTTAACGTCACAAAAATAAATGACGTCACAAAATACATAACGTCACAAAAATAAATGACGTCACAAAATACATAACGTCACAAAAATAAATGACGTCACAAAATACATAACGTCACAAAAATAAATGACGTCACAAAATACATAACGTCACAAAAATAAATGACGTCACAAAATACATAACGTCACAAAAATAAATGACGTCACAAAATATAATTTACTTCACAAAATACATAACGTCACAAAAATAAATGACGTCACAAAATATTAATCACGTCACAAAATGCATAACGTCACAAAATAAATGACGTCAAAAAATACATAACGTCACAAAAATAAATGACGTCACAAAATACATAACGTCACAAAAATAAATGACGTCACAAAATACATAACGTCAAAAAAATAAATGACGTCACAAAATACATAACGTCACAAAAATAAATGACGTCACAAAATACATAACGTCACAAAAATAAATGACGTCACAAAAATTAATTAAGTCACAAAATACATAACGTCACAAAAATGAATTACGTCACAAAATACATAACGTCACAAAATACATAATGTCACAAAATACATAACGTCACAAAAATAAATGGCGACACAAAATACATAACGTCAAAGAAATAAATGACGTCATAAAATACATAACGTCACAAAATACAGAACGTCACAAAAATAAATGACGTCACAAAATACATAACGTCACAAAAATAAATGACGTCACAAAATACTTAACGTCACAAAAATAAATGACGTCACAAAATACATAACGTCACAAAAATAAATGACGTCACAAAATACATAACGTCACAAAAATAAATGACGTCACAAAATACATAACGTCACAAAAATAAATGACGTCACAAAATACATAACGTTACAAAAATTAATGACGTCACAAAATATTAATTACGTCACAAAATACATAACGTCAGAAAAATAAATGACGTCACAAAATATTAATCACGTCACAAAATGCATAACGTCACAAAAATAAATGACGTCAAAAAATACATAACGTCACAAAAATAAATGACGTCACAAAAATTAATTAAGTCACAAAATACATAACGTCACAAAAATAAATTACGTCACAAATTATAAATTACGTCACAAAATACATAACGTCACAAAAATAAATGACGTCACAAAATACATAACGTCACAAAAACATAACGTCACAAAAATAAATGACGTCACAAAATACATAACGTCACAAAAATAAATGACGTCACAAAATACATAACGTCACAAAAATAAATGACGTCACAAAATATTAATTACGTCACAAAATACATAACGTCACAAAAATAAATGACGTCACAAAATACATAACGTCACAAAATACATAACGTCACAAAAATAAATGACGTCACAAAAATAAATGACGTCACAAAATACATAACGTCACAAAAATAAATGACGTCAAAAAATACATAACGTCACAAAATACATAACGTCACAAAAATAAATGACGTCACAAAATACATAACGTTACAAAAATAAATGACGTCACAAAATACTTAACGTCACAAAAATAAATGACGTCACAAAATACATAACGTCACAAAAATAAATGACGTCACAAAATACATAACGTCACAAAAATAAATGACGTCACAAAATACATAACGTCACAAAAATAAATGACGTCACAAAATACATAACGTTACAAAAATTAATGACGTCACAAAATATTAATTACGTCACAAAATACATAACGTCAGAAAAATAAATGACGTCACAAAATATTAATCACGTCACAAAATGCATAACGTCACAAAAATAAATGACGTCACAAAATACATAACGTCACAAAAATAAATTACGTCACAAAATACATAACGTCACAAAATACATAACGTCACAAAAATAAATGGCGTCACGAAATACATAACGTCAAAAAAAATGACGTCACAAAATACATAACGTCACAAAAATAAATGACGTCACAAAATACATAACGTCACAAAAATAAATGACGTCACAAAATACATAACGTCACAAAAATAAATGACGTCACAAAATACATAACGTCACAAAAATAAATGACGTCACAAAATACATAACGTCACAAAAATGACGTCACAAAATACATAACGTCACAAAAAAAGTCGTCACAAAATACATAACGTCACAAAAATAAATGACGTCACAAAATATTAATTACGTCACAAAATACATAACGTCACAAAAAAAATGACGTCACAAAATACATAGCGTCACAAAAATAAATGACGTCACAAAATAAAAAAACGTCACAAAATACATAACGTCACAAAAATAAATGACGTAACAAAATATATAACGTCACAAAAATAAATGACGTCACAAAATACTTAACGTCACAAAAATAAATGACGTCACAAAATACATAACGTCACAAAAATAAATGACGTCACAAAATACATAACGTCACAAAAATAAATGACGTCACAAAATACATAACGTCACAAAAATAAATGACGTCACAAAATACATAACGTCACAAAAATAAATGACGTCACAAAATATAATTTACGTCACAAAATACATAACGTCACAAAAATAAATGACGTCACAAAATATTAATCACGTCACAAAATGCATAACGTCACAAAATAAATGACGTCAAAAAATACATAACGTCACAAAAATAAATGACGTCACAAAATACATAACGTCACAAAAATAAATGACGTCACAAAATACATAACGTCAAAAAAATGAATGACGTCACAAAATACATAACGTCACAAAAATAAATGACGTCACAAAATACATAACGTCACAAAAATAAATGACGTCACAAATTATAAATTACGTCACAAAATACATAACGTCACAAAAATAAATGACGTCAGAAAATACATAACGTCACAAAAACATAACGTCACAAAAATAAATGATGTCACAAAATACATAACGTCACAAAAATAAATGACGTCACAAAATACATAACGTCACAAAAATAAATGACGTCACAAAATACATAACGTCACAAAAATAAATGACGTCACAAAATATTAATTACGTCACAAAATACATAACGTCACAAAAATAAATGACGTCACAAAATACATAACGTCACAAAATACATAACGTCACAAAAATAAATGACTTCACAAAAATAAATGACGTCACAAAATACATAACGTCACAAAAATAAATGACGTCATAAAATACATAACGTCACAAAATACATAACGTCACAAAAATAAATGACGTCACAAAATACATAACGTCACAAAAATAAATGACGTCACAAAATACTTAACGTCACAAAAATAAATGACGTCACAAAATACATAACGTCACAAAAATAAATGACGTCACAAAATACATAACGTCACAAAAATAAATGACGTCACAAAATACATAACGTCACAAAAATAAATGACGTCACAAAATACATAACGTTACAAAAATTAATGACGTCACAAAATATTAATTACGTCACAAAATACATAACGTCAGAAAAATAAATGACGTCACAAAATATTAATCACGTCACAAAATGCATAACGTCACAAAAATAAATGACGTCAAAAAATACATAACGTCACAAAAATAAATGACGTTACAAAAATTAATTAAGTCACAAAATACATAACGTCACAAAAATAAATTACGTCACAAAATACATAACGTCACAAAATACATAACGTCACAAAAATAAATGGCGTCACGAAATACATAACGTCAAAAAAAATGACGTCACAAAATACATAACGTCACAAAAATAAATGACGTCACAAAATACATAACGTCACAAAAATAAATGACGTCACAAAATACATAACGTCACAAAAATAAATGACGTCACAAAAATTAATTAAGTCACAAAATACATAACGTCAAAAAAATAAATGACGTCACAAAATACATAACGTCACAAAAATAAATGACGTCACAAAATACATAACGTCACAAAAATGACGTCACAAAATACATAACGTCACAAAAAAAGTCGTCACAAAATACATAACGTCACAAAAATAAATGACGTCACAAAATATTAATTACGTCACAAAATACATAACGTCACAAAAAAAATGACGTCACAAAATACACAACGTCACAAAAATAAATGACGTCACAAAATACAAAACGTCACAAAATACATAACGTCACAAAAATAAATGACGTAACAAAATACATAACGTCACAAAAATAAATGACGTCACAAAATACTTAACGTCACAAAAATAAATGACGTCACAAAATACATAACGTCACAAAAATAAATCACGTCACAAAATACATAACGTCACAAAAATAAATGACGTCACAAAATACATAACGTCACAAAAATAAATGACGTCACAAAATACATAACGTCACAAAAATAAATGACGTCACAAAATATAATTTACGTCACAAAATACATAACGTCACAAAAATAAATGACGTCACAAAATATTAATCACGTCACAAAATGCATAACGTCACAAAATAAATGACGTCAAAAAATACATAACGTCACAAAGATAAATGACGTCACAAAATACATAACGTCACAAAAATAAATGACGTCACAAAATACATAACGTCAAAAAAATAAATGACGTCACAAAATACATAACGTCACAAAAATAAATGACGTCACAAAATACATAACGTCACAAAAATAAATGACGTCACAAAATACATAACGTCACAAAAATAAATGACGTCACAAAATACATAACGTCACAAAAATAAATGACGTCACAAAAATAAATTAAGTCACAAAATACATAACGTCACAAAAATGAATTACGTCACAAAATACATAACGTCACAAAATACATAACGTCACAAAATACATAACGTCACCAAAATAAATGGCGTCACAAAATACATAACGTCAAAAAAATAAATGACGTCACAAAATACATAACGTCACAAAAATAAATGACGTCACAAAATACATAACGTCACAAAAAAATGACGTCACAAAATACATAACGTCACAAAAATAAATGACGTCACAAAATACAAAACGTCACAAAATACATAACGTCACAAAAATAAATGACGTAACAAAATACATAACGTCACAAAAATAAATGACGTCACAAAATACTTAACGTCACAAAAATAAATGACGTCACAAAATACATAACGTCACAAAAATAAATGACGTCACAAAATACATAACGTCACAAAAATAAATGACGTCACAAAATACATAACGTCACAAAAATAAATGACGTCACAAAATACATAACGTCACAAAAATAAATGACGTCACAAAAATAAATTAAGTCACAATATACATAACGTCAAAAAAATAAATGACGTCACAAAATACATAACGTCACAAAAATAAATGACGTCACAAAATACATAACGTCACAAAAATAAATGACGTCAAAAAATACATAACGTCACAAAAAATGACGTCACAAAATACATAACGTCACAAAAAAAGTCGTCACAAAATACATAACGTCACAAAAATAAATGACGTCACAAAATATTAATTACGTCACAAAATACATAACGTCACAAAAAAAATGACGTCACAAAATACATAACGTCACAAAAATAAATGACGTCACAAAATACAAAACGTCACAAAATACATAACGTCACAAAAATAAATGACGTAACAAAATACATAACGTCACAAAAATAAATGACGTCACAAAATACTTAACGTCACAAAAATAAATGACGTCACAAAATACATAACGTCACAAAAATAAATCACGTCACAAAATACATAACGTCACAAAAATAAATGACGTCACAAAATACATAACGTCACAAAAATAAATGACGTCACAAAATACATAACGTCACAAAAATAAATGACGTCACAAAATATAATTTACGTCACAAAATACATAACGTCACAAAAATAAATGACGTCACAAAATATTAATCACGTCACAAAATGCATAACGTCACAAAATAAATGACGTCAAAAAATACATAACGTCACAAAGATAAATGACGTCACAAAATACATAACGTCACAAAAATAAATGACGTCACAAAATACATAACGTCAAAAAAATAAATGACGTCACAAAATACATAACGTCACAAAAATAAATGACGTCACAAAATACATAACGTCACAAAAATAAATGACGTCACAAAATACATAACGTCACAAAAATAAATGACGTCACAAAATACATAACGTCACAAAAATAAATGACGTCACAAAAATAAATTAAGTCACAAAATACATAACGTCACAAAAATGAATTACGTCACAAAATACATAACGTCACAAAATACATAACGTCACAAAATACATAACGTCACCAAAATAAATGGCGTCACAAAATACATAACGTCAAAAAAATAAATGACGTCACAAAATACATAACGTCACAAAAATAAATGACGTCACAAAATACATAACGTCACAAAAAAATGACGTCACAAAATACATAACGTCACAAAAATAAATGACGTCACAAAATACAAAACGTCACAAAATACATAACGTCACAAAAATAAATGACGTAACAAAATACATAACGTCACAAAAATAAATGACGTCACAAAATACTTAACGTCACAAAAATAAATGACGTCACAAAATACATAACGTCACAAAAATAAATGACGTCACAAAATACATAACGTCACAAAAATAAATGACGTCACAAAATACATAACGTCACAAAAATAAATGACGTCACAAAATACATAACGTCACAAAAATAAATGACGTCACAAAAATAAATTAAGTCACAATATACATAACGTCAAAAAAATAAATGACGTCACAAAATACATAACGTCACAAAAATAAATGACGTCACAAAATACATAACGTCACAAAAATAAATGACGTCAAAAAATACATAACGTCACAAAAAATGACGTCACAAAATACATAACGTCACAAAAAAAGTCGTCACAAAATACATAACGTCACAAAAATAAATGACGTCACAAAATATTAATTACGTCACAAAATACATAACGTCACAAAAAAAATGACGTCACAAAATACATAACGTCACAAAAATAAATGACGTCACAAAATACAAAACGTCACAAAATACATAACGTCACAAAAATAAATGACGTAACAAAATACATAACGTCACAAAAATAAATGACGTCGCAAAATACTTAACGTCACAAAAATAAATGACGTCACAAAATACATAACGTCACAAAAATAAATGACGTCACAAAATACATAACGTCACAAAAATAAATGACGTCACAAAATACATAACGTCACAAAAATAAATGACGTCACAAAATACATAACGTCACAAAAATAAATGACGTCACAAAATACATAACGTCACAAAAATAAATGACGTCAGAAAATATAATTTACTTCACAAAATACATAACGTCACAAAAATAAATGACGTCACAAAATATTAATCACGTCACAAAATGCATAACGTCACAAAATAAATGACGTCAAAAAATACATAACGTCACAAAAATAAATGACGTCACAAAATACATAACGTCACAAAAATAAATGACGTCACAAAATACATAACGTCAAAAAAATAAATGACGTCACAAAATACATAACGTCACAAAAATAAATGACGTCACAAAATACATAACGTCACAAAAATAAATGACGTCACAAAAATTAATTAAGTCACAAAATACATAACGTCACAAAAATGAATTACGTCACAAAATACATAACGTCACAAAATACATAATGTCACAAAATACATAACGTCACAAAAATAAATGGCGACACAAAATACATAACGTCAAAGAAATAAATGACGTCACAAAATACATAACGTCACAAAAATAAATGACGTCACAAAATACATAACGTTACAAAAAAATGACGTCACAAAATACATAACGTCACAAAAATAAATGACGTCACAAAATACAAAACGTCACAAAATACATAACGTCACAAAAATAAATGACGTAACAAAATACATAACGTCACAAAAATAAATGACGTCACAAAATACTTAACGTCACAAAAATAAATGACGTCACAAAATACATAACGTCACAAAAATAAATGACGTCACAAAATACATAACGTCACAAAAATAAATGACGTCACAAAATACATAACGTCACAAAAATAAATGACGTCACAAAATACATAACGTCACAAAAATAAATGACGTCACAAAAATAAATTAAGTCACAATGTACATAACGTCAAAAAAATAAATGACGTCACAAAATACATAACGTCACAAAAATAAATGACGCCACAAAATACATAACGTCACAAAAATAAATGACGTCACAAAATACATAACGTCACAAAAAATGACGTCACAAAATACATAACGTCACAAAAAAAGTCGTCACAAAATACATAACGTCACAAAAATAAATGACGTCACAAAATATTAATTACGTCACAAAATACATAACGTCACAAAAAAAATGACGTCACAAAATACATAACGTCACAAAAATAAATGACGTCACAAAATACAAAACGTCACAAAATACATAACGTCACAAAAATAAATGACGTAACAAAATACATAACGTCACAAAAATAAATGACGTCGCAAAATACTTAACGTCACAAAAATAAATGACGTCACAAAATACATAACGTCACAAAAATAAATGACGTCACAAAATACATAACGTCACAAAAATAAATGACGTCACAAAATACATAACGTCACAAAAATAAATGACGTCACAAAATACATAACGTCACAAAAATAAATGACGTCACAAAATACATAACGTCACAAAAATAAATGACGTCACAAAATATAATTTACTTCACAAAATACATAACGTCACAAAAATAAATGACGTCACAAAATATTAATCACGTCACAAAATGCATAACGTCACAAAATAAATGACGTCAAAAAATACATAACGTCACAAAAATAAATGACGTCACAAAATACATAACGTCACAAAAATAAATGACGTCACAAAATACATAACGTCAAAAAAATAAATGACGTCACAAAATACATAACGTCACAAAAATAAATGATGTCACAAAATACATAACGTCACAAAAATAAATGACGTCACAAAAATTAATTAAGTCACAAAATACATAACGTCACAAAAAAGAATTACGTCACAAAATACATAACGTCACAAAATACATAATGTCACAAAATACATAACGTCACAAAAATAAATGGCGACACAAAATACATAACGTCAAAGAAATAAATGACGTCACAAAATACATAACGTCACAAAAATAAATGACGTCACAAAATACATAACTTCACAAAAAAATGACGTCACAAAATACATAACGTCACAAAAATAAATGACGTCACAAAATACAAAACGTCACAAAATACATAACGTCACAAAAATAAATGACGTAACAAAATACATAACGTCACAAAAATAAATTACGTCACAAAATACTTAACGTCACAAAAATAAATGACGTCACAAAATACATAACGTCACAAAAATAAATGACGTCACAAAATACATAACGTCACAAAAATAAATGACGTCACAAAATACATAACGTCACAAAAATAAATGACGTCACAAAATACATAACGTCACAAAAATAAATGACGTCACAAATATTAATTAAGTCACAAAATACATAACGTCACAAAAATGAATTACGTCACAAAATACATAACGTCACAAAATACATAACGTCACAAAATACATAACGTCACAAAAATAAATGGCGTCACAAAATACATAACGTCAAAAAAATAAATGACGTCACAAAATACATAACGTCACAAAAATAAATGACGTCACAAAATACATAACGTCACAAAATACATAACGTCACAAAATACATAACGTCACAAAAATAAATGGCGTCACATAATACATAACGTCAAAAAAATAAATACGTCACAAAATACATACCGTCACAAAAATAAATGACGTAACAAAATACATAACGTCACAAAAATAAATGACGTCACAAAATACATAACGTCCCAAAAAATGACGTCACAAAATACATAACGTCACAAAAAAAGACGTTACAAAATACATAACCTCACAAAAATAAATGACGTCACAAAATACATAACGTCACAAAAATAAATGGAGTCACAAAATACATAACGTCACAAAAATAAATGACGTCACAAAAATTGATTACGTCACAAAATACATAATGTACTAAAAATAAATGACGCCACAAAATACATAACGTCACAAACATTAATGACGTCACAAAATTCATTATGTCACAAAAATAAATAGCGTCACAAAATACATAACGTCACAAACATAAATGACGTCACAAAATACATAACGTCACAAAAATAAATGGCGTCACAAAAATTAATTAAGTCACAAAATACATAACGTCACAAAAATAAATGACGTCACAAAAATTAATTAAGTCACAAAATACATAACTTCACAAAAATAAATGACGTCACAAAAATTAATTACGTCACAAAATACATAAAGTCACAAAAATAAATGACGTCACAAAATACATAACGTCACAAAAATAAATGACGTAACAAAATAAATAACGTCACAAAAATAAATGACGTCACAAAATACATAACGTCCCAAGAAATGACGTCACAAAATACATAACGTCACAAAAAAAGACGTCACAAAATACATAACGTCACAAAAATAAATGACGTCACAAATTATAAATTACGTCACAAAATACATAACGTCACAAAAATAAATGACGTCACAAAATACATAACGTCACAAAAACATAACGTCACAAAAATAAATGACGTCACAAAATACATAACGTCACAAAAATAAATGACGTCACAAAATACATAACGTCACAAAAATAAATGACGTCACAAAATACATAACGTCACAAAAATAAATGACGTCACAAAATATTAATTACGTCACAAAATACATAACGTCACAAAAATAAATGACGTCACAAAATACATAACGTCACAAAATACATAACGTCACAAAAATAAATGACGTCAAAAAATAAATGACGTCACAAAATACATAACGTCACAAAAATAAATGACGACATAAAATACATAACGTCACAAAATACATAACGTCACAAAATAAATGACGTCACAAAATACTTAACGTCACAAAAATAAATGACGTCACAAAATACATAACGTCACAAAAATAAATGACGTCACGAAATACATAACGTCACAAAAATAAATGACGTCACAAAATACATAACGTCACAAAAATAAATGACGTCACAAAATACATAACGTTACAAAAATTAATGACGTCACAAAATATTAATTACGTCACAAAATACATAACGTCAGAAAAATAAATGACGTCACAAAATATTAATCACGTCACAAAATGCATAACGTCACAAAAATAAATGACGTCAAAAAATACATAACGTCACAAAAATAAATGACGTCACAAAAATTAATTAAGTCACAAAATACATAACGTCACAAAAATAAATTACGTCACAAAATACATAACGTCACAAAATACATAACGTCACAAAAATAAATGGCGTCACGAAATACATAACGTCAAAAAAAATGACGTCACAAAATACATAACGTCACAAAAATAAATGACGTCACAAAATACATAACGTCACAAAAATAAATGACGTCACAAAATACATAACGTCACAAAAATAAATGACGTCACAAAAATTAATTAAGTCACAAAATACATAACGTCAAAAAAATAAATGACGTCACAAAATACATAACGTCACAAAAATAAATGACGTCACAAAATACATAACGTCACAAAAATAAATGACGTCACAAAATACATAACGTCACAAAAAATGACGTCACAAAATACATAACGTCACAAAAAAAAGTCGTCACAAAATACATAACGTCACAAAAATAAATGACGTCACAAAATATTAATTACGTCACAAAATACATAACGTCACAAAAAAAATGACGTCACAAAATACATAACGTCACAAAAATAAATGACGTCACAAAATACAAAACGTCACAAAATACATAACGTCACAAAAATAAATGACGTCACAAAATACATAACGTCACAAAAATAAATGACGTCACAAAATACATAACGTCACAAAAATAAATGACGTCACAAAATACATAACGTCACAAAAATAAATGACGTCACAAAATATTATTTACGTCACAAAATACATAACGTCACAAAAATAAATGACGTCACAAAATATTAATCACGTCACAAAATGCATAACGTCACAAAATAAATGACGTCAAAAAATACATAACGTCACAAAAATAAATGACGTCACAAAATACATAACGTCACAAAAATAAATGACGTCACAAAATACATAACGTCAAAAAATAAATGACGTCACAAAATACATAACGTCACAAAAATAAATGACGTCACAAAATACATAACGTCACAAAAATAAATGACGTCACAAAATACATAACGTCAAAAAAATAAATGACGTCACAAAAATTAATTAAGTCACAAAATACATAACGTCACAAAAATGAATTACGTCACAAAATACATAACGTCACAAAATACATAACGTCACAAAATACTTAACGTCACCAAAATAAATGGCGTCACAAAATACATAACGTCAAAAAAATAAATGACGTCACAAAATACATAACGTCACAAAAATAAATGACGTCACAAAATACATAACGTCACAAAAAAATGACGTCACAAAATACATAACGTCACAAAAATAAATGACGTCACAAAATACAAAACGTTACAAAATACATAACGTCACAAAAATAAATGACGTAACAAAATACATAACGTCACAAAAATAAATGACGTCACAAAATACATAACGTCACAAAAATAAATGACGTAACAAAATACATAACGTCACAAAAATAAATGACGTCACAAAATACATAACGTCCCAAAAAATGACGTCACAAAATACATAACGTCACAAAAAAAGACGTCACAAAATACATAACGTCACAAAAATAAATGACGTCACAAATTATAAATTACGTCACAAAATACATAACGTCACAAAAAAAAATGACGTCACAAAATACATAACGTCACAAAAACATAACGTCACAAAAATAAATGACGTCACAAAATACATAACGTCACAAAAATAAATGACGTCACAAAATACATAACGTCACAAAAATAAATGACGTCACAAAATACATAACGTCACAAAAATAAATGACGTCACAAAATACATAACGTCACAAAAATAAATGACGTCACAAAATATTAATTACGTCACAAAATACATAACGTCACAAAAATAAATGACGTCACAAAATACATAACGTCACAAAATACATAACGTCACAAAAATAAATGACGTCACAAAAATAAATGACGTCACAAAATACATAACGTCACAAAAATAAATGACGTCATAAAATACATAACGTCACAAAATACATAACGTCACAAAAATAAATGACGTCACAAAATACATAACGTCACAAAAATAAATGACGTCACAAAATATTAATCACGTCACAAAATGCATAACGTCACAAAAATAAATGACGTCAAAAAATACATAACGTCACAAAAATAAATGACGTCACAAAAATTAATTAAGTCACAAAATACATAACGTCACAAAAATAAATGACGTCACAAATTATAAATTACGTCACAAAATACATAACGTCACAAAAAAAAATGACGTCACAAAATACATAACGTCACAAAAACATAACGTCACAAAAATAAATGACGTCACAAAATACATAACGTCACAAAAATAAATGACGTCACAAAATACATAACGTCACAAAAATAAATGACGTCACAAAATACATAACGTCACAAAAATAAATGACGTCACAAAATATTAATTACGTCACAAAATACATAACGTCACAAAAATAAATGACGTCACAAAATACATAACGTCACAAAATACATAACGTCACAAAAATAAATGACGTCACAAAAATAAATGACGTCACAAAATACATAACGTCACAAAAATAAATGACGTCATAAAATACATAACGTCACAAAATACATAACGTCACAAAAATAAATGACGTCACAAAATACATAACGTCACAAAAATAAATGACGTCACAAAATATTAATCACGTCACAAAATGCATAACGTCACAAAAATAAATGACGTCAAAAAATACATAACGTCACAAAAATAAATGACGTCACAAAAATTAATTAAGTCACAAAATACATAACGTCACAAAAATAAATTACGTCACAAAATACATAACGTCACAAAAATAAATGGCGTCACAAAATACATAACGTCAAAAAAAATGACCTCACAAAATACATAACGTCACAAAAATAAATGACGTCACAAAATACATAACGTCACAAAAATAAATGACGTCACAAAATACTTAACGTCACAAAAATAAATGACGTCACAAAATACATAACGTCACAAAAATAAGTGACGTCACAAAATACATAACGTCACAAAAATAAATGACGTCACAAAATACATAACGTCACAAAAATAAATGACGTCACAAAATACATAACGTTACAAAAATTAATGACGTCACAAAATATTAATTACGTCACAAAATACATAACGTCAGAAAAATAAATGACGTCACAAAATATTAATCACGTCACAAAATGCATAACGTCACAAAAATAAATGACGTCAAAAAATACATAACGTCACAAAAATAAATGACGTCACAAAAATTAATTAAGTCACAAAATACATAACGTCACAAAAATAAATTACGTCACAAAATACATAACGTCACAAAATACATAACGTCACAAAAATAAATGGCGTCACGAAATACATAACGTCAAAAAAAATGACGTCACAAAATACATAACGTCACAAAAATAAATGACGTCACAAAATACATAACGTCACAAAAATAAATGACGTCACAAAATACATAACGTCACAAAAATAAATGACGTCACAAAAATTAATTAAGTCACAAAATACATAACGTCAAAAAAATAAATGACGTCACAAAATACATAACGTCACAAAAATAAATGACGTCACAAAATACATAACGTCACAAAAATAAATGACGTCACAAAATACATAGCGTCACAAAAATAAATGACGTCACAAAATACATAACGTCACAAAAATGACGTCACAAAATACATAACGTCACAAAAAAAGTCGTCACAAAATACATAACGTCACAAAAATAAATGACGTCACAAAATATTAATTACGTCACAAAATACATAACGTCACAAAAAAATGACGTCACAAAATATATAACGTCACAAAAATAAATGACGTCACAAAATACAAAACGTCACAAAATACATAACGTCACAAAAATAAATGACGTAACAAAATACATAACGTCACAAAAATAAATTACGTCACAAAATACTTAACGTCACAAAAATAAATGACGTCACAAAATACATAACGTCTCAAAAATAAATGACGTCACAAAATACATAACGTCACAAAAATAAATGACGTCACAAAATACATAACGTCACAAAAATAAATGACGTCACAAAATACATAACGTCACAAAAATAAATGACGTCACAAAATATAATTTACGTCACAAAATACATAACGTCACAAAAATAAATGACGTCACAAAATATTAATCACGTCACAAAATGCATAACGTCACAAAAATAAATGACGTCACAAAATACATAACGTCAAAAAAATAAATGACGTCACAAAATACATAACGTCACAAAAATAAATGACGTCACAAAATACATAACGTCACAAAAATAAATGACGTCACAAAATACATAACGTCACAAAAATAAATGACGTCACAAAATACATAACGTCACAAAAATAAATGACGTCACAAAAATAAATTAAGTCACAAAATACATAACGTCACAAAAATGAATTACGTTACAAAATACATAACGTTACAAAATACATAACGTCACCAAAATAAATGGCGTCACAAAATACATAACGTCAAAAAAATAAATGACGTCACAAAATACATAACGTCACAAAAATAAATGACGTCACAAAATACATAACGTCACAAAAAAATGACGTCCCAAAATACATAACGTCACAAAAATAAATGACGTCACAAAATACAAAACGTCACAAAATACATAACGTCACAAAAATAAATGACGTAACAAAATACATAACGTCAAACGTCACAAAAATGAATTACGTCAAAAAATACATAACGTCACAAAATACATAATGTCACAAAATACATAACGTCACAAAAATAAATGGCGACACAAAATACATAACGTCACAAAAATAAATGACGTCACAAAATACATAACGTCACAAAAATAAATGACGTCACAAAATACATAACGTCACAAAAATAAATGACGTCACAAAATACATAACGTCACAAAAATAAATGACGTCACAAAATACATAACGTCACAAAAATAAATGACGTCACAAAATATAATTTACGTCACAAAATACATAACGTCACAAAAATAAATGACGTCACAAAATATTAATCACGTCACAAAATGCATAACGTCACAAAATAAATGACGTCAAAAAATACATAACGTCACAAAAATAAATGACGTCACAAAATACATAACGTCACAAAAATAAATGACGTCACAAAATACATAACGTCAAAAAAATAAATGACGTCACAAAATACATAACGTCACAAAAATAAATGACGTCACAAAATACATAACGTCACAAAAATAAATGACGTCACAAAATACATAACGTCACAAAAATAAATGACGTCACAAAAATAAATTAAGTCACAAAATACATAACGTCACAAAAATGAATTACGTTACAAAATACATAACGTCACAAAATACATAACGTCACCAAAATAAATGGCGTCACAAAATACATAACGTCAAAAAAAAAAATGACGTCACAAAATACATAACGTCACAAAAATAAATGACGTCACAAAATACATAACGTCACAAAAAAATGACGTCACAAAATACATAACGTCACAAAAATAAATGACGTCACAAAATACAAAACGTCACAAAATACATAACGTCACAAAAATAAATGACGTAACAAAATACATAACGTCAAACGTCACAAAAATGAATTACGTCAAAAAATACATAACGTCACAAAATACATAATGTCACAAAATACATAACGTCACAAAAATAAATGGCGACACAAAATACATAACGTCACAAAAATAAATGACGTCACAAAATACATAACGTCACAAAAATAAATGACGTCACAAAATACATAACGTCACAAAAAAAATGACGTCACAAAATACATAACGTCACAAAAATAAATGACGTCACAAAATACAAAACGTCACAAAATACATAACGTCACAAAATACATAACGTCACAAAAATAAATGACGTCACAAATATTAATTAAGTCACAAAATACATAACGTCACAAAAATGAATTACGTCACAAAATATATAACGTCACAAAATACATAACGTCACAAAATACATAACGTCACAAAAATAAATGGCGTCACAAAATACATAACGTAAAAAAAATGACGTCACAAAATACATAACGTCACAAAAATAAATGACGTCACAAAATACATAACGTCACAAAAATAAATGACGTCACAAAATACATAACGTCACAAAAATAAATGACGTCACAAAATACATAACGTCACAAAAATAAATGACGTCACAAATATTAATTAAGTCACAAAATACATAACGTCACAAAAATGAATTACGTCACAAAATATATAACGTCACAAAATACATAACGTCACAAAATACATAACGTCACAAAAATAAATGGCGTCACAAAATATATAACGTCAAAAAAATAAATGACGTCACAAAATACATAACGTCACAAAAATAAATGACGTCACAAAATACATAACGTCACAAAAATAAATGACGTCACAAAATACATAACGTCAAAAAAAAAATGACGTCACAAAATACATAACGTCACAAAAATAAATGACGTCACAAAATACATAACGTCACAAAAATAAATGACGTCACAAAATACATAACGTCAAAAAAATAAATGACGTCACAAAAATTAATTAAGTCACAAAATACATAACGTCACAAAAATGAATTACGTCACAAAATACATAACGTCACAAAATACATAACGTCACAAAATACATAACGTCACAAAAATAAATGGCGTCACATAATACATAACGTCAAAAAAATAAATGACGTCACAAAATACATACCGTCACAAAAATAAATGACGTAACAAAATACATCACGTCACAAAAATAAATGACGTCACAAAATACATAACGTCCCAAAAAATGACGTCACAAAATACATAACGTCACAAAAAAAGACGTTACAAAATACATAACGTCACAAAAATAAATGACGTCACAAAATACATAACGTCACAAAAATAAATGGAGTCACAAAATACATAACTTCACAAAAATAAATGACGTCACAAAAATTGATTACGTCACAAAATACATAATGTACTAAAAATAAATGACGCCACAAAATACATAACGTCACAAACATTAATGACGTCACAAAATTCATAACGTCACAAAAATAAATAGCGTCACAAAATACATAACGTCACAAACATAAATGACGTCACAAAATACATAACGTCACAAAAATAAATGGCGTCACAAAAATTAATTAAGTCACAAAATACATAACGTCACAAAAATAAATGACGTCACAAAAATTAATTAAGTCACAAAATACATAACTTCACAAAAATAAATGACGTCACAAAAATTAATTACGTCACAAAATACATAAAGTCACAAAAATAAATGACGTCACAAAATACATAACGTCACAAAAATAAATGACGTAACAAAATACATAACGTCACAAAAATAAATGACGTCACAAAATACATAACGTCCCAAGAAATGACGTCACAAAATACATAACGTCACAAAAAAGACGTCACAAAAATAAATGACGTCACAAATTATAAATTACGTCACAAAATACATAACGTCACAAAAATAAATGACGTCACAAAATACATAACGTCACAAAAACATAACGTCACAAAAATAAATGACGTCACAAAATACATAACGTCACAAAAATAAATGACGTCACAAAATACATAACGTCACAAAAATAAATGACGTCACAAAATACATAACGTCAAAAAAATAAATGACGTCACAAAATACATAACGTCACAAAAATAAATGACGTCACAAAATACATAACGTCACAAAAATAAATGACGTCACAAAATACATAACGTCACAAAAATAAATGACGTCACAAAAATTAATTAAGTCACAAAATACATAACGTCACAAAAATGAATTACGTCAAAAAATACATAACGTCACAAAATACATAATGTCACAAAATACATAACGTCACAAAAATAAATGGCGACACAAAATACATAACGTCACAAAAATAAATGACGTCACAAAATACATAACGTCACAAAAATAAATGACGTCACAAAATACATAACGTCACAAAAAAAATGACGTCACAAAATACATAACGTCACAAAAATAAATGACGTCACAAAATACAAAACGTCACAAAATACATAACGTCACAAAATACATAACGTCACAAAAATAAATGACGTCACAAATATTAATTAAGTCACAAAATACATAACGTCACAAAAATGAATTACGTCACAAAATATATAACGTCACAAAATACACAACGTCACAAAATACATAACGTCACAAAAATAAATGGCGTCACAAAATACATAACGTCAAAAAAATAAATGACGTCACAAAATACATAACGTCACAAAAATAAATGACGTCACAAAATACATAACGTCACAAAAATAAATGACGTCACAAAATACATAACGTCACAAAAATAAATGACGTCACAAAATACATAACGTCACAAAAATAAATGACGTCACAAATTTTAATTAAGTCACAAAATACATAACGTCACAAAAATGAATTACGTCACAAAATATATAACGTCACAAAATACATAACGTCACAAAATACATAACGTCACAAAAATAAATGGCGTCACAAAATACATAGCGTCAAAAAAATAAATGACGTCACAAAATACATAACGTCACAAAAATAAATGACGTCACAAAATACATAACGTCACAAAAATAAATGACGTCACAAAATACATAACGTCAAAAAAAAATGACGTCACAAAATACATAACGTCACAAAAATAAATGACGTCACAAAATACATAACGTCAAAAAAATAAATGACGTCACAAAATACATAACGTCACAAAAATAAATGACGTCACAAAAATTAATTAAGTCACAAAATACATAACGTCACAAAAATGAATTACGTCACAAAATACATAACGTCACAAAATACATAACGTCACAAAATACATAACGTCACAAAAATAAATGGCGTCACATAATACATAACGTCAAAAAAATAAATGACGTCACAAAATACATACCGTCACAAAAATAAATGACGTAACAAAATACATAACGTCACAAAAATAAATGACGTCACAAAATACATAGCGTCCCAAAAAATGACGTCACAAAATACATAACGTCACAAAAAAAGACGTTACAAAATACATAACGTCACAAAAATAAATGACGTCACAAAATACATAACGTCACAAAAATAAATGGAGTCACAAAATACATAACTTCACAAAAATAAATGACGTCACAAAAATTGATTACGTCACAAAATACATAATGTACTAAAAATAAATCACGTCACAAAATACATAACGTCACAAACATTAATGACGTCACAAAATTCATAACGTCACAAAAATAAATAGCGTCACAAAATACATAACGTCACAAACATAAATGACGTCACAAAATACATAACGTCACAAAAATAAATGGCGTCACAAAAATTAATTAAGTAACAAAATACATAACGTCACAAAAATAAATGACGTCACAAAAATTAATTAAGTCACAAAATACATAACTTCACAAAAATAAATGACGTCACAAAAATTAATTACGTCACAAAATACATAAAGTCACAAAAATAAATGACGTCACAAAATACATAACGTCAAAAAAATAAATGACGTAACAAAATACATAACGTCACAAAAATAAAAGACGTCACAAAATACATAACGTCCCAAGAAATGACGTCACAAAATACATAACGTCACAAAAAAAGACGTCACAAAATACATAACGTCACAAAAATAAATGACCTCACTAATTATAAATTACGTCACAAAATACATAACGTCACAAAAATAAATGACGTCACAAAATACATAACGTCACAAAAACATAACGTCACAAAAATAAATGACGTCACAAAATACATAACGTCACAAAAATAAATGACGTCACAAAATACATAACGTCACAAAAATAAATGACGTCACAAATATTAATTAAGTCACAAAATACATAACGTCACAAAAATGAATTACGTCACAAAATATATAACGTCACAAAATACATAACGTCACAAAATACATAACGTCACAAAAATAAATGGCGTCACAAAATACATAACGTCAAAAAAATAAATGACGTCACAAAATACATAACGTCACAAAAATAAATGACGTCACAAAATACATAACGTCACAAAAATAAATGACGTCACAAAATACATAACGTCAAAAATATAAATGACGTCACAAAATACATAACGTCACAAAAATAAATGACGTCACAAAATACATAACGTCAAAAAAATAAATGACGTCACAAAATACATAACGTCACAAAAATAAATGACGTCAAAAAAATTAATTAAGTCACAAAATACATAACGTCACAAAAATGAATTACGTCACAAAATACATAACGTCACAAAATACATAACGTCACAAAATACATAACGTCACAAAAATAAATGGCGTCACATAATACATAACGTCAAAAAAATAAATGACGTCACAAAATACATACCGTCACAAAAATAAATGACGTAACAAAATACATAACGTCACAAAAATAAATGACGTCACAAAATACATAGCGTCCCAAAAAATGACGTCACAAAATACATAACGTCACAAAAAAAGACGTTACAAAATACATAACGTCACAAAAATAAATGACGTCACAAAATACATAGCGTCACAAAAATAAATGGAGTCACAAAATACATAACTTCACAAAAATAAATGACGTCACAAAAATTGATTACGTCACAAAATACATAATGTACTAAAAATAAATCACGTCACAAAATACATAACGTCACAAACATTAATGACGTCACAAAATTCATAACGTCACAAAAATAAATAGCGTCACAAAATACATAACGTCACAAACATAAATGACGTCACAAAATACATAACGTCACAAAAATAAATGGCGTCACAAAAATTAATTAAGTCACAAAATACATAACGTCACAAAAATAAATGACGTCACAAAAATTAATTAAGTCACAAAATACATAACTTCACAAAAATAAATGACGTCACAAAAATTAATTACGTCACAAAATACATAAAGTCACAAAAATAAATGACGTCACAAAATACATAACGTCAAAAAAATAAATGACGTAACAAAATACATAACGTCACAAAAATAAAAGACGTCACAAAATACATAACGTCCCAAGAAATGACGTCACAAAATACATAACGTCACAAAAAAAGACGTCACAAAATACATAACGTCACAAAAATAAATGACCTCACAAATTATAAATTACGTCACATAATACATAACGTCACAAAAATAAATGACGTCACAAAATACATAACGTCACAAAAACATAACGTCACAAAAATAAATGACGTCACAAAATACATAACGTCACAAAAATAAATGACGTCACAAAATACATAACGTCACAAAAATAAATGACGTCACAAATATTAATTAAGTCACAAAATACATAACGTCACAAAAATGAATTACGTCACAAAATATATAACGTCACAAAATACATAACGTCACAAAATACATAACGTCACAAAAATAAATGGCGTCACAAAATACATAACGTCAAAAAAATAAATGACGTCACAAAATACATAACGTCACAAAAATAAATGACGTCACAAAATACATAACGTCACAAAAATAAATGACGTCACAAAATACATAACGTCAAAAAAATAAATGACGTCACAAAATACATAACGTCACAAAAATAAATGACGTCACAAAATACATAACGTCAAAAAAATAAATGACGTCACAAAATACATAACGTCACAAAAATAAATGACGTCAAAAAAATTAATTAAGTCACAAAATACATAACGTCACAAAAATGAATTACGTCACAAAATACATAACGTCACAAAATACATAACGTCACAAAATACATAACGTCACAAAAATAAATGGCGTCACATAATACATAACGTCAAAAAAATAAATGACGTCACAAAATACATACCGTCACAAAAATAAATGACGTAACAAAATACATAACGTCACAAAAATAAATGACGTCACAAAATACATAGCGTCCCAAAAAATGACGTCACAAAATACATAACGTCACAAAAAAAGACGTTACAAAATACATAACGTCACAAAAATAAATGACGTCACAAAATACATAACGTCACAAAAATAAATGGAGTCACAAAATACATAACTTCACAAAAATAAATGACGTCACAAAAATTGATTACGTCACAAAATACATAATGTACTAAAAATAAATCACGTCACAAAATACATAACGTCACAAACATTAATGACGTCACAAAATTCATAACGTCACAAAAATAAATAGCGTCACAAAATACATAACGTCACAAACATAAATGACGTCACAAAATACATAACGTCACAAAAATAAATGGCGTCACAAAAATTAATTAAGTCACAAAATACATAACGTCACAAAAATAAATGACGTCACAAAAATTAATTAAGTCACAAAATACATAACTTCACAAAAATAAATGACGTCACAAAAATTAATTACGTCACAAAATACATAAAGTCACAAAAATAAATGACGTCACAAAATACATAACGTCACAAAAATAAATGACGTAACAAAATACATAACGTCACAAAAATAAATGACGTCACAAAATACATAACGTCCCAAGAAATGACGTCACAAAATACATAACGTCACAAAAAAGACGTCACAAAATACATAACGTCACAAAAATAAATGACCTCACAAATTATAAATTACGTCACAAAATACATAACGTCACAAAAATAAATGACGTCACAAAATACATAACGTCACAAAAACATAACGTCACAAAAATAAATGACGTCACAAAATACATAACGTCACAAAAATAAATGACGTCACAAAATACATAACGTCACAAAAATAAATGACGTCACAAAATACATAACGTCACAAAAATAAATGACGTCACAAAATATTAATTACGTCACAAAATACATAACGTCACAAAAATAAATGACGTCACAAAATACATAACGTCACAAAATACATAACGTCACAAAAATAAATGACGTCACAAAAATAAATGACGTCACAAAATACATAACGTCACAAAAATAAATGACGACATAAAATACATAACGTCACAAAATACATAACGTCACAAAAATAAATGACGTCACAAAATACATAACGTCACAAAAATAAATGACGTCACAAAATACTTAACGTCACAAAAATAAATGACGTGACAAAATACATAACGTCAAAAAAATAAATGACGTCACAAAATACATAACGTCACAAAAATAAATGACGTCACAAAATACATAACGTCACAAAAATAAATGACGTCACAAAACACATAACGTCACAAAAATAAATGACGTCACAAAAAATAATTAAGTCACAAAATACATAACGTCACAAAAATGAATTACGTCAAAAAATACATAACGTCACAAAATACATAATGTCACAAAATACATAACGTCACAAAAATAAATGGCGACACAAAATACATAACGTCACAAAAATAAATGACGTCACAAAATACATAACGTCACAAAAATAAATGACGTCACAAAATACATAACGTCACAAAAAAAATGACGTCACAAAATACATAACGTCACAAAAATAAATGACGTCACAAAATACAAAACGTCACAAAATACATAACGTCACAAAATACATAACGTCACAAAAATAAATGACGTCACAAATATTAATTAAGTCACAAAATACATAACGTCACAAAAATGAATTACGTCACAAAATATATAACGTCACAAAATACACAACGTCACAAAATACATAACGTCACAAAAATAAATGGCGTCACAAAATACATAACGTCAAAAAAATAAATGACGTCACAAAATACATAACGTCACAAAAATAAATGACGTCACAAAATACATAACGTCACAAAAATAAATGACGTCACAAAATACATAACGTCACAAAAATAAATGACGTCACAAAATACATAACGTCACAAAAATAAATGACGTCACAAATATTAATTAAGTCACAAAATACATAACGTCACAAAAATGAATTATGTCACAAAATATATAACGTCACAAAATACATAAAGTCACAAAATACATAACGTCACAAAAATAAATGGCGTAACAAAATACATAACGTCAAAAAAATAAATGACGTCACAAAATACATAACGTCACAAAAATAAATGACGTCACAAAATACATAACGTCACAAAAATAAATGACGTCACAAAATACATAACGTCAAAAAAATAAATGACGTCACAAAATACATAACGTCACAAAAATAAATGACGTCACAAAATACATAACGTCAAAAAAATAAATGACGTCACAAAATACATAACGTCACAAAAATAAATGACGTCACAAAAATTAATTAAGTCACAAAATACATAACGTCACAAAAATGAATTACGTCACAAAATACATAACGTCACAAAATACATAACGTCACAAAATACATAACGTCACAAAAATAAATGGCGTCACATAATACATAACGTCAAAAAAATAAATGACGTCACAAAATACATACCGTCACAAAAATAAATGACGTAACAAAATACATAACGTCACAAAAATAAATGACGTCACAAAATACATAGCGTCCCAAAAAATGACGTCACAAAATACATAACGTCTTAAAAAAAGACGTTACAAAATACATAACGTCACAAAAATAAATGACGTCACAAAATACATAACGTCACAAAAATAAATGGAGTCACAAAATACATAACTTCACAAAAATAAATGACGTCACAAAAATTGATTACGTCACAAAATACATAATGTACTAAAAATAAATCACGTCACAAAATATATAACGTCACAAACATTAATGACGTCACAAAATTCATAACGTCACAAAAATAAATAGCGTCACAAAATACATAACGTCACAAACATAAATGACGTCACAAAATACATAACGTCACAAAAATAAATGGCGTCACAAAAATTAATTAAGTCACAAAATACATAACGTCACAAAAATAAATGACGTCACAAAAATTAATTAAGTCACAAAATACATAACTTCACAAAAATAAATGACGTCACAAAAATTAATTACGTCACAAAATACATAAAGTCACAAAAATAAATGACGTCACAAAATACATAACGTCACAAAAATAAATGACGTAACAAAATACATAACGTCACAAAAATAAATGACGTCACAAAATACATAACGTCCCAAGAAATGACGTCACAAAATACATAACGTCACAAAAAAAGACGTCACAAAATACATAACGTCACAAAAATAAATGACCTCACAAATTATAAATTACGTCACAAAATACATAACGTCACAAAAATAAATGACGTCACAAAATACATAACGTCACAAAAACATAACGTCACAAAAATAAATGACGTCACAAAATACATAACGTCACAAAAATAAATGACGTCACAAAATACATAACGTCACAAAAATAAATGACGTCACAAATATTAATTAAGTCACAAAATACATAACGTCACAAAAATGAATTACGTCACAAAATATATAACGTCACAAAATACATAACGTCACAAAATACATAACGTCACAAAAATAAATGGCGTCACAAAATACATAACGTCAAAAAAATAAATGACGTCACAAAATACATAACGTCACAAAAATAAATGACGTCACAAAATACATAACGTCACAAAATACATAACGTCAAAAAAATAAATGACGTCACAAAATACATAACGTCACAAAAATAAATGACGTCACAAAATACATAACGTCAAAAAAATAAATGACGTCACAAAAAACATAACGTCACAAAAATAAATGACGTCACAAAAATTAATTAAGTCACAAAATACATAACGTCACAAAAATGAATTACGTCACAAAATACATAACGTCACAAAATACATAACGTCACAAAATACATAACGTCACAAAATACATAACGTCACAAAAATAAATGGCGTCACATAATACATAACGTCAAAAAAATAAATGACGTCACAAAATACATACCGTCACAAAAATAAATGACGTAACAAAATACATAACGTCACAAAAATAAATGACGTCACAAAATACATAGCGTCCCAAAAAATGACGTCACAAAATACATAACGTCACAAAAAAAGACGTTACAAAATACATAACGTCACAAAAATAAATGACGTCACAAAATACATAACGTCACAAAAATAAATGGAGTCGCAAAATACATAACTTCACAAAAATAAATGACGTCACAAAAATTGATTACGTCACAAAATACATAATGTACTAAAAATAAATCACGTCACAAAATACATAACGTCACAAACATTAATGACGTCACAAAATTCATAACGTCACAAAAATAAATAGCGTCACAAAATACATAACGTCACAAACATAAATGACGTCACAAAATACATAACGTCACAAAAATAAATGGCGTCACAAAAATTAATTAAGTCACAAAATACATAACGTCACAAAAATAAATGACGTCACAAAAATTAATTAAGTCACAAAATACATAACTTCACAAAAATAAATGACGTCACAAAAATTAATTACGTCACAAAATACATAAAGTCACAAAAATAAATGACGTCACAAAATACATAACGTCACAAAAATAAATGACGTAACAAAATACATAACGTCACAAAAATAAATGACGTCACAAAATACATAACGTCCCAAGAAATGACGTCACAAAATACATAACGTCACAAAAAAAGACGTCACAAAATACATAACGTCACAAAAATAAATGACCTCACAAATTATAAATTACGTCACAAAATACATAACGTCACAAAAATAAATGACGTCACAAAATACATAACGTCACAAAAACATAACGTCACAAAAATAAATGACGTCACAAAATACATAACGTCACAAAAATAAATGACGTCACAAAATACATAACGTCACAAAAATAAATGACGTCACAAAATACATAACGTCACAAAAATAAATGACGTCACAAAATATTAATTACGTCACAAAATACATAACGTCACAAAAATAAATGACGTCACAAAATACATAACGTCACAAAATACATAACGTCACAAAAATAAATGACGTCACAAAAATAAATGACGTCACAAAATACATAACGTCACAAAAATAAATGACGACATAAAATACATAACGTCACAAAATACATAACGTCACAAAAATAAATGACGTCACAAAATACATAACGTCACAAAAATAAATGACGTCACAAAATACTTAACGTCACAAAAATAAATGACGTGACAAAATACATAACGTCACAAAAATAAATGACGTCACGAAATACATAACGTCACAAAAATAAATGACGTCACAAAATACATAACGTCACAAAAATAAATGACGTCACAATATACATAACGTTACAAAAATTAATGACGTCACAAAATATTAATTACGTCACAAAATACATAACGTCAGAAAAATAAATGACGTCACAAAATATTAATCACGTCACAAAATGCATAACGTCACAAAAATAAATGACGTCAAAAAATACATAACGTCACAAAAATAAATGATGTCACAAAAATTAATTAAGTCACAAAATACATAACGTCACAAAAATAAATTACGTCACAAAATACATAACGTCACAAAATACATAACGTCACATAAATAAATGGCGTCACGAAATACATAACGTCAAAAAAAATGACGTCACAAAATACATAACGTCACAAAAATAAATGACGTCACAAAATACATAACGTCACAAAAATAAATGACGTCACAAAATACATAACGTCACAAAAATAAATGACGTCACAAAAATTAATTAAGTCACAAAATACATAACGTCAAAAAAATAAATGACGTCACAAAATACATAACGTCACAAAAATAAATGACGTCACAAAATACATAACGTCACAAAAATAAATGACGTCACAAAATACATAACGTCACAAAAAATGACGTCACAAAATACATAACGTCACAAAAAAAGTCGTCACAAAATACATAACGTCACAAAAATAAATGACGTCACAAAATATTAATTACGTCACAAAATACATAACGTCACAAAAAAATGACGTCACAAAATACATAACGTCACAAAAATAAATGACGTCACAAAATACAAAACGTCACAAAATACATAACGTCACAAAAATAAATGACGTAACAAAATACATAACGTCACAAAAATAAATGACGTCACAAAATACTTAACGTCACAAAATTAAATGACGTCACAAAATACATAACGTCACAAAAATAAATGACGTCACAAAATACATAACGTCACAAAAATAAATGACGTCACAAAATACATAACGTCACAAATATAAATGACGTCACAAAATACATAACGTCACAAAAATAAATGACGTCACAAAATATAATTTACGTCACAAAATACATAACGTCACAAAAATAAATGACGTCACAAAATATTAATCATGTCACAAAATGCATAACGTCACAAAATAAATGACGTCAAAAAATACATAACTTCACAAAAATAAATGACGTCACAAAATACATAACGTCACAAAAATAAATGACGTCACAAAATACATAACGTCAAAAAAATAAATGACGTCACAAAATACATAACGTCACAAAAATAAATGACGTCACAAAATACATAACGTCACAAAAATAAATGACGTCACAAAATACATAACGTCACAAAAATAAATGACGTCACAAAATACAAAACGTCACAAAATACATAACGTCACAAAAATAAATGACGTAACAAAATACATAACGTCACAAAAATAAATGACGTCACAAAATACATAACGTCACAAAAATAAATGACGTAACAAAATACATAACGTCACAAAAATAAATGACGTCACAAAATACATAACGTCCCAAAAAATGACGTCACAAAATACATAACGTCACAAAAAAAGACGTCACAAAATACATAACGTCACAAAAATAAATGACGTCACAAATTATAAATTACGTCACAAAATACATAACGTCACAAAAATAAATGACGTCACAAAATACATAACGTCACAAAAACATAACGTCACAAAAATAAATGACGTCACAAAATACATAAAGTCACAAAAATAAATGACGTCACAAAATACATAACGTCACAAAAATAAATGACGTCAGAGAATACATAACGTCACAAAAATAAATGACGTCACAAAATACATAACGTCACAAAAATAAATGACGTCACAAAATATTAATTACGTCACAAAATACATAACGTCACAAAAATAAATGACGTCACAAAATACATAACGTCACAAAATACATAACGTCACAAAAATAAATGACGTCACAAAAATAAATGACGTCACAAAATACATAACGTCACAAAAATAAATGACATCATAAAATACATAACGTCACAAAATACATAACGTCACAAAAATAAATGACGTCACAAAATACATAACGTCACAAAAATAAATGACGTCATAAAATACTTAACGTCACAAAAATAAATGACGTCACAAAATACATAACGTCACAAAAATAAATGACGTCACAAAATACATAACGTCACAAAAATAAATGACGTCACAAAATACATAACGTCACAAAAATAAATGACGTCACAAAATACATAACGTTACAAAAATTAATGACGTCACAAAATATTAATTACGTCACAAAATACATAACGTCAGAAAAATAAATGACGTCACAAAATATTAATCACGTCACAAAATGCATAACGTCACAAAAATAAATGACGTCACAAAATACAAAACGTCACAAAAATAAATGACGTCACAAAAATTAATTAAGTCACAAAATACATAACGTCACAAAAATAAATTACGTCACAAAATACATAACGTCACAAAAAAATGACGTCACAAAATACATAACGTCACAAAAATAAATGACGTCACAAAATACAAAACGTCACAAAATACATAACGTCACAAAAATAAATGACGTAACAAAATACATAACGTCACAAAAATAAATGACGTCACAAAATACTTAACGTCACAAAAATAAATGACGTCACAAAATACATAACGTCACAAAAATAAATGACGTCACAAAATACATAACGTCACAAAAATAAATGACGTCACAAAATACATAACGTCACAAAAATAAATGACGTCACAAAAATTAATTAAGTCACAAAATACATAACGTCACAAAAATGAATTACGTCACAAAATACATAACGTCACAAAATACATAACGTCACAAAATACATAACGTCACAAAAATAAATGGCGTCACATAATACATAACGTCAAAAAAATAAATGACGTCACAAAATACATACCGTCACAAAAATAAATGACGTAACAAAATACATAACGTCACAAAAATAAATGACGTCACAAAATACATAACGTCCCAAAAAATGACGTCACAAAATACATAACGTCACATAAAAAGACGTTACAAAATACATAACGTCACAAAAATAAATGACGTCACAAAATACATAACGTCACAAAAATAAATGGAGTCACAAAATACATAACTTCACAAAAATAAATGACGTCACAAAAATTGATTACGTCACAAAATACATAATGTACTAAAAATAAATGACGCCACAAAATACATAACGTCACAAACATTAATGACGTCACAAAATTCATAACGTCACAAAAATAAATAGCGTCACAAAATACATAACGTCACAAACATAAATGACGTCACAAAATACATAACGTCACAAAAATAAATGGCGTCACAAAAATTAATTAAGTCACAAAATACATAACGTCACAAAAATAAATGACGTCACAAAAATTAATTAAGTCACAAAATACATAACTTCACAAAAATAAATGACGTCACAAAAATTAATTACGTCACAAAATACATAAAGTCACAAAAATAAATGACGTCACAAAATACATAACGTCACAAAAATAAATGACGTAACAAAATACATAACGTCACAAAAATAAATGACGTCACAAAATACATAACGTCCCAAAAAATGACGTCACAAAATACATAACGTCACAAAAAAAGACGTCACAAAATACATAACGTCACAAAAATAAATGACGTCACAAATTATAAATTACGTCACAAAATACATAACGTCACAAAAATAAATGACGTCACAAAATACATAACGTCACAAAAACATAACGTCACAAAATAAATGACGTCACAAAATACATAACGTCACAAAAATAAATGACGTCACAAAATACATAACGTCACAAAAATAAATGACGTCACAAAATACATAACGTCAAAAAAATAAATGACGTCACAAAATACATAACGTCACAAAAAGAAATGACGTCACAAAATACATAACGTCACAAAAATAAATGACGTCACAAAATACATAACGTCACAAAAATAAATGACGTCACAAAAATTAATTAAGTCACAAAATACATAACGTCACAAAAATGAATTACGTCAAAAAATACATAACGTCACAAAATACATAATGTCACAAAATACATAACGTCACAAAAATAAATGGCGACACAAAATACATAACGTCACAAAAATAAATGACGTCACAAAATACATAACGTCACAAAAATAAATGACGTCACAAAATACATAACGTCACAAAAAAAATGACGTCACAAAATACATAACGTCACAAAAATAAATGACGTCACAAAATACAAAACGTCACAAAATACATATCGTCACAAAATACATAACGTCACAAAAATAAATGACGTCACAAATATTAATTAAGTCACAAAATACATAACGTCACAAAAATGAATTACGTCACAAAATATATAACGTCACAAAATACATAACGTCACAAAATACATAACGTCACAAAAATAAATGGCGTCACAAAATACATAACGTCAAAAAAATAAATGACGTCACAAAATACATAACGTCACAAAAATAAATGACGTCACAAAATACATAACGTCACAAAAATAAATGACGTCACAAAATACATAACGTCACAAAAATAAATGACGTCACAAAATACATAACGTCACAAAAATAAATGACGTCACAAAATACATAACGTTACAAAAATTAATGACGTCACAAAATATTAATTACGTCACAAAATACATAACGTCAGAAAAATAAATGACGTCACAAAATACATAACGTCAAAAAAATAAATGACGTCACAAATATTAATTAAGTCACAAAATACATAACGTCACAAAAATGAATTACGTCACAAAATATATAACGTCACAAAATACATAACGTCACAAAATACATAACGTCACAAAAATAAATGGCGTCACAAAATACATAACGTCAAAAAAATAAATGACGTCACAAAATACATAACGTCACAAAAATAAATGACGTCACAAAATACATAACGTCACAAAAATAAATGACGTCACAAAATACATAACGTCAAAAAAATAAATGACGTCACAAAATACATAACGTCACAAAAATAAATGACGTCACAAAATACATAACGTCACAAAAATAAATTACGTCACAAAATACATAACGTCACAAAAATAAATGACGTCACAAAAATTAATTAAGTCACAAAATACATAACGTCACAAAAATGAATTACGTCACAAAATACATAACGTCACAAAATACATAACGTCACAAAATACATAACGTCACAAAAATAAATGGCGTCACATAATACATAACGTCAAAAAGATAAATGACGTCAAAAAATACATACCGTCACAAAAATAAATGACGTAACAAAATACATAACGTCACAAAAATAAATGACGTCACAAAATACATAACGTCCCAAAAAATGACGTCACAAAATACATAACGTCACAAAAAAAGACGTTACAAAATACATAACGTCACAAAAATAAATGACGTCACAAAATACATAACGTCACAAAAATAAATGGAGTCACAAAATACATAACTTCACAAAAATAAATGACGTCACAAAAATTGATTACGTCACAAAATACATAATGTACTAAAAATAAATGACGTCACAAAATACATAACGTCACAAACATTAATGACGTCACAAAATTCATAACGTCACAAAAAAAAATAGCGTCACAAAATACATAACGTCACAAACATAAATGACGTCACAAAATACATAACGTCACAAAAATAAATGGCGTCACAAAAATTAATTAAGTCACAAAATACATAACGTCACAAAAATAAATGACGTCACAAAAATTAATTAAGTCACAAAATACATAACTTCACAAAAATAAATGACGTCACAAAAATTAATTACGTCACAAAATACATAAAGTCACAAAAATAAATGACGTCACAAAATACATAACGTCACAAAAATAAATGACGTAACAAAATACATAACGTCACAAAAATAAATGACGTCAGAAAATACATAACGTCCCAAGAAATGACGTCACAAAATACATAACGTCACAAAAAAAGACGTCACAAAATACATAACGTCACAAAAATAAATGACGTCACAAATTATAAATTACGTCACAAAATACATAACGTCACAAAAATAAATGACGTCACAAAATACATAACGTCACAAAAACATAACGTCACAAAAATAAATGACGTCACAAAATACATAACGTCACAAAAATAAATGACGTCACAAAATACATAACGTCACAAAAATAAATGACGTCAAAAAAATACATAACGTCACAAAAATAAATGACGTCACAAAATATTAATTACGTCACAAAATACATAACGTCACAAAAATAAATGACTTCACAAAATACATAACGTCACAAAATACATAACGTCACAAAAATAAATGACGTCACAAAAATAAATGACGTCACAAAATACATAACGTCACAAAAATAAATGACGACATAAAATACATAACGTCACAAAATACATAACGTCACAAAAATAAATGACGTCACAAAATACATAACGTCACAAAAATAAATGACGTCACAAAATACTTAACGTCACAAAAATAAATGACGTGACAAAATACATAACGTCACAAAAATAAATGACGTCACGAAATACATAACGTCACAAAAATAAATGACGTCACAAAATACATAACGTCACAAAAATAAATGACGTCACAAAATACATAACGTTACAAAAATTAATGACGTCACAAAATATTAATTACGTCACAAAATACATAACGTCAGAAAAATAATTGACGTCACAAAATATTAATCACGTCACAAAATGCATAACGTCACAAAAATAAATGACGTCAAAAAATACATAACGTCACAAAAATAAATGACGTCACAAAAATTAATTAAGTCACAAAATACATAACGTCACAAAAATAAATTACGTCACAAAATACATAACGTCACAAAATACATAACGTCACATAAATAAATGGCGTCACGAAATACATAACGTCAAAAAAAATGACGTCACAAAATACATAACGTCACAAAAATAAATGACGTCACAAAATACATAACGTCACAAAAATAAATGACGTCACAAAATACATAACGTCACAAAAATAAATGACGTCACAAAAATTAATTAAGTCACAAAATACATAACGTCAAAAAAATAAATGACGTCACAAAATACATAACGTCACAAAAATAAATGACGTCACAAAATACATAACGTCACAAAAATAAATGACGTCACAAAATACATAACGTCACAAAAAATGACGTCACAAAATACATAACGTCACAAAAAAAAGTCGTCACAAAATACATAACGTCACAAAAATAAATGACGTCACAAAATATTAATTACGTCACAAAATACATAACGTCACAAAAAATGACGTCACAAAATACATAACGTCACAAAAATAAATGACGTCACAAAATACAAAACGTCACAAAATACATAACGTCACAAAAATAAATGACGTAACAAAATACATAACGTCACAAAAATAAATGACGTCACAAAATACTTAACGTCACAAAAATAAATGAGGTCACAAAATACATAACGTCACAAAAATAAATGACGTCACAAAATACATAACGTCACAAAAATAAATGACGTCACAAAATACATAACGTCACACATATAAATGACGTCACAAAATACATAACGTCACAAAAATAAATGACGTCACAAAATATAATTTACGTCACAAAATACATAACGTCACAAAAATAAATGACGTCACAAAATATTAATCACGTCACAAAATGCATAACGTCACAAAATAAATGACGTCAAAAAATACATAACGTCACAAAAATAAATGACGTCACAAAATACATAACGTCACAAAAATAAATGACGTCACAAAATACATAACGTCAAAAAAATAAATGACGTCACAAAATACATAACGTCACAAAAATAAATGACGTCACAAAATACATAACGTCACAAAAATAAATGACGTCACAAAATACATAACGTCACAAAAATAAATGACGTCACAAAAATTAATTAAGTCACAAAATACATAACGTCACAAAAATGAATTACGTCACAAAATACAAAACGTCACAAAATACATAACGTCACAAAAATAAATGACGTAACAAAATACATAACGTCACAAAAATAAATGACGTCACAAAATACATAACGTCACAAAAATAAATGACGTAACAAAATACATAACGTCACAAAAATAAATGACGTCACAAAATACATAACGTCCCAAAAAATGACGTCACAAAATACATAACGTCACAAAAAAAGACGTCACAAAATACATAACGTCACAAAAATAAATGACGTCACAAATTATAAATTACGTCACAAAATACATAACGTCACAAAATAAATGAAGTCACAAAATACATAACGTCACAAAAACATAACGTCACAAAAATAAATGACGTCACAAAATACATAACGTCACAAAAATAAATGACGTCACAAAATACATAACGTCACAAAAATAAATGACGTCACAGAATACATAACGTCACAAAAATAAATGACGTCACAAAATACATAACGTCACAAAAATAAATGACGTCACAAAATATTAATTACGTCACAAAATACATAACGTCACAAAAATAAATGACGTCACAAAATACATAACGTCACAAAATACATAACGTCACAAAAATAAATGACGTCACAAAAATAAATGACGTCACAAAATACATAACGTCACAAAAATAAATGACGTCATAAAATACATAACGTCACAAAATACATAACGTCACAAAAATAAATGACGTCACAAAATACATAACGTCACAAAAATAAATGACGTCATAAAATACTTAACGTCACAAAAATAAATGACGTCACAAAATACATAACGTCACAAAAATAAATGACGTCACAAAATACATAACGTCACAAAAATAAATGACGTCACAAAATACATAACGTCACAAAAATAAATGACGCCACAAAATACATAACGTTACAAAAATTAATGACGTCACAAAATATTAATTACGTCACAAAATACATAACGTCAGAAAAATAAATGACGTCACAAAATATTAATCACGTCACAAAATGCATAACGTCACAAAAATAAATGACGTCACAAAATACAAAACGTTACAAAAATAAATGACGTCACAAAAATTAATTAAGTCACAAAATACATAACGTCACAAAAATAAATTACGTCACAAAATACATAACGTCACAAAAAAAAATGACGTCACAAAATACATAACGTCACCAAAATAAATGACGTCACAAAATACAAAACGTCACAAAATACATAACGTCACAAAAATAAATGACGTAACAAAATACATAACGTCACAAAAATAAATGACGTCACAAAATACTTAACGTCACAAAAATAAATGACGTCACAAAATACATAACGTCACAAAAATAAATGACGTCACAAAATACATAACGTCACAAAAATAAATGACGTCACAAAATACATAACGTCACAAAAATAAATGACGTCACAAAATACATAACGTCACAAAAATAAATGACGTCACAAAATATAATTTACGTCACAAAATACATAACGTCACAAAAATAAATGACGTCACAAAATATTAATCACGTCACAAAATGCATAACGTCACAAAATAAATGACGTCACAAAATACATAACGTCACAAAAATAAATGACGTCACAAAATACATAACGTCAAAAAAATAAATGACGTCACAAAATACATAACGTCACAAAAATAAATGACGTCACAAAATACATAACGTCACAAAAATAAATGACGTCACAAAATACATAACGTCACAAAAATAAATGGCGTCAAAAAAATTAATTAAGTCACAAAATACATAACGTCACAAAAATGAATTACGTCACAAAATACATAACGTTACAAAATACATAACGTCACAAAATACATAACGTCAACAAAATAAATGGCGTCACAAAATACATAACGTCAAAAAAATAAATGACGTCACAAAATACATAACGTCACAAAAATAAATGACGTCACAAAATACATAACGTCACAAAAAAATGACGTCACAAAATACATAACGTCACAAAAATAAATGACGTCACAAAATACAAAACGTCACAAAATACATAACGTCACAAAAATAAATGACGTAACAAAATACATAACGTCACAAAAATAAATGACGTCACAAAATACTTAACGTCACAAAAATAAATGACATCACAAAATACATAACGTCACAAAAATAAATGACGTCACAAAATACATAACGTCACAAAAATAAATGACGTCACAAAATACATAACGTCACAAAAATAAATGACGTCACAAAATACATAACGTCACAAAAATAAATGACGTCACAAAAATTAATTAAGTCACAATATACATAACGTCAAAAAAATAAATGACGTCACAAAATACATAACGTCACAAAAATAAATGACGTCACAAAATACATAACGTCACAAAAATAAATGACGTCACAAAATACATAACGTCACAAAAAATGACGTCACAAAATACATAACGTCACAAAAAAAGTCGTCACAAAATACATAACGTCACAAAAATAAATGACGTCACAAAATATTAATTACGTCACAAAATACATAACGTCACAAAAAAATGACGTCACAAATACCTAACGTCACAAAAATAAATGACGTCACAAAATACAAAACGTCACAAAATACATAACGTCACAAAAATAAATGACGTAACAAAATACATAACGTCACAAAAATAAATGACGTCGCAAAATACTTAACGTCACAAAAATAAATGACGTCACAAAATACATAACGTCACAAAAATAAATGACGTCACAAAATACATAACGTCACAAAAATAAATGACGTCACAAAATACATAACGTCACAAAAATAAATGACGTCACAAAATACATAACGTCACAAAAATAAATGACGTCACAAAATACATAACGTCACAAAAATAAATGACGTCACAAAATATAATTTACTTCACAAAATACATAACGTCACAAAAATTAATGACGTCACAAAATATTAATCACATCACAAAATGCATAACGTCACAAAATAAATGACGTCAAAAAATACATAACGTCACAAAAATAAATGACGTCACAAAATACATAACGTCACAAAAATAAATGACGTCACAAAATACATAACGTCAAAAAAATAAATGACGTCACAAAATACATAATATCACAAAAATAAATGACGTCACAAAATACATAACGTCACAAAAATAAATGACGTCACAAAATACATAACGTCACAAAAATAAATGACGTCACAAAAATTAATTAAGTCACAAAATACATAACGTCACAAAAATGAATTACGTCACAAAATACATAACGTCACAAAATACATAACGTCACAAAATACATAACGTCACAAAAATAAATGGCGACACAAAATACATAACGTCAAAAAAATAAATGACGTCACAAAATACATAACGTCACAAAAATAAATGCCGTCACAAAATACATAACGTCACAAAAAATGACGTCACAAAATACATAACGTCACAAAAATAAATGACGTCACAAAATACAAAACGACACAAAATACATAACGTCACAAAAATAAATGACGTAACAAAATACATAACGTCACAAAAATAAATGACGTCACAAAAATTAATTAGGTCACAAAATACATAACGTCACAAAAATAAATGACGTCACAAAATACATAGCGTCACAAAAATAAATGACGTCACAAAAATTAATTAAGTCACAAAATACATAACGTCACAAAAATGAATTACGTCACAAAATACATAACGTCACAAAATACATAACGTCACAAAATACATAACGTCACAAAAATAAATGGCGTCACATAATACATAACGTCAAAAAAATAAATGACGTCACAAAATACATACCGTCACAAAAATAAATGACGTCACAAAATACATAACGTCACAGAAATAAATGACGTCACAAAATATTAATTACGTCACAAAATACATAACGTTACAAAAGTAAATGACGTCACAAAATATTAATTACGTCACAAAATACATAACGTCACAAAAATAAATGACGTCACAAAATACATAACGTCACAAAAATAAATGGCGTCACAAAATACATAACGTAACAAAAATAAATGACGTCACAAAATACATAACGTCACAAAAAAATGACGTCACAAAATACATAACGTCACAAAAATAAATGACGTCACAAAATACAAAACGACACAAAATACATAACGTCACAAAAATAAATGACGTAACAAAATACATAACGTCACAAAAATAAATGACGTCACAAAAATTAATTAGGTCACAAAATACATAACGTCACAAAAATAAATGACGTCACAAAATACTTAACGTCACAAAAATAAATGACGTCACAAAATACATAACGTCACAAAAATAAATGACGTCACAAAATACATAACGTCACAAAAATAAATGACGTCACAAAATACATAACGTCACAAAAATAAATGACGTCACAAAATACATAACGTCACAAAAATAAATGACGTCACAAAAATAAATGACGTCACAAAATACATAACGTCACAAAAATAAATGACGTCATAAAATACATAACGTCACAAAATACATAACGTCACAAAAATAAATGACGTCACAAAATACATAACGTCACAAAAATAAATGACGTCATAAAATACTTAACGTCACAAAAATAAATGACGTCACAAAATACATAACGTCACAAAAATAAATGACGTCACAAAATACATAACGTCACAAAAATAAATGACGTCACAAAATACATAACGTCACAAAAATAAATGACGTCACAAAATACATAACGTTACAAAAATTAATGACGTCACAAAATATTAATTACGTCACAAAATACATAACGTCACAAAAATAAATGACGTCACAAAATATTAATCACGTCACAAAATGCATAACGTCACAAAAATAAATGACGTCACAAAATACAAAACGTCACAAAAATAAATTACGTCACAAAATACATAACGTCACAAAAAAAATGATGTCACAAAATACATAACGTCACAAAAATAAATGACGTCACAAAATACAAAACGTCACAAAATACATAACGTCACAAAAATAAATGACGTAACAAAATACATAACGTCACAAAAATAAATGACGTCACAAAATACTTAACGTCACAAAAATAAATGACGTCACAAAATACATAACGTCACAAAAATAAATGACGTCACAAAATACATAACGTCACAAAAATAAATGACGTCACAAAATACATAACGTCACAAAAATAAATGACGTCACAAAATACATAACGTCACAAAAATAAATGACGTCACAAAATATAATTTACGTCACAAAATACATAACGTCACAAAAATAAATGACGTCACAAAATATTAATCACGTCACAAAATTCATAACGTCACAAAATAAATGACGTCACAAAATACATAACGTCACAAAAATAAATGACGTCACAAAATACATAACGTCAAAAAAATAAATGACGTCACAAAATACATAACGTCACAAAAATAAATGACGTCACAAAATACATAACGTCACAAAAATAAATGACGTCACAAAATACATAACGTCACAAAAATAAATGACGTCAAAAAAATTAATTAAGTCACAAAATACATAACGTCACAAAAATGAATTACGTCACAAAATACATAACGTCACAAAATACATAACGTCACAAAATACATAACGTCAACAAAATAAATGGCGTCACAAAATACATAACGTCAAAAAAATAAATGACGTCACAAAATACATAACGTCACAAAAATAAATGACGTCACAAAATACATAACGTCACAAAAAAATGACGTCACAAAATACATAACGTCACAAAAATAAATGACGTCACAAAATACAAAACGTCACAAAATACATAACGTCACAAAAATAAATGACGTAACAAAATACATAACGTCACAAAAATAAATGACGTCACAAAATACTTAACGTCACAAAAATAAATGACGTCACAAAATACATAACGTCACAAAAATAAATGACGTCACAAAATACATAACGTCACAAAAATAAATGACGTCACAAAATACATAACTTCACAAAAATAAATGACGTCACAAAATACATAACGTCACAAAAATAAATGACGTCACAAAAATTAATTAAGTCACAATATACATAACGTCAAAAAAATAAATGACGTCACAAAATACATAACGTCACAAAAATAAATGACGTCACAAAATACATAACGTCACAAAAATAAATGACGTCACAAAATACATAACGTCACAAAAAATGACGTCACAAAATACATAACGTCACAAAAAAAGTCGTCACAAAATACATAACGTCACAAAAATAAATGACGTCACAAAATATTAATTACGTCACAAAATACATAACGTCACAAAAAATGACGTCACAAAATACATAACGTCACATAAATAAATGACGTCACAAAATACAAAACGTCACAAAATACATAACGTCACAAAAATAAATGACGTAACAAAATACATAACGTCACAAAAATAAATGACGTCGCAAAATACTTAACGTCACAAAAATAAATGACGTCACAAAATACATAACGTCACAAAAATAAATGACGTCACAAAATACATAACGTCACAAAAATAAATGACGTCACAAAATACATAACGTCACAAAAATAAATGACGTCACAAAATACATAACGTCACAAAAATAAATGACGTCACAAAATACATAACGTCACAAAAATAAATGACGTCACAAAATATAATTTACTTCACAAAATACATAACGTCACAAAAATAAATGACGTCACAAAATATTAATCACGTCACAAAATGCATAACGTCACAAAATAAATGACGTCAAAAAATACATAACGTCACAAAAATAAATGACGTCACTAAATACATAACGTCACAAAAATAAATGACGTCACAAAATACATAACGTCAAAAAAATAAATGACGTCACAAAATACATAACGTCACAAAAATAAATGACGTCACAAAATACATAACGTCACAAAAATAAATGACGTCACAAAATACATAACGTCACAAAAATAAATGACGTCACAAAAATTAATTAAGTCACAAAATACATAACGTCACAAAAATTAATTACGTCACAAAATACATAACGTCACAAAATACATAACGTCACAAAATACATAACGTCACAAAAATAAATGGCGACACAAAATACATAACGTCAAAAAAATAAATGACGTCACAAAATACATAACGTCACAAAAATAAATGACGTCACAAAATACATAACGTCACAAAAAATGACGTCACAAAATACATAACGTCACAAAAATAAATGACGTCACAAAATACAAAACGACAAAAAATACATAACGTCACAAAAATAAATGACGTAACAAAATACATAACGTCACAAAAATAAATGACGTCACAAAAATTAATTAGGTCACAAAATACATAACGTCACAAAAATAAATGACGTCACAAAATACTTAACGTCACAAAAATAAATGACGTCACAAAATACATAACGTCACAAAAATAAATGACGTCACAAAATACATAACGTCACAAAAATAAATGACGTCACAAAATACATAACGTCACAAAAATAAATGACGTCACAAAATACATAACGTCACAAAAATAAATGACGTTACAAAAATTAATTAAGTCACAAAATACATAACGTCACAAAAATGAATTACGTCACAAAATACATAACGTCACAAAATACATAACGTCACAAAATACATAATGTCACAAAAATAAATGGCGTTACAAAATACATAACGTCAAAAAAATAAATGACGTCACAAAATACATAACGTCACAAAAATAAATGACGTCACAAAATACATAACGTCACAAAAATAAATGGCGTCACAAAATACATAACGTCACAAAAAAATGACGTCACAAAATACATAACGTCACAAAAATAAATGACGTCACAAAATACAAAACGACACAAAATACATAACGTCACAAAAATAAATGACGTAACAAAATACATAACGTCACAAAAATAAATGACGTCACAAAAATTAATTAGGTCACAAAATACATAACGTCACAAAAATAAATGACGTCACAAAATACTTAACGTCACAAAAATAAATGACGTCACAAAATACATAACGTCACAAAAATAAATGACGTCACAAAATACATAACGTCACAAAAATAAATGACGTCACAAAATACATAACGTCACAAAAATAAATGACGTCACAAAATACATAACGTCACAAAATACATAACGTCACAAAAATAAATGACGTCACAAAAATAAATGACGTCACAAAATACATAACGTCACAAAAATAAATGACGTCATAAAATACATAACGTCACAAAATACATAACGTCACAAAAATAAATGACGTCACAAAATACATAACGTCACAAAAATAAATGACGTCATAAAATACTTAACGTCACAAAAATAAATGACGTCACAAAATACATAACGTCACAAAAATAAATGACGTCACAAAATACATAACGTCACAAAAATAAATGACGTCACAAAATACATAACGTCACAAAAATAAATGACGTCACAAAATACATAACGTTACAAAAATTAATGACGTCACAAAATATTAATTACGTCACAAAATACATAACGTCACAAAAATAAATGACGTCACAAAATATTAATCACGTCACAAAATGCATAACGTCACAAAAATAAATGACGTCACAAAATACAAAACGTCACAAAAATAAATGACGTCACAAAAATTAATTAAGTCACAAAATACATAACGTCACAAAAATAAATTACGTCACAAAATACATAACGTCACAAAAAAAATGACGTCACAAAATACATAACGTCACAAAAATAAATGACGTCACAAAATACAAAACGTCACAAAATACATAACGTCACAAAAATAAATGACGTAACAAAATACATAACGTCACAAAAATAAATGACGTCACAAAATACTTAACGTCACAAAAATAAATGACGTCACAAAATACATAACGTCACAAAAATAAATGACGTCACAAAATACATAACGTCACAAAAATAAATGACGTCACAAAATACATAACGTCACAAAAATAAATGACGTCACAAAATACATAACGTCACAAAAATAAATGACGTCACAAAATATAATTAACGTCACAAAATACATAACGTAACAAAAATAAATGACGTCACAAAATATTAATCACGTCACAAAATGCATAACGTCACAAAATAAATGACGTCACAAAATACATAACGTCACAAAAATAAATGACGTCACAAAATACATAACGTCAAAAAAATAAATGACGTCACGAAATACATAACGTCACAAAAATAAATGACGTCACAAAATACATAACGTCACAAAAATAAATGACGTCACAAAATACATAACGTCACAAAAATAAATGACGTCAAAAAAATTAATTAAGTCAAAAAATACATAACGTCACAAAAATGAATTACGTCACAAAATACATAACGTCACAAAATACATAACGTCACAAAATACATAACGTCAACAAAATAAATGGCGTCACAAAATACATAACGTCAAAAAAATAAATGACGTCACAAAATACATAACGTCACAAAAATAAATGACGTCACAAAATACATAACGTCACAAAAAAATGACGTCACAAAATACATAACGTCACAAAAATAAATGACGTCACAAAATACAAAACGTCACAAAATACATAACGTCACAAAAATAAATGACGTAACAAAATACATAACGTCACAAAAATAAATGACGTCACAAAATACTTAACGTCACAAAAATAAATGACGTCACAAAATACATAACGTCACAAAAATAAATGACGTCACAAAATACATAACGTCACAAAAATAAATGACGTCACAAAATACATAACGTCACAAAAATAAATGACGTCACAAAATACATAACGTCACAAAAATAAATGACGTCACAAAAATTAATTAAGTCACAATATACATAACGTCAAAAAAATAAATGACGTCACAAAATACATAACGTCACAAAAATAAATGACGTCACAAAATACATAACGTCACAAAAATAAATGACGTCACAAAATACATAACGTCACAAAAAATGACGTCACAAAATACATAACGTCACAAAAAAAGTCGTCACAAAATACATAACGTCACAAAAATAAATGACGTCACAAAATATTAATTACGTCACAAAATACATAACGTCACAAAAAAATGACGTCACAAAATACATAACGTCACAAAAATAAATGACGTCACAAAATACAAAACGTCACAAAATACATAACGTCACAAAAATAAATGACGTAACAAAATACATAACGTCACAAAAATAAATGACGTCGCAAAATACTTAACGTCACAAAAATAAATGACGTCACAAAATACATAACGTCACAAAAATAAATGACGTCACAAAATACATAACGTCACAAAAATAAATGACGTCACAAAATACATAACGTCACAAAAATAAATGACGTCACAAAATACATAACGTCACAAAAATAAATGACGTCACAAAATACATAACGTCACAAAAATAAATGACGTCACAAAATATAATTTACTTCACAAAATACATAACGTCACAAAAATAAATGACGTCACAAAATATTAATCACGTCACAAAATGCATAACGTCACAAAATAAATGACGTCAAAAAATACATAACGTCACAAAAATAAATGACGTCACAAAATACATAACCTCACAAAAATAAATGACGTCACAAAATACATAACGTCAAAAAAATAAATGACGTCACAAAATACATAACGTCACAAAAATAAATGACGTCACAAAATACATAACGTCACAAAAATAAATGACGTCACAAAAATTAATTAAGTCACAAAATACATAACGTCACAAAAATGAATTACGTCACAAAATACATAACGTCACAAAATACATAACGTCACAAAATACATAACGTCACAAAAATAAATGGCGACACAAAATACATAACGTCAAAAAAATAAATGACGTCACAAAATACATAACGTCACAAAAATAAATGACGTCACAAAATACATAACGTCACAAAAAATGACGTCACAAAATACATAACGTCACAAAAATAAATGACGTCACAAAATACAAAACGACACAAAATACATAACGTCACAAAAATAAATGACGTAACAAAATACATAACGTCACAAAAATAAATGACGTCACAAAAATTAATTAGGTCACAAAATACATAACGTCACAAAAATAAATGACGTCACAAAATACTTAACGTCACAAAAATAAATGACGTCACAAAATACATAACGTCACAAAAATAAATGACGTCACAAAATACATAACGTCACAAAAATAAATGACGTCACAAAATACATAACGTCACAAAAATAAATGACGTCACAAAATACATAACGTCAAAAAAATAAATGACGTCACAAAATACATAACGTCACAAAAATAAATGACGTCACAAAATACATAACGTCACAAAAATAAATGACGTCACAAAATACATAACGTCACAAAAATAAATGACGTCACAAAAATTAATTAAGTCACAAAATACATAACGTCACAAAAATGAATTACGTCACAAAATACATAACGTCACAAAATACATAACGTCACAAAATACATAACGTCACAAAAATAAATGGCGACACAAAATACATAACGTCAAAAAAATAAATGACGTCACAAAATACATAACGTCACAAAAATAAATGACGTCACAAAACACATAACGTCACAAAAAATGACGTCACAAAATACATAACGTCACAAAAATAAATGACGTCACAAAATACAAAACGACACAAAATACATAACGTCACAAAAATAAATGACGTAACAAAATACATAACGTCACAAAAATAAATGACGTCACAAAAATTAATTAGGTCACAAAATACATAACGTCACAAAAATAAATGACGTTACAAAAATTAATTAAGTCACAAAATACATAACGTCACAAAAATGAATTACGTCACAAAATACATAACGTCACAAAATACATAACGTCACAAAATACATAATGTCACAAAAATAAATGGCGTCACAAAATACATAACGTCAAAAAAATAAATGACGTCACAAAATACATAACGTCACAAAAATAAATGACGTCACAAAATACATAACGTCACAAAAATAAATGACGTCACAAAATACATAACGTCAAAAAAATAAATGACGTCACAAAATACATAACGTTACAAAAATAAATGACGTCACAAAATACATAACGTCACAAAAATAAATGACGTCACAAAATACATAGCGTCACAAAAATAAATGACGTCACAAAAATTAATTAAGTCACAAAATACATAACGTCACAAAAATGAATTACGTCACAAAATACATAACGTCACAAAATACATAACGTCACAAAATACATAACGTCACAAAAATAAATGGCGTCACATAATACATAACGTCAAAAAAATAAATGACGTCACAAAATACATACCGTCACAAAAATAAATGACGTCACAAAATACATAACGTCACAAAAATAAATGACGTCACAAAATATTAATTACGTCACAAAATACATAACGTTACAAAAGTAAATGACGTCACAAAATATTAATTACGTCACAAAATACATAACGTCACAAAAATAAATGACGTCACAAAATACATAACGTCACAAAAATAAATGGCGTCACAAAATACATAACGTAACAAAAATAAATGACGTCACAAAATACATAACGTCACAAAAAAATGACGTCACAAAATACATAACGTCACAAAAATAAATGACGTCACAAAATACAAAACGACACAAAATACATAACGTCACAAAAATAAATGACGTAACAAAATACATAACGTCACAAAAATAAATGACGTCACAAAAATTAATTAGGTCAAAAAATACATAACGTCACAAAAATAAATGACGTCACAAAATACTTAACGTCACAAAAATAAATGACGTCACAAAATACATAACGTCACAAAAATAAATGACGTCACAAAATACATAACGTCACAAAAATAAATGACGTCACAAAATACATAACGTCACAAAAATAAATGACGTCACAAAATACATAACGTCACAAAAATAAATGACGTTACAAAAATTAATTAAGTCACAAAATACATAACGTCACAAAAATGAATTACGTCAAAAAATACATAACGTCACAAAATACATAACGTCACAAAATACATAACGTCACAAAAATAAATGGCGTCACATAATACATAACGTCAAAAAAATAAATGACGTCACAAAATACATACCGTCACAAAAATAAATGACGTCACAAAATACATAACGTCACAAAAATAAATGACGTCACAAAATATTAATTACGTCACAAAATACATAACGTTACAAAAGAAAATGACGTCACAAAATATTAATTACGTCACAAAATACATAACGTCACAAAAATAAATGACGTCACAAAATACATAACGTCACAAAAATAAATGGCGTCACAAAATACATAACGTAACAAAAATAAATGACGTCACAAAATACATAACGTCACAAAAAAATGACGTCACAAAATACATAACGTCACAAAAAAGACGTCACAAAATACATAACGTCACAAAAATAAATGACGTCACAAAATATTAATTACGTCACAAAATACATAACGTTACAAAAATAAATGACGTCACAAAATATTAATTACATCACAAAATACATAACGTCACAAAAATAAATGACGTCACAAAATACATAACTTCATAAAAATAAATGACGTCACAAAAATTAATTACGTCACAAAATACATAACGTCACAAAAATAAATGACGTCACAAAATACATAACGTCACAAAAATAAATGACGTAACAAAATACATAACGTCACAAAAATAAATGACGTCACAAAATACATAACGTCACAAAAAAATGACGTCACAAATTACATATCGTCACAAAAAAATACGTCACAAAATACATAACGTCACAAAAATAAATGACGTCACAAATTATTAATTACGTCACAAAATACATAACGTCACAAAAATAAATGACGTCACAAAATACATAACGTCACAAAAACATAACGTCACAAAAATAAATGACGTCACAAAATACATAACGTCACAAAAATAAATGACGTCACAAAATACATAACGTCACAAAAATAAATGACGTCACAAAATATTAATTACGTCACAAAATACATAACGTCACAAAAATAAATGACGTCACAAAATACATAACGTCACAAAATACATAACGTCATAAAAATAAATAACGTCACAAAATACATAACGTCACAAAAATAAATGACGTCACAAAATATTAATCACGTCACAAAATGCATAACGTCACAAAATAAATGACGTCACAAAATACATAACGTCACAAAAATAAATGACGTCACAAAATACATAACGTCACAAAAATAAATGACGTCACAAAATACATAACGTCACAAAAATAAATGACGTCACAAAATATAATTTACTTCACAAAATACATAACGTCACAAAAATAAATGACGTCACAAAATATTAATCATGTCAGAAAATGCATAACGTCACAAAATAAATGACGTCAAAAAATACATAACGTCACAAAAATAAATGACGTCACAAAATACATAACGTCACAAAAATAAATGGCGTCACAAAATACATAACGTCAAAAAAATAAATGACGTCACAAAATACATAACGTCACAAAAATAAATGACGTCACAAAATACATAACGTCACAAAAATAAATGACGTCACAAAATACATAACGTCAAAAAAAAAATGACGTCACAAAATACATAACGTCACAAAAATAAATGACGTCACAAAATACATAACGTCACAAAAATAAATGACGTCACAAAATACATAGCGTCACAAAAATAAATGACGTCCCAAAAATTAATTAAGTCACAAAATACATAACGTCACAAAAATGAATTACGTCACAAAATACATAACGTCACAAAATACATAACGTCACAAAATACATAACGTCACAAAAATAAATGGCGTCACATAATACATAACGTCAAAAAAATAAATGACGTCACAAAATACATACCGTCACAAAAATAAATGACGTCACAAAATACATAACGTCACAAAAATAAATGACGTCACAAAATATTAATTACGTCACAAAATACATAACGTTACAAAAGTAAATGACGTCACAAAATATTAATTACGTCACAAAATACATAACGTCACAAAAATAAATGACGTCACAAAATACATAACGTCACAAAAATAAATGGCGTCACAAAATACATAACGTAACAAAAATAAATGACGTCACAAAATACATAACGTCACAAAAAAATGACGTCACAAAATACATAACGTCACAAAAATAAATGACGTCACAAAATACAAAACGACACAAAATACATAACGTCACAAAAATAAATGACGTAACAAAATACATAACGTCACAAAAATAAATGACGTCACAAAATACTTAACGTCACAAAAATAAATGACGTCACAAAATACATAACGTCACAAAAATAAATGACGTCACAAAATACATAACGTCACAAAAATAAATGACGTCACAAAATACATAACGTCACAAAAATAAATGACGTCACAAAATACATAACGTCACAAAAATAAATGACGTTACAAAAATTAATTAAGTCACAAAATAAATAACGTCACAAAAATGAATTACGTCAAAAAATACATAACGTCACAAAATACATAACGTCACAAAATACATAATGTCACAAAAATAAATGGCGTCACAAAATACATAACGTCAAAAAAATAAATGACGTCACAAAATACATAACGTCACAAAAATAAATGACGTCACAAAATACATAACGTCACAAAAATAAATGACGTCACAAAATACATAACGTCAAAAAAATAAATGACGTCACAAAATACATAACGTCACAAAAATAAATGACGTCACAAAATACATAACGTCACAAAAATAAATGACGTCACAAAATACATAGCGTCACAAAAATAAATGACGTCACAAAAATTAATTAAGTCACAAAATACATAACGTCACAAAAATGAATTACGTCACAAAATACATAACGTCACAAAATACATAACGTCACAAAATACATAACGTCACAAAAATAAATGGCGACACAAAATACATAACGTCAAAAAAATAAATGACGTCACAAAATACATAACGTCACAAAAATAAATGACGTCACAAAATACATAACGTCACAAAAAATGACGTCACAAAATACATAACGTCACAAAAAAAAATGACGTCACAAAATACAAAACGACACAAAATACATAACGTCACAAAAATAAATGACGTAACAAAATACATAACGTCACAAAAATAAATGACGTCACAAAAATTAATTAGGTCACAAAATACATAACGTCACAAAAATAAATGACGTCACAAAATACTTAACGTCACAAAAATAAATGACGTCACAAAATACATAACGTCACAAAAATAAATGACGTCACAAAATACATAACGTCACAAAAATAAATGACGTCACAAAATACATAACGTCACAAAAATAAATGACGTCACAAAATACATAACGTCAAAAAAATAAATGACGTCACAAAATACATAACGTCACAAAAATAAATGACGTCACAAAATACATAACGTCACAAAAATAAATGACGTCACAAAATACATAACGTCACAAAAATAAATGACGTCACAAAAATTAATTAAGTCACAAAATACATAACGTCACAAAAATGAATTACGTCACAAAATACATAACGTCACAAAATACATAACGTCACAAAATACATAACGTCACAAAAATAAATGGCGACACAAAATACATAACGTCAAAAAAATAAATGACGTCACAAAATACATAACGTCACAAAAATAAATGACGTCACAAAATACATAACGTCACAAAAAATGACGTCACAAAATACATAACGTCACAAAAATAAATGACGTCACAAAATACAAAACGACACAAAATACATAACGTCACAAAAATAAATGACGTAACAAAATACATAACGTCACAAAAATAAATGACGTCACAAAAATTAATTAGGTCACAAAATACATAACGTCACAAAAATAAATGACGTTACAAAAATTAATTAAGTCACAAAATACATAACGTCACAAAAATGAATTACGTCACAAAATACATAACGTCACAAAATACATAACGTCACAAAATACATAATGTCACAAAAATAAATGGCGTCACAAAATACATAATGTCAAAAAAATAAATGACGTCACAAAATACATAACGTCACAAAAATAAATGACGTCACAAAATACATAACGTCACAAAAATAAATGACGTCACAAAATACATAACGTCAAAAAAAAAATGACGTCACAAAATACATAACGTCACAAAAATAAATGACGTCACAAAATACATAACGTCACAAAAATAAATGACGTCACAAAATACATAGCGTCACAAAAATAAATGACGTCCCAAAAATTAATTAAGTCACAAAATACATAACGTCACAAAAATGAATTACGTCACAAAATACATAACGTCACAAAATACATAACGTCACAAAATACATAACGTCACAAAAATAAATGGCGTCACATAATACATAACGTCAAAAAAATAAATGACGTCACAAAATACATACCGTCACAAAAATAAATGACGTCACAAAATACATAACGTCACAAAAATAAATGACGTCACAAAATATTAATTACGTCACAAAATACATAACGTTACAAAAGTAAATGACGTCACAAAATATTAATTACGTCACAAAATACATAACGTCACAAAAATAAATGACGTCACAAAATACATAACGTCACAAAAATAAATGGCGTCACAAAATACATAACGTAACAAAAATAAATGACGTCACAAAATACATAACGTCACAAAAAAATGACGTCACAAAATACATAACGTCACAAAAATAAATGACGTCACAAAATACAAAACGACACAAAATACATAACGTCACAAAAATAAATGACGTAACAAAATACATAACGTCACAAAAATAAATGACGTCACAAAATACTTAACGTCACAAAAATAAATGACGTCACAAAATACATAACGTCACAAAAATAAATGACGTCACAAAATACATAACGTCACAAAAATAAATGACGTCACAAAATACATAACGTCACAAAAATAAATGACGTCACAAAATACATAACGTCACAAAAATAAATGACGTTACAAAAATTAATTAAGTCACAAAATACATAACGTCACAAAAATGAATTACGTCAAAAAATACATAACGTCACAAAATACATAACGTCACAAAATACATAATGTCACAAAAATAAATGGCGTCACAAAATACATAACGTCAAAAAAATAAATGACGTCACAAAATACATAACGTCACAAAAATAAATGACGTCACAAAATACATAACGTCACAAAAATAAATGACGTCACAAAATACATAACGTCAAAAAAATAAATGACGTCACAAAATACATAACGTCACAAAAATAAATGACGTCACAAAATACATAACGTCACAAAAATAAATGACGTCACAAAATACATAGCGTCACAAAAATAAATGACGTCACAAAAATTAATTAAGTCACAAAATACATAACGTCACAAAAATGAATTACGTCACAAAATACATAACGTCACAAAATACATAACGTCACAAAATACATAACGTCACAAAAATAAATGGCGTCACATAATACATAACGTCAAAAAAATAAATGACGTCACAAAATACATACCGTCACAAAAATAAATGACGTCACAAAATACATAACGTCACAAAAATAAATGACGTCACAAAATATTAATTACGTCACAAAATACATAACGTTACAAAAGTAAATGACGTCACAAAATATTAATTACGTCACAAAATACATAACGTCACAAAAATAAATGACGTCACAAAATACATAACGTCACAAAAATAAATGGCGTCACAAAATACATAACGTAACAAAAATAAATGACGTCACAAAATACATAACGTCACAAAAAAATGACGTCACAAAATACATAACGTCACAAAAAAAAGACGTCACAAAATACATAACGTCACAAAAATAAATGACGTCACAAAATATTAATTACGACACAAAATACATAACGTTACAAAAATAAATGACGTCACAAAATATTAATTACATCACAAAATACATAACGTCACAAAAATAAATGACGTCACAAAATACATAACTTCATAAAAATAAATGACGTCACAAAAATTAATTACGTCACAAAATACATAACGTCACAAAAATAAATGACGTCACAAAATACATAACGTCACAAAAATAAATGACGTAACAAAATACATAACGTCACAAAAATAAATGACGTCACAAAATACATAACGTCACAAAAAAATGACGTCACAAATTACATATCGTCACAAAAAAATACGTCACAAAATACATAACGTCACAAAAATAAATGACGTCACAAATTATTAATTACGTCACAAAATACATAACGTCACAAAAATAAATGACGTCACAAAATACATAACGTCACAAAAACATAACGTCACAAAAATAAATGACGTCACAAAATACATAACGTCACAAAAATAAATGACGTCACAAAATACATAACGTCACAAAAATAAATGACGTCACAAAATATTAATTACGTCACAAAATACATAACGTCACAAAAATAAATGACGTCACAAAATACATAACGTCACAAAATACATAACGTCATAAAAATAAATAACGTCACAAAATACATAACGTCACAAAAATAAATGACGTCACAAAATACAAAACGTCACAAAATACATAACGTCACAAAAATAAATGACGTCACAAAATACATAACGTCACAAAAATAAATGACGTCACAAAATACATAACGTCACAAAAAAATGACGTCACAAAATACATAACGTCACAAAAATAAATGACGTCACAAAATACAAAACGTCACAAAATACATAACGTCACAAAAATAAATGACGTAACAAAATACATAACGTCACAAAAATAAATGACGTCACAAAATACTTAACGTCACAAAAATAAATGACGTCACAAAATACATAACGTCACAAAAATAAATGACGTCACAAAATACATAACGTCACAAAAATAAATGACGTCACAAAATACATAACGTCACAAAAATAAATAACGTCACAAAATACATAACGTCACAAAAATAAATGACGTCACAAAAATTAATTAAGTCACAATATACATAACGTCACAAAAATAAATGACGTCACAAAATACATAACGTCACAAAAATAAATGACGTCACAAAATACATAACGTCACAAAAAATGACGTCACAAAATACATAACGTCACAAAAAAAAGTCGTCACAAAATACATAACGTCACAAAAATAAATGACGTCACAAAATATTAATTACGTCACAAAATACATAACGTCACAAAAAAATGACGTCACAAAATACATAACGTCACAAAAATAAATGACGTCACAAAATACAAAACGTCACAAAATACATAACGTCACAAAAATAAATGACGTAACAAAATACATAACGTCACAAAAATAAATGACGTCGCAAAATACTTAACGTCACAAAAATAAATGACGTCACAAAATACATAACGTCACAAAAATAAATGACGTCACAAAATACATAACGTCACAAAAATAAATGACGTCACAAAATACATAACGTCACAAAAATAAATGACGTCACAAAATAAATAACGTCACAAAAATAAATGACGTCACAAAATACATAACGTCACAAAAATAAATGAAGTCACAAAATATAATTTACTTCACAAAATACATAACGTCACAAAAATAAATGACGTCACAAAATATTAATCACGTCACAAAATGCATAACGTCACAAAATAAATGACGTCAAAAAATACATAACGTCACAAAAATAAATGACGTCACAAAATACATAACGTCACAAAAATAAATGACGTCACAAAATACATAACGTCAAAAAAATAAATGACGTCACAAAATACATAACGTCACAAAAATAAATGACGTCACAAAATACATAACGTCACAAAAATAAATGACGTCACAAAATACATAACGTCACAAAAATAAATGACGTCACAAAAATTAATTAAGTCACAAAATACATAACGTCACAAAAATGAATTACGTCACAAAATACATAACGTCACAAAATACATAACGTCACAAAATACATAACGTCACAAAAATAAATGGCGACACAAAATACATAACGTCAAAAAAATAAATGACGTCACAAAATACATAACGTCACAAAAATAAATGACGTCACAAAATACAAAACGTCACAAAAAATGACGTCACAAAATACATAACGTCACAAAAATAAATGACGTCACAAAATACAAAACGTCACAAAATACATAACGTCACAAAAAAATGACGTCACAAAATACATAACGTCACAAAAAAAAGACGTCACAAAATACATAACGTCACAAAAATAAATGACGTCACAAAATATTAATTACGTCACAAAATACATAACGTTACAAAAATAAATGACGTCACAAAATATTAATTACATCACAAAATACATAACGTCACAAAAATAAATGACGTCACAAAATACATAACTTCATAAAAATAAATGACGTCACAAAAATTAATTACGTCACAAAATACATAACGTCACAAAAATAAATGACGTCACAAAATACATAACGTCACAAAAATAAATGACGTAACAAAATACATAACGACACAAAAATAAATGACGTCACAAAATACATAACGTCACAAAATACATAACGTCACAAAATACATAACGTCAACAAAATAAATGGCGTCACAAAATACATAACGTCAAAAAAATAAATGACGTCACAAAATACATAACGTCACAAAAATAAATGACGTCACAAAATACATAACGTCACAAAAAAATGACGTCACAAAATACATAACGTCACAAAAATAAATGACGTCACAAAATACAAAACGTCACAAAATACATAACGTCACAAAAATAAATGACGTCACAAAATACATAACGTCACAAAAATAAATGACGTCACAAAATACATAACGTCACAAAAATAAATGACGTCACAAAATACATAACGTCACAAAAATAAATGACGTCACAAAAATTAATTAAGTCACAATATACATAACGTCAAAAAAATAAATGACGTCACAAAATATTAATTACGTCACAAAATACATAACGTCACAAAAATAAATGACGTCACAAAATACATAACGTCACAAAATACATAACGTCATAAAAATAAATAACGTCACAAAATACATAACGTCACAAAAATAAATGACGTCACAAAATACAAAACGTCACAAAATACATAACGTCACAAAAATAAATGACGTCACAAAATACATAACGTCACAAAAATAAATGACGTCACAAAATACATAACGTCACAAAAAAATGACGTCACAAAATACATAACGTCACAAAAATAAATGACGTCACAAAATACAAAACGTCACAAAATACATAACGTCACAAAAATAAATGACGTAACAAAATACATAACGTCACAAAAATAAATGACGTCACAAAATACTTAACGTCACAAAAATAAATGACGTCACAAAATACATAACGTCACAAAAATAAATGACGTCACAAAATACATAACGTCACAAAAATAAATGACGTCACAAAATACATAACGTCACAAAAATAAATAACGTCACAAAATACATAACGTCACAAAAATAAATGACGTCACAAAAATTAATTAAGTCACAATATACATAACGTCACAAAAATAAATGACGTCACAAAATACATAACGTCACAAAAATAAATGACGTCACAAAATACATAACGTCACAAAAAATGACGTCACAAAATACATAACGTCACAAAAAAAAGTCGTCACAAAATACATAACGTCACAAAAATAAATGACGTCACAAAATATTAATTACGTCACAAAATACATAACGTCACAAAAAAATGACGTCACAAAATACATAACGTCACAAAAATAAATGACGTCACAAAATACAAAACGTCACAAAATACATAACGTCACAAAAATAAATGACGTAACAAAATACATAACGTCACAAAAATAAATGACGTCGCAAAATACTTAACGTCACAAAAATAAATGACGTCACAAAATACATAACGTCACAAAAATAAATGACGTCACAAAATACATAACGTCACAAAAATAAATGACGTCACAAAATACATAACGTCACAAAAATAAATGACGTCACAAAATAAATAACGTCACAAAAATAAATGACGTCACAAAATACATAACGTCACAAAAATAAATGAAGTCACAAAATATAATTTACTTCACAAAATACATAACGTCACAAAAATAAATGACGTCACAAAATATTAATCACGTCACAAAATGCATAACGTCACAAAATAAATGACGTCAAAAAATACATAACGTCACAAAAATAAATGACGTCACAAAATACATAACGTCACAAAAATAAATGACGTCACAAAATACATAACGTCAAAAAAATAAATGACGTCACAAAATACATAACGTCACAAAAATAAATGACGTCACAAAATACATAACGTCACAAAAATAAATGACGTCACAAAATACATAACGTCACAAAAATAAATGACGTCACAAAAATTAATTAAGTCACAAAATACATAACGTCACAAAAATGAATTACGTCACAAAATACATAACGTCACAAAATACATAACGTCACAAAACACATAACGTCACAAAAATAAATGGCGACACAAAATACATAACGTCAAAAAAATAAATGACGTCACAAAATACATAACGTCACAAAAATAAATGACGTCACAAAATACAAAACGTCACAAAAAATGACGTCACAAAATACATAACGTCACAAAAATAAATGACGTCACAAAATACAAAACGTCACAAAATACATAACGTCACAAAAAAATGACGTCACAAAATACATAACGTCACAAAAAAAAGACGTCACAAAATACATAACGTCACAAAAATAAATGACGTCACAAAATATTAATTACGTCACAAAATACATAACGTTACAAAAATAAATGACGTCACAAAATATTAATTACATCACAAAATACATAACGTCACAAAAATAAATGACGTCACAAAATACATAACTTCATAAAAATAAATGACGTCACAAAAATTAATTACGTCACAAAATACATAACGTCACAAAAATAAATGACGTCACAAAATACATAACGTCACAAAAATAAATGACGTAACAAAATACATAACGACACAAAAATAAATGACGTCACAAAATACATAACGTCACAAAATACATAACGTCACAAAATACATAACGTCAACAAAATAAATGGCGTCACAAAATACATAACGTCAAAAAAATAAATGACGTCACAAAATACATAACGTCACAAAAATAAATGACGTCACAAAATACATAACGTCACAAAAAAATGACGTCACAAAATACATAACGTCACAAAAATAAATGACGTCACAAAATACAAAACGTCACAAAATACATAACGTCACAAAAATAAATGACGTCACAAAATACATAACGTCACAAAAATAAATGACGTCACAAAATACATAACGTCACAAAAATAAATGACGTCACAAAATACATAACGTCACAAAAATAAATGACGTCACAAAAATTAATTAAATCACAATATACATAACGTCAAAAAAATAAATGACGTCACAAAATACATAACGTCACAAAAATAAATGACGTCACAAAATACTTAACGTCACAAAAATAAATGACGTCACAAAATACATAACGTCACAAAAATAAATGACGTCACAAAATACATAACGTCACAAAAATAAATGACGTCACAAAATACATAACGTCACAAAAAAATGACGTCACAAAATACATAACGTCACAAAAATAAATGACGTCACAAAATACAAAACGTCACAAAATACATAACGTCACAAAAATAAATGACGTCACAAAATACATAACGTCACAAAAATAAATGACGTCACAAAATACATAACGTCACAAAAATAAATGACGTCACAAAATACATAACGTCACAAAAATAAATGACGTCACAAAAATTAATTAAGTCACAATATACATAACGTCAAAAAAATAAATGACGTCACAAAATACATAACGTCACAAAAATAAATGACGTCACAAAATACATAACGTCACAAAAATAAATGACGTCACAAAATACATAACGTCACAAAAATAAATGACGTCACAAAAATTAATTAAGTCACAAAATACATAACGTCACAAAAATGAATTACGTCACAAAATACATAACGTCACAAAATACATAACGTCACAAAACACATAACGTCACAAAAATAAATGGCGACACAAAATACATAACGTCAAAAAAATAAATGACGTCACAAAATACATAACGTCACAAAAATAAATGACGTCACAAAATACAAAACGTCACAAAAAATGACGTCACAAAATACATAACGTCACAAAAATAAATGACGTCACAAAATACAAAACGTCACAAAATACATAACGTCACAAAAAAATGACGTCACAAAATACATAACGTCACAAAAAAAAGACGTCACAAAATACATAACGTCACAAAAATAAATGACGTCACAAAATATTAATTACGTCACAAAATACATAACGTTACAAAAATAAATGACGTCACAAAATATTAATTACATCACAAAATACATAACGTCACAAAAATAAATGACGTCACAAAATACATAACTTCATAAAAATAAATGACGTCACAAAAATTAATTACGTCACAAAATACATAACGTCACAAAAATAAATGACGTCACAAAATACATAACGTCACAAAAATAAATGACGTAACAAAATACATAACGACACAAAAATAAATGACGTCACAAAATACATAACGTCACAAAATACATAACGTCACAAAATACATAACGTCAACAAAATAAATGGCGTCACAAAATACATAACGTCAAAAAAATAAATGACGTCACAAAATACATAACGTCACAAAAATAAATGACGTCACAAAATACATAACGTCACAAAAAAATGACGTCACAAAATACATAACGTCACAAAAATAAATGACGTCACAAAATACAAAACGTCACAAAATACATAACGTCACAAAAATAAATGACGTCACAAAATACATAACGTCACAAAAATAAATGACGTCACAAAATACATAACGTCACAAAAATAAATGACGTCACAAAATACATAACGTCACAAAAATAAATGACGTCACAAAAATTAATTAAATCACAATATACATAACGTCAAAAAAATAAATGACGTCACAAAATACATAACGTCACAAAAATAAATGACGTCACAAAATACTTAACGTCACAAAAATAAATGACGTCACAAAATACATAACGTCACAAAAATAAATGACGTCACAAAATACATAACGTCACAAAAATAAATGACGTCACAAAATACATAACGTCACAAAAAAATGACGTCACAAAATACATAACGTCACAAAAATAAATGACGTCACAAAATACAAAACGTCACAAAATACATAACGTCACAAAAATAAATGACGTCACAAAATACATAACGTCACAAAAATAAATGACGTCACAAAATACATAACGTCACAAAAATAAATGACGTCACAAAATACATAACGTCACAAAAATAAATGACGTCACAAAAATTAATTAAGTCACAATATACATAACGTCAAAAAAATAAATGACGTCACAAAATACATAACGTCACAAAAATAAATGACGTCACAAAATACTTAACGTCACAAAAATAAATGACGTCACAAAATACATAACGTCACAAAAATAAATGACGTCACAAAATACATAACGTCACAAAAATAAATGACGTCACAAAATACATAACGTCACAAAAATAAATGACGTCACAAAATACATAACGTCACAAAAATAAATGACGTCACAAAATACATAACGTCACAAAAATAAATGACGTCACAAAAATTAATTAAGTCACAATATACATAACGTCAAAAAAATAAATGACGTCACAAAATACATAACGTCACAAAAATAAATGACGTCACAAAATACATAACGTCACAAAAATAAATGACGTCACAAAATACATAACGTCACAAAAAATGACGTCACAAAATACATAACGTCACAAAAAAAAGTCGTCACAAAATACATAACGTCACAAAAATAAATGACGTCACAAAATATTAATTACGTCACAAAATACATAACGTCACAAAAAAATGACGTCACAAAATACATAACGTCACAAAAATAAATGACGTCACAAAATACAAAACGTCACAAAATACATAACGTCACAAAAATAAATGACGTAACAAAATACATAACGTCACAAAAATAAATGACGTCGCAAAATACTTAACGTCACAAAAATAAATGACGTCACAAAATACATAACGTCACAAAAATAAATGACGTCACAAAATACATAACGTCACAAAAATAAATGACGTCACAAAATACATAACGTCACAAAAATAAATGACGTCACAAAATAAATAACGTCACAAAAATAAATGACGTCACAAAATACATAACGTCACAAAAATAAATGACGTCACAAAATATAATTTACTTCACAAAATACATAACGTCACAAAAATAAATGACGTCACAAAATATTAATCACGTCACAAAATGCATAACGTCACAAAATAAATGACGTCAAAAAATACATAACGTCACAAAAATAAATGACGTCACAAAATACATAACGTCACAAAAATAAATGACGTCACAAAATACATAACGTCACAAAAATAAATGACGTCACAAAAATTAATTAAGTCACAAAATACATAACGTCACAAAAATGAATTACGTCACAAAATACATAACGTCACAAAATACATAACGTCACAAAAATAAATGGCGACACAAAATACATAACGTCAAAAAAATAAATGACGTCACAAAATACATAACGTCACAAAAATAAATGACGTCACAAAATACAAAACGTCACAAAAAATGACGTCACAAAATACATAACGTCACAAAAATAAATGACGTCACAAAATACAAAACGTCACAAAATACATAACGTCACAAAAATAAATGACGTAACAAAATACATAACGTCACAAAAATAAATGACGTCACAAAAATTAATTAAGTCACAAAATACATAACGTCACAAAAATAAATGACGTCACAAAATACTTAACGTCACAAAAATAAATGACGTCACAAAATACATAACGTCACAAAAATAAATGACGTCACAAAATACATAACGTCACAAAAATAAATGACGTCACAAAATATATAACGTCACAAAAATAAATGACGTCACAAAATACATAACGTCACAAAAATAAATGACGTTACAAAAACTAATTAAGTCACAAAATACATAACGTCACAAAAATGAATTACGTCACAAAATACATAACGTCACAAAATACATAACGTCACAAAATACATAATGTCACAAAAATAAATGGCGTCACAAAATACATAACGTCAAAAAAATAAATGACGTCACAAAATACATAACGTCACAAAAATAAATGACGTCACAAAATACATAACGTCACAAAAATAAATGACGTCACAAAATACATAACGTCAAAAAAATAAATGACGTCACAAAATACATAACGTCACAAAAATAAATGACGTCACAAAATACATAACGTCACAAAAATAAATGACGTCACAAAATACATAACGTCACAAAAATAAATGACGTCACAAAAATTAATTAAGTCACAAAATACATAACGTCACAGAAATGAATTACGTCACAAAATACATAACGTCACAAAATACATAACGTCACAAAATACATAACGTCACAAAAATAAATGGCGTCACATAATACATAACGTCAAAAAAATAAATGACGTCACAAAATACATACCGTCACAAAAATAAATGACGTCACAAAATACATAACGTCACAAAAATAAATGACGTCACAAAATATTAATTACGTCACAAAATACATAACGTTACAAAAATAAATGACGTCACAAAATATTAATTACGTCACAAAATACATAACGTCACAAAAATAAATGACGTCACAAAATACATAACGTCACAAAAATAAATGGCGTCACAAAATACATAACGTAACAAAAATAAATGACGTCACAAAATACATAACGTCACAAAAAAATGACGTCACAAAATACATAACGTCACAAAAAAAAGACGTCACAAAATACATAACGTCACAAAAATAAATGACGTCACAAAATATTAATTACGTCACAAAATACATAACGTTACAAAAATAAATGACGTCACAAAATATTAATTACATCACAAAATACATAACGTCACAAAAATAAATGACGTCACAAAATACATAACTTCATAAAAATAAATGACGTCACAAAAATTAATTACGTCACAAAATACATAACGTCACAAAAATAAATGACGTCACAAAATACATAACGTCACAAAAATAAATGACGTAACAAAATACATAACGTCACAAAAATAAATGACGTCACAAAATACATAACGTCACAAAAAAATGACGTCACAAATTACATATCGTCACAAAAAAATACGTCACAAAATACATAACGTCACAAAAATAAATGACGTCACAAATTATTAATTACGTCACAAAATACATAACGTCACAAAAATAAATGACATCACAAAATACATAACGTCACAAAAACATAACGTCACAAAAATAAATGACGTCACAAAATACATAACGTCACAAAAATAAATGACGTCACAAAATACATAACGTCACAAAAATAAATGACGTCACAAAATATTAATTACGTCACAAAATACATAACGTCACAAAAATAAATGACGTCACAAAATACATAACGTCACAAAATACATAACGTCATAAAAATAAATAACGTCACAAAATACATAACGTCACAAAAATAAATGACGTCATAAAATACATAACGTCACAAAATACATAACGTCACAAAAATAAATGACGTCACAAAATACATAACGTCACAAAAATAAATGACGTCACAAAATACATAACGTCACAAAAATAAATGACGTCACAAAATACATAACGTCACAAAAATAAATGACGTCACAAAGTACATAACGTCACAAAAATAAATGACGTCATAAAATACATAACGTCACAAAATACATAACGTCACAAAAATAAATGACGTCACAAAATACATAACGTCACAAAAATAAATGACGTCACAAAATACTTAACGTCACAAAAATAAATGACGTCACAAAATACATAACGTCACAAAAATAAATGACGTCACAAAATACATAACGTCACAAAAATAAATGATGTCACAAAATACATAACGTCACAAAAATAAATGACGTCACAAAATACATAACGTTACAAAAATAAATGACGTCACAAAATATTAATTACGTCACAAAATACATAACGTCACAAAAATAAATGACGTCACAAAATATTAATCACGTCACAAAATGCATAACGTCACAAAAATAAATGACGTCAAAAAATACATAACGTCACAAAAATAAAGGACGTCACAAAAATTAATTAAGTCACAAAATACATAACGTCACAAAAATAAATTACGTCACAAAATACATAACGTCACAAAAATAAATGACGTCACAAAATACATAACGTCACAAAAACATAACGTCACAAAAATAAATGACGTCACAAAATACATAACGTCACAAAAATAAATGACGTCACAAAATACATAACGTCACAAAAATAAATGACGTCACAAAATATTAATTACGTCACAAAATACATAACGTCACAAAAATAAATGACGTCACAAAATACATAACGTCACAAAATACATAACGTCATAAAAATAAATAACGTCACAAAATACATAACGTCACAAAAATAAATGACGTCATAAAATACATAACGTCACAAAATACATAACGTCACAAAAATAAATGACGTCACAAAATACATAACGTCACAAAAATAAATGACGTCACAAAATACATAACGTCACAAAAATAAATGACGTCACAAAATACATAACGTCACAAAAATAAATGACGTCACAAAGTACATAACGTCACAAAAATAAATGACGTCATAAAATACATAACGTCACAAAATACATAACGTCACAAAAATAAATGACGTCACAAAATACATAACGTCACAAAAATAAATGACGTCACAAAATACTTAACGTCACAAAAATAAATGACGTCACAAAATACATAACGTCACAAAAATAAATGACGTCACAAAATACATAACGTCACAAAAATAAATGATGTCACAAAATACATAACGTCACAAAAATAAATGACGTCACAAAATACATAACGTTACAAAAATAAATGACGTCACAAAATATTAATTACGTCACAAAATACATAACGTCACAAAAATAAATGACGTCACAAAATATTAATCACGTCACAAAATGCATAACGTCACAAAAATAAATGACGTCAAAAAATACATAACGTCACAAAAATAAAGGACGTCACAAAAATTAATTAAGTCACAAAATACATAACGTCACAAAAATAAATTACGTCACAAAATACATAACGTCACAAAATACATAACGTCACAAAAATAAATGGCGTCACAAAATACATAACGTCAAAAAAATGACGTCAGAAAATACATAACGTCACAAAAATAAATGACGTCACAAAATACATAACGTCACAAAAATAAATGACGTCACATAATACATAACGTCAAAAAAATAAATGGCGTCACAAAATACATAACGTCAAAAAAATGACGTCAGAAAATACATAACATCACAAAAATAAATGACGTCACAAAATACATAACGTCAAAAAAATAAATGACGTCACAAAATACATAACGTCACAAAAATAAATGACGTCACAAAATACATAACGTCACAAAAATAAATGACGTCACAAAATACATAACGTCACAAAAAATGACGTCACAAAATACATAACGTCACAAAAAAAGACGTCACAAAATACATAACGTCACAAAAATAAATGACGTCACAAAATACATAACGTCACAAAATACATAACGTCACAAAAATAAATGACGTCACAAAATACATAACGTCAAAAAAATAAATGACGTCACAAAATACATAACGTCAAAAAAATAAATGACGTCACAAAATACATAACGTCACAAAAATAAATGACGTCACAAAATACATAACGTCACAAAAATAAATGACGTCACAAAATACATAACGTCACAAAAATAAATGACGTCACAAAATACATAACGTCACAAAAATAAATGACGTCACAAAAATTAATTAAGTCACAAAATACATAACGTCACAAAAATGAATTACGTCACAAAATACATAACGTCACAAAATACATAACGTCTCAAATTACATAACGTCACAAAAATAAATGGCGTCACAAAATACATAACGTCAAAAAAATAAATGACTTCACAAAATACATAACGTCACAAAAATAAATGACGTCACAAAATACATAACGTCACAAAAATAAATGACGTCACAAAATACATAACGTCACAAAAATAAATGACGTCACAAAATACATAACTTCACAAAAATAAATGACGTCACAAAAATTAATTACGTCACAAAATACATAACGTCACAAAAATAAATGACGTCACAAAATATTAATTACGTCACAAAATACATAACGTCACAAAAATAAATGACGTCACAAAATACATAACGTCACAAAATACATAACGTCATAAAAATAAATAACGTCACAAAATACATAACGTCACAAATATAAATGACGTCATAAAATACATAACATCACAAAATACATAACGTCACAAAAATAAATGACTTCACAAAATACATAACGTCACAAAAATAAATGACGTCACACAATACTTAACGTCACAAAAATAAATGACGTCACAAAATACATAACGTCACAAAAATAAATGACGTCACAAAATACATAACGTCACAAAAATAAATGACGTCACAAAATACATAACGTCACAAAAAATGACATCACAAAATACATAACGTCACAAAAAAAAGACGTCACAAAATACATAACGTCACAAAAATAAATGACGTCACAAAATATTAATTACGTCAAAAAATACATAACGTCACAAAAATGAATTACGTCACAAAATACATAACGTCACAAAATACATAACGTCACAAAATACATAACGTCACAAAAATAAATGGCGTCACAAAATACATAACGTCAAAAAAATAAATGACGTCACAAAATACATAACGTCACAAAAATAAATGACGTCACAAAATACATAACGTCGCAAAAATAAATGACGTCACAAAATACATAACGTCAAAAAAATAAATGACGTCACAAAATACATAACGTCACAAAAATAAATGACGTCACAAAATACATAACGTCACAAAAATAAATGACGTCACAAAATATTAATCACGTCACAAAATGCATAACGTCACAAAATAAATGACGTCAAAAAATACATAACGTCACAAAAATAAATGACGTCACAAAATACATAACGTCACAAAAATAAATGACGTCACAAAATACATAACGTCAAAAAAATAAATGACGTCACAAAATACATAACGTCACAAAAATAAATGACGTCACAAAATACATAACGTCACAAAAATAAATGACGTCACAAAATACATAACGTCACAAAAATAAATGACGTCACAAAAATTAATTAAGTCACAAAATACATAACGTCACAAAAATGAATTACGTCACAAAATACATAACGTCACAAAATACATAACGTCACAAAATACATAACGTCACCAAAATAAATGGCGTCACAAAATACATAACGTCAAAAAAATAAATGACGTCACAAAATACATAACGTCACAAAAATAAATGACGTCACAAAATACATGACGTCACAAAAAATGACGTCACAAAATACATAACGTCACAAAAATAAATGACGTCACAAAATACAAAACGTCACAAAATACATAACGTCACAAAAATAAATGACGTAACAAAATACATAACGTCACAAAAATAAATGACGTCACAAAATACATAACGTCACAAAAATAAATGACGTAACAAAATACATAACGTCACAAAAATAAATGACGTCACAAAATACATAACGTCCCAAAAAATGACGTCACAAAATACATAACGTCACAAAAAAAGACGTCACAAAATACATAACGTCACAAAAATAAATGACGTCACAAATTATAAATTACGTCACAAAATACATAACGTCACAAAAATAAATGACGTCACAAAATACATAACGTCACAAAAACATAACGTCACAAAAATAAATGACGTCACAAAATACATAACGTCACAAAAATAAATGACGTCACAAAATACATAACGTCACAAAAATAAATGACGTCACAGAATACATAACGTCACAAAAATAAATGACGTCACAAAATACATAACGTCACAAAAATAAATGACGTCACAAAATATTAATTACGTCACAAAATACATAACGTCACAAAAATAAATGACGTCACAAAATACATAACGTCACAAAATACATAACGTCACAAAAATAAATGACGTCACAAAAATAAATGACGTCACAAAATACATAACGTCACAAAAATAAATGACGTCATAAAATACATAACGTCACAAAATACATAACGTCACAAAAATAAATGACGTCACAAAATACATAACGTCACGAAAATAAATGACGTCATAAAATACTTAACGTCACAAAAATAAATGACGTCACAAAATACATAACGTCACAAAAATAAATGACGTCACAAAATACATAACGTCACAAAAATAAATGACGTCACAAAATACATAACGTCACAAAAATAAATGACGTCACAAAATACATAACGTTTCAAAAATTAATGACGTCACAAAATATTAATCACGTCACAAAATGCATAACGTCACAAAAATAAATGACGTCACAAAATAAAAAACTTCACAAAAATAAATGACGTCACAAAAATTAATTAAGTCACAAAATACATAACGTCACAAAAATAAATTACGTCACAAAATACATAACGTCACAAAAAAAATGACGTCACAAAATACATAACGTCACAAAAATAAATGACGTCACAAAATACAAAACGTCACAAAATACATAACGTCACAAAAATAAATGACGTAACAAAATACATAACGTCACAAAAATAAATGACGTCACAAAATACTTAACGTCACAAAAATAAATGACGTCACAAAATACATAACGTCACAAAAATAAATGACGTCACAAAATACATAACGTCACAAAAATAAATGACGTCACAAAATACATAACGTCACAAAAATAAATGACGTCACAAAATACATAACGTCACAAAAATAAATGACGTCACAAAATATAATTTACGTCACAAAATACATAACGTCACAAAAATAAATGACGTCACAAAATATTAATCACGTCACAAAATGCATAACGTCACAAAATAAATGACGTCACAAAATACATAACGTCACAAAAATAAATGACGTCACAAAATACATAACGTCAAAAAAATAAATGACGTCACAAAATACATAACGTCACAAAAATAAATGACGTCACAAAATACATAACGTCACAAAAATAAATGACGTCACAAAATACATAACGTCACAAAAATAAATGAAGTCACAAAAATTAATTAAGTCACAATATACATAATGTCAAAAAAATAAATGACGTCACAAAATACATAACGTCACAAAAATAAATGACGTCACAAAATACATAACGTCACAAAAATAAATGACGTCACAAAATACATGACGTCACAAAATACATAACGTCACAAAAAAAAGTCGTCACAAAATACATAACGTCACAAAAATAAATGACGTCACAAAATATTAATTACGTCACAAAATACATAACGTCACAAAAATGAATTACGTCACAAAATACATAACGTCACAAAATACATAACGTCACAAAATACATAACGTCAACAAAATAAATGGCGTCACAAAATACATAACGTCAAAAAAATAAATGACGTCACAAAATACATAACGTCACAAAAATAAATGACGTCACAAAATACATAACGTCACAAAAAAATGACGTCACAAAATACACAACGTCACAAAAATAAATGACGTCACAAAATACAAAACGTCACAAAATACATAACGTCACAAAAATAAATGACGTAACAAGATACATAACGTCACAAAAATAAATGACGTCACAAAATACTTAACGTCACAAAAATAAATGACGTCACAAAATACATAACGTCACAAAAATAAATGACGTCACAAAATACATAACGTCACAAAAATAAATGACGTCACAAAATACATAACGTCACAAAAATAAATGACGTCACAAAATACATAACGTCACAAAAATAAATGACGTCCAAAAATTAATTAAGTCACAATATACATAACGTCAAAAAAATAAATGACGTCACAAAATACATAACGTCACAAAAATAAATGACGTCACAAAATACATAACTTCACAAAAATAAATGACGTCAGAAAATACATAACGTCACAAAAAATGACGTCACAAAATACATAACGTCACAAAAAAAAGTCGTCACAAAATACATAACGTCACAAAAATAAATGACGTCACAAAATATTAATTACGTCACAAAATACATAACGTCACAAAAAATGACGTCACAAAATACATAACGTCACAAAAATAAATGACGTCACAAAATACAAAACGTCACAAAATACATAACGTCACAAAAATAAATGACGTAACAAAATACATAACGTCACAAAAATAAATGACGTCGCAAAATACTTAACGTCACAAAAATAAATGACGTCACAAAATACATAACTTCACAAAAATAAATGACGTCACAAAATACATAACGTCACAAAAATAAATGACGTCACAAAATACATAACGTCACAAAAATAAATGACGTCACAAAATACATAACGTCACAAAAATAAATGACGTCACAAAATACATAACGTCACAAAAATAAATGACGTCACAAAATATAATTTACTTCACAAAATACATAACGTCACAAAAATAAATGACGTCACAAAATATTAATCACGTCACAAAATGCATAACGTCACAAAATAAATGACGTCAAAAAATACATAACGTCACAAAAAAAAATGACGTCACAAAATACATAACGTCACAAAAATAAATGACGTCACAAAATACATAACGTCAAAAAAATAAATGACGTCACAAAATACATAACGTCACAAAAATAAATGACGTCACAAAATACATAACGTCACAAAAATAAATGACGTCACAAAATACATAACGTCACAAAAATAAATGACGTCACAAAAATTAATTAAGTCACAAAATACATAACGTCACAAAAATGAATTACGTCACAAAATACATAACGTCACAAAATACATAACGTCACAAAAATAAATGGCGACACAAAATACATAACGTCACAAAAATAAATGACGTCACAAAATACAAAACGTCACAAAATACATAACGTCACAAAAATAAATGACGTCACAAAATACTTAACGTCACAAAAATAAATGACGTCACAAAATACATAACGTCACAAAAATAAATGACGTCACAAAATACATAACGTCACAAAAATAAATGACGTCACAAAATACATAACGTCACAAAAATAAATGACGTCACAAAATACATAACGTCACAAAAATAAATGACGTTACAAAAATTAATTAAGTCACAAAATACATAACGTCACAAAAATAAATGACGTCACAAAATACTTAACGTCACAAAAATAAATGACGTCACAAAATACATAACGTCACAAAAATAAATGACGTCACAAAATACATAACGTCACAAAAATAAATGACGTCACAAAATACATAACGTCACAAAAATAAATGACGTTACAAAAATTAATTAAGTCACAAAATACATAACGTCACAAAAATGAATTACGTCACAAAATACATAACGTCACAAAATACATAACGTCACAAAATACATAATGTCACAAAAATAAATGGCGTCACAAAATACATAACGTCAAAAAAATAAATGACGTCACAAAATACATAACGTCACAAAAATAAATGACGTCACAAAATACATAACGTCACAAAAATAAATGACGTCACAAAATACATAACGTCAAAAAAATAAATGACGTCACAAAATACATAACGTCACAAAAATAAATGACGTCACAAAATACATAACGTCACAAAAATAAATGACGTCACAAAATACATAACGTCACATAAATAAATGACGTCACAAAAATTAATTAAGTCACAAAATACATAACGTCACAAAAATGAATTACGTCACAAAATACATAACGTCACAAAATACATAACGTCACAAAATACATAACGTTACAAAAATAAATGACGTCACAAAATATTAATTACGTCACAAAATACATAACGTCACAAAAATAAATGACGTCACAAAATACATAACGTCACAAAAATAAATGGCGTCACAAAATACATAACGTAACAAAAATAAATGACGTCACAAAATACATAACGTCACAAACAAATGACGTCACAAAATACATAACGTCACAAAAAAAGACGTCACAAAATACATAACGTCACAAAAATAAATGACGTCACAAAATATTAATTACGTCACAAAATACATAACGTTACAAAAATAAATGACGTCAAAAAATATTAATTACATCACAAAATACATAACGTCACAAAAATAAATGACGTCACAAAATACATAACTTCATAAAAATAAATGACGTCACAAAAATTAATTACGTCACAAAATACATAACGTCACAAAAATAAATGACGTCACAAAATACATAACGTCACAAGAATAAATGACGTAACAAAATGCATAACGCCACAAAAATAAATGACGTCACAAAATACATAACGTCACAAAAAAATGACGTCACAAATTACATATCGTCACAAAAAAATACGTCACAAAATACATAACGTCACAAAAATAAATGACGTCACAAATTATTAATTACGTCACAAAATACATAACGTCACAAAAATAAATGACGTCACAAAATACATAACGTCACAAAAACATAACGTCACAAAAATAAATGACGTCACAAAATACATAACGTCACAAAAATAAATGACGTCACAAAATACATAACGTCACAAAAATAAATGACGTCACAAAATATTAATTACGTCACAAAATACATAACGTCATAAAAATAAATGACGTCACAAAATACATAACGTCACAAAATACATAACGTCATAAAAATAAATAACGTCACAAAATACATAACGTCACAAAAATAAATGACGTCATAAAATACATAACGTCACAAAATACATAACGTCACAAAAATAAATGACGTCACAAAATACATAACGTCACAAAAATAAATGACGTCATAAAATACATAACGTCACAAAATACATAACGTCACAAAAATAAATGACGTCACAAAATACATAACGTCACAAAAATAAATGACGTCACAAAATACTTAACGTCACAAAAATAAATGACGTCACAAAATACATAACGTCACAAAAATAAATGACGTCACAAAATACATAACGTCACAAAAATAAATGATGTCACAAAATACATAACGTCACAAAAATAAATGACGTCACAAAATACATAACGTTACAAAAATAAATGACGTCACAAAATATTAATTACGTCACAAAATACATAACGTCACAAAAATAAATGACGTCACAAAATATTAATCACGTCACAAAATGCATAACGTCACAAAAATAAATGACGTCAAAAAATACATAACGTCACAAAAATAAATGACGTCACAAAAATTAATTAAGTCACAAAATACATAACGTCACAAAAATAAATTACGTCACAAAATACTTAACGTCACAAAATACATAACGTCACAAAAATAAATGGCGTCACAAAATACATAACGTCAAAAAAATGACGTCAGAAAATACATAACGTCACAAAAATAAATGACGTCACAAAATACATAACGTCACAAAAATAAATGACGTCACATAATACATAACATCAAAAAAATAAATGGCGTCACAAAATACATAACGTCAAAAAAATGACGTCAGAAAATACATAACATCACAAAAATAAATGACGTCACAAAATACATAACGTCAAAAAAATAAATGACGTCACAAAATACATAACGTCACAAAAATAAATGACGTCACAAAATACATAACGTCACAAAAATAAATGACGTCACAAAATACATAACGTCACAAAAAATGACGTCACAAAATACATAACGTCACAAAAAAAGACGTCACAAAATACATAACGTCACAAAAATAAATGACGTCACAAAATACATAACGTCACAAAATACATAACGTCACAAAAATAAATGACGTCACAAAATACATAACGTCAAAAAAATAAATGACGTCACAAAATACATAACGTCAAAAAAATAAATGACGTCACAAAATACATAACGTCACAAAAATAAATGACGTCACAAAATACATAACGTCACAAAAATTAATGACGTCACAAAATACATAACGTCACAAAAATAAATGACGTCACAAAATACATAACGTCACAAAAATAAATGACGTCACAAAAATTAATTAAATCACAAAATACATAACGTCACAAAAATGAATTACGTCACAAAATACATAACGTCACAAAATACATAACGTCTCAAAATACATAACGTCACAAAAATAAATGGCGTCACAAAATACATAACGTCAAAAAAATAAATGACTTCACAAAATACATAACGTCACAAAAATAAATGACGTCACAAAATACATAACGTCACAAAAATAAATGACGTCACAAAATACATTACGTCACAAAAATAAATGACGTCACAAAATACATAACTTCACAAAAATAAATGACGTCACAAAAATTAATTACGTCACAAAATACATAACGTCACAAAAATAAATGACGTCACAAAATATTAATTACGTCACAAAATACATAACGTCACAAAAATAAATGACGTCACAAAATACATAACGTCACAAAATACATAACGTCATAAAAATAAATAACGTCACAAAATACATAACGTCACAAATATAAATGACGTCATAAAATACATAACAACACAAAATACATAACGTCACAAAAATAAATGACGTCACAAAATACATAACGTCACAAAAATAAATGACGTCACAAAATACTTAACGTCACAAAAATAAATGACGTCACAAAATACATAACGTCACAAAAATAAATGACGTCACAAAATACATAACGTCACAAAAATAAATGACGTCACAAAATATTAATTACGTCACAAAATACATAACGTCACAAAAATAAATGACGTCACAAAATACATAACGTCACAAAATACATAACGTCACAAAAATAAATGACGTCACAAAATACATAACGTCACAAAAATAAATGACGTCACAAAATACTTAACGTCACAAAAATAAATGACGTCACAAAATACATAACGTCACAAAAATAAATGACGTCACAAAATACATAACGTCACAAAAATAAATGATGTCACAAAATACATAACGTCACAAAAATAAATGACGTCACAAAATACATAACGTCACAAAAATAAATGACGTCACAAAATACATAACGTCACAAAAATAAATGACGTCACATAATACATAACGTCAAAAAAATAAATGGCGTCACAAAATACATAACGTCAAAAAAATGACGTCAGAAAATACATAACATCACAAAAATAAATGACGTCACAAAATACATAACGTCAAAAAAATAAATGACGTCACAAAATACATAACGTCACAAAAATAAATGACGTCACAAAATACATAACGTCACAAAAATAAATGACGTCACAAAATACATAACGTCACAAAAAATGACGTCACAAAATACATAACGTCACAAAAAAAAGTCGTCACAAAATACATAACGTCACAAAAATAAATGACGTCACAAAATATTAATTACGTCACAAAATACATAACGTCACAAAAAAATGACGTCACAAAATACATAACGTCACAAAAATAAATGACGTCACAAAATACAAAACGTCACAAAATACATAACGTCACAAAAATAAATGACGTAACAAAATACATAACGTCACAAAAATAAATGACGTCGCAAAATACTTAACGTCACAAAAATAAATGACGTCACAAAATACATAACGTCACAAAAATAAATGACGTCACAAAATACATAACGTCACAAAAATAAATGACGTCACAAAATACATAACGTCACAAAAATAAATGACGTCACAAAATAAATAACGTCACAAAAATAAATGACGTCACAAAATACATAACGTCACAAAAATAAATGACGTCACAAAATATAATTTACTTCACAAAATACATAACGTCACAAAAATAAATGACGTCACAAAATATTAATCACGTCACAAAATGCATAACGTCACAAAATAAATGACGTCAAAAAATACATAACGTCACAAAAATAAATGACGTCACAAAATACATAACGTCACAAAAATAAATGACGTCACAAAATACATAACGTCACAAAAATAAATGACGTCACAAAAATTAATTAAGTCACAAAATACATAACGTCACAAAAATGAATTACGTCACAAAATACATAACGTCACAAAATACATAACGTCACAAAATACATAACGTCACAAAAATAAATGGCGACACAAAATACATAACGTCAAAAAAATACATGACGTCACAAAATACATAACGTCACAAAAATAAATGACGTCACAAAATAAATAACGTCACAAAAATAAATGACGTCACAAAATACATAACGTCACAAAAATAAATGACGTCACAAAATATAATTTACTTCACAAAATACATAACGTCACAAAAATAAATGACGTCACAAAATATTAATCACGTCACAAAATGCATAACGTCACAAAATAAATGACGTCAAAAAATACATAACGTCACAAAAATAAATGACGTCACAAAATACATAACGTCACAAAAATAAATGACGTCACAAAATACAAAACGTCACAAAATACATAACGTCACAAAAATAAATGACGTCACAAAATACTTAACGTCACAAAAATAAATGACGTCACAAAATACATAACGTCACAAAAATAAATGACGTCACAAAATACATAACGTCACAAAAATAAATGACGTCACAAAATACATAACGTCACAAAAATAAATGACGTCACAAAATACATAACGTCACAAAAATAAATGACGTTACAAAAATTAATTAAGTCACAAAATACATAACGTCACAAAAATAAATGACGTCACAAAATACTTAACGTCACAAAAATAAATGACGTCACAAAATACATAACGTCACAAAAATAAATGACGTCACAAAATACATAACGTCACAAAAATAAATGACGTCACAAAATACATAACGTCACAAAAATAAATGACGTTACAAAAATTAATTAAGTCACAAAATACATAACGTCACAAAAATGAATTACGTCACAAAATACATAACGTCACAAAATACATAACGTCACAAAATACATAATGTCACAAAAATAAATGGCGTCACAAAATACATAACGTCAAAAAAATAAATGACGTCACAAAATACATAACGTCACAAAAATAAATGACGTCACAAAATACATAACGTCACAAAAATAAATGACGTCACAAAATACATAACGTCAAAAAAATAAATGACGTCACAAAATACATAACGTCACAAAAATAAATGACGTCACAAAATACATAACGTCACAAAAATAAATGACGTCACAAAATACATAACGTCACAAAAATAAATGACGTCACAAAATATTAATTACGTCACAAAATACATAACGTCACAAAAATAAATGACGTCACAAAATACATAACGTCACAAAATACATAACGTCATAAAAATAAATAACGTCACAAAATACATAACGTCACAAATATAAATGACGTCATAAAATACATAACATCACAAAATACATAACGTCACAAAAATAAATGACTTCACAAAATACATAACGTCACAAAAATAAATGACGTCACAAAATACTTAACGTCACAAAAATAAATGACGTCACAAAATACATAACGTCACAAAAATAAATGACGTCACAAAATACATAACGTCACAAAAATAAATGACGTCACAAAATACATAACGTCACAAAAAATGACATCACAAAATACATAACGTCACAAAAAAAAGACGTCACAAAATACATAACGTCACAAAAATAAATGACGTCACAAAATATTAATTACGTCAAAAAATACATAACGTCACAAAAATGAATTACGTCACAAAATACATAACGTCACAAAATACATAACGTCACAAAATACATAACGTCACAAAAATAAATGGCGTCACAAAATACATAACGTCAAAAAAATAAATGACGTCACAAAATACATAACGTCACAAAAATAAATGACGTCACAAAATACATAACGTCGCAAAAATAAATGACGTCACAAAATACATAACGTCAAAAAAATAAATGACGTCACAAAATACATAACGTCACAAAAATAAATGACGTCACAAAATACATAACGTCACAAAAATAAATGACGTCACAAAATATTAATCACGTCACAAAATGCATAACGTCACAAAATAAATGACGTCAAAAAATACATAACGTCACAAAAATAAATGACGTCACAAAATACATAACGTCACAAAAATAAATGACGTCACAAAATACATAACGTCAAAAAAATAAATGACGTCACAAAATACATAACGTCACAAAAATAAATGACGTCACAAAATACATAACGTCACAAAAATAAATGACGTCACAAAATACATAACGTCACAAAAATAAATGACGTCACAAAAATTAATTAAGTCACAAAATACATAACGTCACAAAAATGAATTACGTCACAAAATACATAACGTCACAAAATACATAACGTCACAAAATACATAACGTCACCAAAATAAATGGCGTCACAAAATACATAACGTCAAAAAAATAAATGACGTCACAAAATACATAACGTCACAAAAATAAATGACGTCACAAAATACATGACGTCACAAAAAATGACGTCACAAAATACATAACGTCACAAAAATAAATGACGTCACAAAATACAAAACGTCACAAAATACATAACGTCACAAAAATAAATGACGTAACAAAATACATAACGTCACAAAAATAAATGACGTCACAAAATACATAACGTCACAAAAATAAATGACGTAACAAAATACATAACGTCACAAAAATAAATGACGTCACAAAATACATAACGTCCCAAAAAATGACGTCACAAAATACATAACGTCACAAAAAAAGACGTCACAAAATACATAACGTCACAAAAATAAATGACGTCACAAATTATAAATTACGTCACAAAATACATAACGTCACAAAAATAAATGACGTCACAAAATACATAACGTCACAAAAACATAACGTCACAAAAATAAATGACGTCACAAAATACATAACGTCACAAAAATAAATGACGTCACAAAATACATAACGTCACAAAAATAAATGACGTCACAGAATACATAACGTCACAAAAATAAATGACGTCACAAAATACATAACGTCACAAAAATAAATGACGTCACAAAATATTAATTACGTCACAAAATACATAACGTCACAAAAATAAATGACGTCACAAAATACATAACGTCACAAAATACATAACGTCACAAAAATAAATGACGTCACAAAAATAAATGACGTCACAAAATACATAACGTCACAAAAATAAATGACGTCATAAAATACATAACGTCACAAAATACATAACGTCACAAAAATAAATGACGTCACAAAATACATAACGTCACGAAAATAAATGACGTCATAAAATACTTAACGTCACAAAAATAAATGACGTCACAAAATACATAACGTCACAAAAATAAATGACGTCACAAAATACATAACGTCACAAAAATAAATGACGTCACAAAATACATAACGTCACAAAAATAAATGAAGTCACAAAAATTAATTAAGTCACAATATACATAACGTCACGAAAATAAATGACGTCATAAAATACTTAACGTCACAAAAATAAATGACGTCACAAAATACATAACGTCACAAAAATAAATGACGTCACAAAATACATAACGTCACAAAAATAAATGACGTCACAAAATACATAACGTCCCAAAAAATGACGTCACAAAATACATAACGTCACAAAAAAAGACGTCACAAAATACATAACGTCACAAAAATAAATGACGTCACAAAATATTAATTACGTCACAAAATACATAACGTCACAAAAATAAATGACGTCACAAAATACATAACGTCACAAAATACATAACGTCACAAAAATAAATGACGTCACAAAAATAAATGATGTCACAAAATACATAACGTCACAAAAATAAATGACGTCACAAAATACATAACGTTACAAAAATAAATGACGTCACAAAATATTAATTACGTCACAAAATACATAACGTCACAAAAATAAATGACGTCACAAAATATTAATCACGTCACAAAATGCATAACGTCACAAAAATAAATGACGTCAAAAAATACATAACGTCACAAAAATAAATGACGTCACAAAAATTAATTAAGTCACAAAATACATAACGTCACAAAAATAAATTACGTCACAAAATACTTAACGTCACAAAATACATAACGTCACAAAAATAAATGGCGTCACAAAATACATAACGTCAAAAAAATGACGTCAGAAAATACATAACGTCACAAAAATAAATGACGTCACAAAATACATAACGTCACAAAAATAAATGACGTCACATAATACATAACGTCAAAAAAATAAATGGCGTCACAAAATACATAACGTCAAAAAAATGACGTCAGAAAATACATAACATCACAAAAATAAATGACGTCACAAAATACATAACGTCAAAAAAATAAATGACGTCACAAAATACATAACGTCACAAAAATAAATGACGTCACAAAATACATAACGTCACAAAAATAAATGACGTCACAAAATACATAACGTCACAAAAAATGACGTCACAAAATACATAACGTCACAAAAAAAGACGTCACAAAATACATAACGTCACAAAAATAAATGACGTCACAAAATACATAACGTCACAAAATACATAACGTCACAAAAATAAATGACGTCACAAAATACATAACGTCAAAAAAATAAATGACGTCACAAAATACATAACGTCAAAAAAATAAATGACGTCACAAAATACATAACGTCACAAAAATAAATGACGTCACAAAATACATAACGTCACAAAAATTAATGACGTCACAAAATACATAACGTCACAAAAATAAATGACGTCACAAAATACATAACGTCACAAAAATAAATGACGTCACAAAAATTAATTAAATCACAAAATACATAACGTCACAAAAATGAATTACGTCACAAAATACATAACGTCACAAAATACATAACGTCTCAAAATACATAACGTCACAAAAATAAATGGCGTCACAAAATACATAACGTCAAAAAAATAAATGACTTCACAAAATACATAACGTCACAAAAATAAATGACGTCACAAAATACATAACGTCACAAAAATAAATGACGTCACAAAATACATTACGTCACAAAAATAAATGACGTCACAAAATACATAACTTCACAAAAATAAATGACGTCACAAAAATTAATTACGTCACAAAATACATAACGTCACAAAAATAAATGACGTCACAAAATATTAATTACGTCACAAAATACATAACGTCACAAAAATAAATGACGTCACAAAATACATAACGTCACAAAATACATAACGTCATAAAAATAAATAACGTCACAAAATACATAACGTCACAAATATAAATGACGTCATAAAATACATAACAACACAAAATACATAACGTCACAAAAATAAATGACGTCACAAAATACATAACGTCACAAAAATAAATGACGTCACAAAATACTTAACGTCACAAAAATAAATGACGTCACAAAATACATAACGTCACAAAAATAAATGACGTCACAAAATACATAACGTCACAAAAATAAATGACGTCACAAAATATTAATTACGTCACAAAATACATAACGTCACAAAAATAAATGACGTCACAAAATACATAACGTCACAAAATACATAACGTCACAAAAATAAATGACGTCACAAAATACATAACGTCACAAAAATAAATGACGTCACAAAATACTTAACGTCACAAAAATAAATGACGTCACAAAATACATAACGTCACAAAAATAAATGACGTCACAAAATACATAACGTCACAAAAATAAATGATGTCACAAAATACATAACGTCACAAAAATAAATGACGTCACAAAATACATAACGTCACAAAAATAAATGACGTCACAAAATACATAACGTCACAAAAATAAATGACGTCACATAATACATAACGTCAAAAAAATAAATGGCGTCACAAAATACATAACGTCAAAAAAATGACGTCAGAAAATACATAACATCACAAAAATAAATGACGTCACAAAATACATAACGTCAAAAAAATAAATGACGTCACAAAATACATAACGTCACAAAAATAAATGACGTCACAAAATACATAACGTCACAAAAATAAATGACGTCACAAAATACATAACGTCACAAAAAATGACGTCACAAAATACATAACGTCACAAAAAAAAGTCGTCACAAAATACATAACGTCACAAAAATAAATGACGTCACAAAATATTAATTACGTCACAAAATACATAACGTCACAAAAAAATGACGTCACAAAATACATAACGTCACAAAAATAAATGACGTCACAAAATACAAAACGTCACAAAATACATAACGTCACAAAAATAAATGACGTAACAAAATACATAACGTCACAAAAATAAATGACGTCGCAAAATACTTAACGTCACAAAAATAAATGACGTCACAAAATACATAACGTCACAAAAATAAATGACGTCACAAAATACATAACGTCACAAAAATAAATGACGTCACAAAATACATAACGTCACAAAAATAAATGACGTCACAAAATAAATAACGTCACAAAAATAAATGACGTCACAAAATACATAACGTCACAAAAATAAATGACGTCACAAAATATAATTTACTTCACAAAATACATAACGTCACAAAAATAAATGACGTCACAAAATATTAATCACGTCACAAAATGCATAACGTCACAAAATAAATGACGTCAAAAAATACATAACGTCACAAAAATAAATGACGTCACAAAATACATAACGTCACAAAAATAAATGACGTCACAAAATACATAACGTCACAAAAATAAATGACGTCACAAAAATTAATTAAGTCACAAAATACATAACGTCACAAAAATGAATTACGTCACAAAATACATAACGTCACAAAATACATAACGTCACAAAATACATAACGTCACAAAAATAAATGGCGACACAAAATACATAACGTCAAAAAAATACATGACGTCACAAAATACATAACGTCACAAAAATAAATGACGTCACAAAATTAATAACGTCACAAAAATAAATGACGTCACAAAATACATAACGTCACAAAAATAAATGACGTCACAAAATATAATTTACTTCACAAAATACATAACGTCACAAAAATAAATGACGTCACAAAATATTAATCACGTCACAAAATGCATAACGTCACAAAATAAATGACGTCAAAAAATACATAACGTCACAAAAATAAATGACGTCACAAAATACATAACGTCACAAAAATAAATGACGTCACAAAATACAAAACGTCACAAAATACATAACGTCACAAAAATAAATGACGTCACAAAATACTTAACGTCACAAAAATAAATGACGTCACAAAATACATAACGTCACAAAAATAAATGACGTCACAAAATACATAACGTCACAAAAATAAATGACGTCACAAAATACATAACGTCACAAAAATAAATGACGTCACAAAATACATAACGTCACAAAAATAAATGACGTTACAAAAATTAATTAAGTCACAAAATACATAACGTCACAAAAATAAATGACGTCACAAAATACTTAACGTCACAAAAATAAATGACGTCACAAAATACATAACGTCACAAAAATAAATGACGTCACAAAATACATAACGTCACAAAAATAAATGACGTCACAAAATACATAACGTCACAAAAATAAATGACGTTACAAAAATTAATTAAGTCACAAAATACATAACGTCACAAAAATGAATTACGTCACAAAATACATAACGTCACAAAATACATAACGTCACAAAATACATAATGTCACAAAAATAAATGGCGTCACAAAATACATAACGTCAAAAAAATAAATGACGTCACAAAATACATAACGTCACAAAAATAAATGACGTCACAAAATACATAACGTCACAAAAATAAATGACGTCACAAAATACATAACGTCAAAAAAATAAATGACGTCACAAAATACATAACGTCACAAAAATAAATGACGTCACAAAATACATAACGTCACAAAAATAAATGACGTCACAAAATACATAACGTCACAAAAATAAATGACGTCACAAAATATTAATTACGTCACAAAATACATAACGTCACAAAAATAAATGACGTCACAAAATACATAACGTCACAAAATACATAACGTCATAAAAATAAATAACGTCACAAAATACATAACGTCACAAATATAAATGACGTCATAAAATACATAACATCACAAAATACATAACGTCACAAAAATAAATGACTTCACAAAATACATAACGTCACAAAAATAAATGACGTCACAAAATACTTAACGTCACAAAAATAAATGACGTCACAAAATACATAACGTCACAAAAATAAATGACGTCACAAAATACATAACGTCACAAAAATAAATGACGTCACAAAATACATAACGTCACAAAAAATGACATCACAAAATACATAACGTCACAAAAAAAAGACGTCACAAAATACATAACGTCACAAAAATAAATGACGTCACAAAATATTAATTACGTCAAAAAATACATAACGTCACAAAAATGAATTACGTCACAAAATACATAACGTCACAAAATACATAACGTCACAAAATACATAACGTCACAAAAATAAATGGCGTCACAAAATACATAACGTCAAAAAAATAAATGACGTCACAAAATACATAACGTCACAAAAATAAATGACGTCACAAAATACATAACGTCGCAAAAATAAATGACGTCACAAAATACATAACGTCAAAAAAATAAATGACGTCACAAAATACATAACGTCACAAAAATAAATGACGTCACAAAATACATAACGTCACAAAAATAAATGACGTCACAAAATATTAATCACGTCACAAAATGCATAACGTCACAAAATAAATGACGTCAAAAAATACATAACGTCACAAAAATAAATGACGTCACAAAATACATAACGTCACAAAAATAAATGACGTCACAAAATACATAACGTCAAAAAAATAAATGACGTCACAAAATACATAACGTCACAAAAATAAATGACGTCACAAAATACATAACGTCACAAAAATAAATGACGTCACAAAATACATAACGTCACAAAAATAAATGACGTCACAAAAATTAATTAAGTCACAAAATACATAACGTCACAAAAATGAATTACGTCACAAAATACATAACGTCACAAAATACATAACGTCACAAAATACATAACGTCACCAAAATAAATGGCGTCACAAAATACATAACGTCAAAAAAATAAATGACGTCACAAAATACATAACGTCACAAAAATAAATGACGTCACAAAATACATGACGTCACAAAAAATGACGTCACAAAATACATAACGTCACAAAAATAAATGACGTCACAAAATACAAAACGTCACAAAATACATAACGTCACAAAAATAAATGACGTAACAAAATACATAACGTCACAAAAATAAATGACGTCACAAAATACATAACGTCACAAAAATAAATGACGTAACAAAATACATAACGTCACAAAAATAAATGACGTCACAAAATACATAACGTCCCAAAAAATGACGTCACAAAATACATAACGTCACAAAAAAAGACGTCACAAAATACATAACGTCACAAAAATAAATGACGTCACAAATTATAAATTACGTCACAAAATACATAACGTCACAAAAATAAATGACGTCACAAAATACATAACGTCACAAAAACATAACGTCACAAAAATAAATGACGTCACAAAATACATAACGTCACAAAAATAAATGACGTCACAAAATACATAACGTCACAAAAATAAATGACGTCACAGAATACATAACGTCACAAAAATAAATGACGTCACAAAATACATAACGTCACAAAAATAAATGACGTCACAAAATATTAATTACGTCACAAAATACATAACGTCACAAAAATAAATGACGTCACAAAATACATAACGTCACAAAATACATAACGTCACAAAAATAAATGACGTCACAAAAATAAATGACGTCACAAAATACATAACGTCACAAAAATAAATGACGTCATAAAATACATAACGTCACAAAATACATAACGTCACAAAAATAAATGACGTCACAAAATACATAACGTCACGAAAATAAATGACGTCATAAAATACTTAACGTCACAAAAATAAATGACGTCACAAAATACATAACGTCACAAAAATAAATGACGTCACAAAATACATAACGTCACAAAAATAAATGACGTCACAAAATACATAACGTCACAAAAATAAATGACGTCACAAAATACATAACGTTACAAAAATTAATGACGTCACAAAATATTAATCACGTCACAAAATGCATAACGTCACAAAAATAAATGACGTCACAAAATACAAAACTTCACAAAAATAAATGACGTCACAAAAATTAATTAAGTCACAAAATACATAACGTCACAAAAATAAATTACGTCACAAAATACATAACGTCACAAAAAAAATGACGTCACAAAATACATAACGTCACAAAAATAAATGACGTCACAAAATACAAAACGTCACAAAATACATAACGTCACAAAAATAAATGACGTAACAAAATACATAACGTCACAAAAATAAATGACGTCACAAAATACTTAACGTCACAAAAATAAATGACGTCACAAAATACATAACGTCACAAAAATAAATGACGTCACAAAATACATAACGTCACAAAAATAAATGACGTCACAAAATACATAACGTCACAAAAATAAATGACGTCACAAAATACATAACGTCACAAAAATAAATGACGTCACAAAATATAATTTACGTCACAAAATACATAACGTCACAAAAATAAATGACGTCACAAAATATTAATCACGTCACAAAATGCATAACGTCACAAAATAAATGACGTCACAAAATACATAACGTCACAAAAATAAATGACGTCACAAAATACATAACGTCAAAAAAATAAATGACGTCACAAAATACATAACGTCACAAAAATAAATGACGTCACAAAATACATAACGTCACAAAAATAAATGACGTCACAAAATACATAACGTCACAAAAATAAATGAAGTCACAAAAATTAATTAAGTCACAATATACATAATGTCAAAAAAATAAATGACGTCACAAAATACATAACGTCACAAAAATAAATGACGTCACAAAATACATAACGTCACAAAAATAAATGACGTCACAAAATACATGACGTCACAAAATACATAACGTCACAAAAAAAAGTCGTCACAAAATACATAACGTCACAAAAATAAATGACGTCACAAAATATTAATTACGTCACAAAATACATAACGTCACAAAAATGAATTACGTCACAAAATACATAACGTCACAAAATACATAACGTCACAAAATACATAACGTCAACAAAATAAATGGCGTCACAAAATACATAACGTCAAAAAAATAAATGACGTCACAAAATACATAACGTCACAAAAATAAATGACGTCACAAAATACATAACGTCACAAAAAAATGACGTCACAAAATACACAACGTCACAAAAATAAATGACGTCACAAAATACAAAACGTCACAAAATACATAACGTCACAAAAATAAATGACGTAACAAGATACATAACGTCACAAAAATAAATGACGTCACAAAATACTTAACGTCACAAAAATAAATGACGTCACAAAATACATAACGTCACAAAAATAAATGTCGTCACAAAATACATAACGTCACAAAAATAAATGACGTCACAAAATACATAACGTCACAAAAATAAATGACGTCACAAAATACATAACGTCACAAAAATAAATGACGTCACAAAAATTAATTAAGTCACAATATACATAACGTCAAAAAAATAAATGACGTCACAAAATACATAACGTCACAAAAATAAATGACGTCACAAAATACATAACTTCACAAAAATAAATGACGTCAGAAAATACATAACGTCACAAAAAATGACGTCACAAAATACATAACGTCACAAAAAAAAGTCGTCACAAAATACATAACGTCACAAAAATAAATGACGTCACAAAATATTAATTACGTCACAAAATACATAACGTCACAAAAAATGACGTCACAAAATACATAACGTCACAAAAATAAATGACGTCACAAAATACAAAACGTCACAAAATACATAACGTCACAAAAATAAATGACGTAACAAAATACATAACGTCACAAAAATAAATGACGTCGCAAAATACTTAACGTCACAAAAATAAATGACGTCACAAAATACATAACTTCACAAAAATAAATGACGTCACAAAATACATAACGTCACAAAAATAAATGACGTCACAAAATACATAACGTCACAAAAATAAATGACGTCACAAAATACATAACGTCACAAAAATAAATGACGTCACAAAATACATAACGTCACAAAAATAAATGACGTCACAAAATATAATTTACTTCACAAAATACATAACGTCACAAAAATAAATGACGTCACAAAATATTAATCACGTCACAAAATGCATAACGTCACAAAATAAATGACGTCAAAAAATACATAACGTCACAAAAAAAAATGACGTCACAAAATACATAACGTCACAAAAATAAATGACGTCACAAAATACATAACGTCAAAAAAATAAATGACGTCACAAAATACATAACGTCACAAAAATAAATGACGTCACAAAATACATAACGTCACAAAAATAAATGATGTCACAAAATACATAACGTCACAAAAATAAATGACGTCACAAAAATTAATTAAGTCACAAAATACATAACGTCACAAAAATGAATTACGTCACAAAATACATAACGTCACAAAATACATAACGTCACAAAAATAAATGGCGACACAAAATACATAACGTCAAAAAAATAAATGACGTCACAAAATACATAACGTCACAAAAATAAATGACGTCACAAAATACATAACGTCACAAAAAATGACGTCACAAAATACATAACGTCACAAAAATAAATGACGTCACAAAATACAAAACGTCACAAAATACATAACGTCACAAAAATAAATGACGTCACAAAATACTTAACGTCACAAAAATAAATGACGTCACAAAATACATAACGTCACAAAAATAAATGACGTCACAAAATACATAACGTCACAAAAATAAATGACGTCACAAAATACATAACGTCACAAAAATAAATGACGTCACAAAATACATAACGTCACAAAAATAAATGACGTTACAAAAATTAATTAAGTCACAAAATACATAACGTCACAAAAATAAATGACGTCACAAAATACTTAACGTCACAAAAATAAATGACGTCACAAAATACATAACGTCACAAAAATAAATGACGTCACAAAATACATAACGTCACAAAAATAAATGACGTCACAAAATACATAACGTCACAAAAATAAATGACGTTACAAAAATTAATTAAGTCACAAAATACATAACGTCACAAAAATGAATTACGTCACAAAATACATAACGTCACAAAATACATAACGTCACAAAATACATAATGTCACAAAAATAAATGGCGTCACAAAATACATAACGTCAAAAAAATAAATGACGTCACAAAATACATAACGTCACAAAAATAAATGACGTCACAAAATACATAACGTCACAAAAATAAATGACGTCACAAAATACATAACGTCAAAAAAATAAATGACGTCACAAAATACATAACGTCACAAAAATAAATGACGTCACAAAATACATAACGTCACAAAAATAAATGACGTCACAAAATACATAACGTCACATAAATAAATGACGTCACAAAAATTAATTAAGTCACAAAATACATAACGTCACAAAAATGAATTACGTCACAAAATACATAACGTCACAAAATACATAACGTCACAAAATACATAACGTTACAAAAATAAATGACGTCACAAAATATTAATTACGTCACAAAATACATAACGTCACAAAAATAAATGACGTCACAAAATACATAACGTCACAAAAATAAATGGCGTCACAAAATACATAACGTAACAAAAATAAATGACGTCACAAAATACATAACGTCACAAACAAATGACGTCACAAAATACATAACGTCACAAAAAAAGACGTCACAAAATACATAACGTCACAAAAATAAATGACGTCACAAAATATTAATTACGTCACAAAATACATAACGTTACAAAAATAAATGACGTCAAAAAATATTAATTACGTCACAAAATACATAACGTCACAAAAATAAATGACGTCACAAAATACATAACTTCATAAAAATAAATGACGTCACAAAAATTAATTACGTCACAAAATACATAACGTCACAAAAATAAATGACGTCACAAAATACATAACGTCACAAAAATAAATGACGTAACAAAATGCATAACGCCACAAAAATAAATGACGTCACAAAATACATAACGTCACAAAAAAATGACGTCACAAATTACATATCGTCACAAAAAAATACGTCACAAAATACATAACGTCACAAAAATAAATGACGTCACAAATTATTAATTACGTCACAAAATACATAACGTCACAAAAATAAATGACGTCACAAAATACATAACGTCACAAAAACATAACGTCACAAAAATAAATGACGTCACAAAATACATAACGTCACAAAAATAAATGACGTCACAAAATACATAACGTCACAAAAATAAATGACGTCACAAAATATTAATTACGTCACAAAATACATAACGTCATAAAAATAAATGACGTCACAAAATACATAACGTCACAAAATACATAACGTCATAAAAATAAATAACGTCACAAAATACATAACGTCACAAAAATAAATGACGTCATAAAATACATAACGTCACAAAATACATAACGTCACAAAAATAAATGACGTCACAAAATACATAACGTCACAAAAATAAATGACGTCATAAAATACATAACGTCACAAAATACATAACGTCACAAAAATAAATGACGTCACAAAATACATAACGTCACAAAAATAAATGACGTCACAAAATACTTAACGTCACAAAAATAAATGACGTCACAAAATACATAACGTCACAAAAATAAATGACGTCACAAAATACATAACGTCACAAAAATAAATGATGTCACAAAATACATAACGTCACAAAAATAAATGACGTCACAAAATACATAACGTTACAAAAATAAATGACGTCACAAAATATTAATTACGTCACAAAATACATAACGTCACAAAAATAAATGACGTCACAAAATATTAATCACGTCACAAAATGCATAACGTCACAAAAATAAATGACGTCAAAAAATACATAACGTCACAAAAATAAATGACGTCACAAAAATTAATTAAGTCACAAAATACATAACGTCACAAAAATAAATTACGTCACAAAATACTTAACGTCACAAAATACATAACGTCACAAAAATAAATGGCGTCACAAAATACATAACGTCAAAAAAATGACGTCAGAAAATACATAACGTCACAAAAATAAATGACGTCACAAAATACATAACGTCACAAAAATAAATGACGTCACATAATACATAACGTCAAAAAAATAAATGGCGTCACAAAATACATAACGTCAAAAAAATGACGTCAGAAAATACATAACATCACAAAAATAAATGACGTCACAAAATACATAACGTCAAAAAAATAAATGACGTCACAAAATACATAACGTCACAAAAATAAATGACGTCACAAAATACATAACGTCACAAAAAATGACGTCACAAAATACATAACGTCACAAAAAAAGACGTCACAAAATACATAACGTCACAAAAATAAATGACGTCACAAAATACATAACGTCACAAAATACATAACGTCACAAAAATAAATGACGTCACAAAATACATAACGTCAAAAAAATAAATGACGTCACAAAATACATAACGTCAAAAAAATAAATGACGTCACAAAATACATAACGTCACAAAAATAAATGACGTCACAAAATACATAACGTCACAAAAATAAATGACGTCACAAAATACATAACGTCACAAAAATAAATGACGTCACAAAATACATAACGTCACAAAAATAAATGACGTCACAAAAATTAATTAAATCACAAAATACATAACGTCACAAAAATGAATTACGTCACAAAATACATAACGTCACAAAATACATAACGTCTCAAAATACATAACGTCACAAAAATAAATGGCGTCACAAAATACATAACGTCAAAAAAATAAATGACTTCACAAAATACATAACGTCACAAAAATAAATGACGTCACAAAATACATAACGTCACAAAAATAAATGACGTCACAAAATACATTACGTCACAAAAATAAATGACGTCACAAAATACATAACTTCACAAAAATAAATGACGTCACAAAAATTAATTACGTCACAAAATACATAACGTCACAAAAATAAATGACGTCACAAAATATTAATTACGTCACAAAATACATAACGTCACAAAAATAAATGACGTCACAAAATACATAACGTCACAAATATAAATGACGTCATAAAATACATAACAACACAAAATACATAACGTCACAAAAATAAATGACGTCACAAAATACATAACGTCACAAAAATAAATGACGTCACAAAATACTTAACGTCACAAAAATAAATGACGTCACAAAATACATAACGTCACAAAAATAAATGACGTCACAAAATACATAACGTCACAAAAATAAATGACGTCACAAAATATTAATTACGTCACAAAATACATAACGTCACAAAAATAAATGACGTCACAAAATACATAACGTCACAAAATACATAACGTCACAAAAATAAATGACGTCACAAAATACATAACGTCACAAAAATAAATGACGTCACAAAATACTTAACGTCACAAAAATAAATGACGTCACAAAATACATAACGTCACAAAAATAAATGACGTCACAAAATACATAACGTCACAAAAATAAATGATGTCACAAAATACATAACGTCACAAAAATAAATGACGTCACAAAAATTAATTAAGTCACAAAATACATAACGTCACAAAAATGAATTACGTCACAAAATACATAACGTCACAAAAATAAATGACGTAACAAAATACATAACGTCACAAAAATAAATGACGTCGCAAAATACTTAACGTCACAAAAATAAATGACGTCACAAAATACATAACTTCACAAAAATAAATGACGTCACAAAATACATAACGTCACAAAAATAAATGACGTCACAAAATACATAACGTCACAAAAATAAATGACGTCACAAAATACATAACGTCACAAAAATAAATGACGTCACAAAATACATAACGTCACAAAAATAAATGACGTCACAAAATATAATGTACTTCACAAAATACATAACGTCACAAAAATAAATGACGTCACAAAATATTAATCACGTCACAAAATGCATAACGTCACAAAATAAATGACGTCAAAAAATACATAACGTCACAAAAAAAAATGACGTCACAAAATACATAACGTCACAAAAATAAATGACGTCACAAAATACATAACGTCAAAAAAATAAATGACGTCACAAAATACATAACGTCACAAAAATAAATGACGTCACAAAATACATAACGTCACAAAAATAAATGATGTCACAAAATACATAACGTCACAAAAATAAATGACGTCACAAAAATTAATTAAGTCACAAAATACATAACGTCACAAAAATGAATTACGTCACAAAATACATAACGTCACAAAAATAAATGGCGACACAAAATACATAACGTCAAAAAAATAAATGACGTCACAAAATACATAACGTCAGAAAAATAAATGACGTCACAAAATACATAACGTCACAAAAAATGACGTCACAAAATACATAACGTCACAAAAATAAATGACGTCACAAAATACAAAACGTCACAAAATACATAACGTCACAAAAATAAATGACGTCACAAAATACTTAACGTCACAAAAATAAATGACGTCACAAAATACATAACGTCACAAAAATAAATGACGTCACAAAATACATAACGTCACAAAAATAAATGACGTCACAAAATACATAACGTCACAAAAATAAATGACGTCACAAAATACATAACGTCACAAAAATAAATGACGTTACAAAAATTAATTAAGTCACAAAATACATAACGTCACAAAAATGAATTACGTCACAAAATACATAACGTCACAAAATACATAACGTCACAAAATACATAATGTCACAAAAATAAATGGCGTCACAAAATACATAACGTCAAAAAAATAAATGACGTCACAAAATACATAACGTCACAAAAATAAATGACGTCACAAAATACATAACGTCACAAAAATAAATGACGTCACAAAATACATAACGTCAAAAAAATAAATGACGTCACAAAATACATAACGTCACAAAAATAAATGACGTCACAAAATACATAACGTCACAAAAATAAATGACGTCACAAAATACATAACGTCACATAAATAAATGACGTCACAAAAATTAATTAAGTCACAAAATACATAACGTCACAAAAATGAATTACGTCACAAAATACATAACGTCACAAAATACATAACGTCACAAAATACATAACGTTACAAAAATAAATGACGTCACAAAATATTAATTACGTCACAAAATACATAACGTCACAAAAATAAATGACGTCACAAAATACATAACGTCACAAAAATAAATGGCGTCACAAAATACATAACGTAACAAAAATAAATGACGTCACAAAATACATAACGTCACAAACAAATGACGTCACAAAATACATAACGTCACAAAAAAAGACGTCACAAAATACATAACGTCACAAAAATAAATGACGTCACAAAATATTAATTACGTCACAAAATACATAACGTTACAAAAATAAATGACGTCAAAAAATATTAATTACGTCACAAAATACATAACGTCACAAAAATAAATGACGTCACAAAATACATAACTTCATAAAAATAAATGACGTCACAAAAATTAATTACGTCACAAAATACATAACGTCACAAAAATAAATGACGTCACAAAATACATAACGTCACAAAAATAAATGACGTAACAAAATGCATAACGCCACAAAAATAAATGACGTCACAAAATACATAACGTCACAAAAAAATGACGTCACAAATTACATATCGTCACAAAAAAATACGTCACAAAATACATAACGTCACAAAAATAAATGACGTCACAAATTATTAATTACGTCACAAAATACATAACGTCACAAAAATAAATGACGTCACAAAATACATAACGTCACAAAAACATAACGTCACAAAAATAAATGACGTCACAAAATACATAACGTCACAAAAATAAATGACGTCACAAAATACATAACGTCACAAAAATAAATGACGTCACAAAATATTAATTACGTCACAAAATACATAACGTCATAAAAATAAATGACGTCACAAAATACATAACGTCACAAAATACATAACGTCATAAAAATAAATAACGTCACAAAATACATAACGTCACAAAAATAAATGACGTCATAAAATACATAACGTCACAAAATACATAACGTCACAAAAATAAATGACGTCACAAAATACATAACGTCACAAAAATAAATGACGTCATAAAATACATAACGTCACAAAATACATAACGTCACAAAAATAAATGACGTCACAAAATACATAACGTCACAAAAATAAATGACGTCACAAAATACTTAACGTCACAAAAATAAATGACGTCACAAAATACATAACGTCACAAAAATAAATGACGTCACAAAATACATAACGTCACAAAAATAAATGATGTCACAAAATACATAACGTCACAAAAATAAATGACGTCACAAAATACATAACGTTACAAAAATAAATGACGTCACAAAATATTAATTACGTCACAAAATACATAACGTCACAAAAATAAATGACGTCACAAAATATTAATCACGTCACAAAATGCATAACGTCACAAAAATAAATGACGTCAAAAAATACATAACGTCACAAAAATAAATGACGTCACAAAAATTAATTAAGTCACAAAATACATAACGTCACAAAAATAAATTACGTCACAAAATACTTAACGTCACAAAATACATAACGTCACAAAAATAAATGGCGTCACAAAATACATAACGTCAAAAAAATGACGTCAGAAAATACATAACGTCACAAAAATAAATGACGTCACAAAATACATAACGTCACAAAAATAAATGACGTCACATAATACATAACGTCAAAAAAATAAATGGCGTCACAAAATACATAACGTCAAAAAAATGACGTCAGAAAATACATAACATCACAAAAATAAATGACGTCACAAAATACATAACGTCAAAAAAATAAATGACGTCACAAAATACATAACGTCACAAAAATAAATGACGTCACAAAATACATAACGTCACAAAAAATGACGTCACAAAATACATAACGTCACAAAAAAAGACGTCACAAAATACATAACGTCACAAAAATAAATGACGTCACAAAATACATAACGTCACAAAATACATAACGTCACAAAAATAAATGACGTCACAAAATACATAACGTCAAAAAAATAAATGACGTCACAAAATACATAACGTCAAAAAAATAAATGACGTCACAAAATACATAACGTCACAAAAATAAATGACGTCACAAAATACATAACGTCACAAAAATAAATGACGTCACAAAATACATAACGTCACAAAAATAAATGACGTCACAAAATACATAACGTCAAAAAAATAAATGACTTCACAAAATACATAACGTCACAAAAATAAATGACGTCACAAAATACATAACGTCACAAAAATAAATGACGTCACAAAATACATAACGTCACAAAAATAAATGACGTCACAAAATACATAACGTCACAAAAAAAGACGTCACAAAATACATAACGTCACAAAAATAAATGACGTCACAAAATATTAATTACGTCACAAAATACATAACGTTACAAAAATAAATGACGTCAAAAAATATTAATTACGTCACAAAATACATAACGTCACAAAAATAAATGACGTCACAAAATACATAACTTCATAAAAATAAATGACGTCACAAAAATTAATTACGTCACAAAATACATAACGTCACAAAAATAAATGACGTCACAAAATACATAACGTCACAAAAATAAATGACGTAACAAAATGCATAACGTCACAAAAATAAATGATGTCACAAAATACATAACGTCACAAAAATAAATGACGTCACAAAAATTAATTAAGTCACAAAATACATAACGTCACAAAAATGAATTACGTCACAAAATACATAACGTCACAAAATACATAACGTCACAAAAATAAATGGCGACACAAAATACATAACGTCAAAAAAATAAATGACGTCACAAAATACATAACGTCACAAAAATAAATGACGTCACAAAATACATAACGTCACAAAAAATGACGTCACAAAATACATAACGTCACAAAAATAAATGACGTCACAAAATACAAAACGTCACAAAATACATAACGTCACAAAAATAAATGACGTCACAAAATACTTAACGTCACAAAAATAAATGACGTCACAAAATACATAACGTCACAAAAATAAATGACGTCACAAAATACATAACGTCACAAAAATAAATGACGTCACAAAATACATAACGTCACAAAAATAAATGACGTCACAAAATACATAACGTCACAAAAATAAATGACGTTACAAAAATTAATTAAGTCACAAAATACATAACGTCACAAAAATAAATGACGTCACAAAATACTTAACGTCACAAAATTAAATGACGTCACAAAATACATAACGTCACAAAAATAAATGACGTCACAAAATACATAACGTCACAAAAATAAATGACGTCACAAAATACATAACGTCACAAAAATAAATGACGTTACAAAAATTAATTAAGTCACAAAATACATAACGTCACAAAAATGAATTACGTCACAAAATACATAACGTCACAAAATACATAACGTCACAAAATACATAATGTCACAAAAATAAATGGCGTCACAAAATACATAACGTCAAAAAAATAAATGACGTCACAAAATACATAACGTCACAAAAATAAATGACGTCACAAAATACATAACGTCACAAAAATAAATGACGTCACAAAATACATAACGTCAAAAAAATAAATGACGTCACAAAATACATAACGTCACAAAAATAAATGACGTCACAAAATACATAACGTCACAAAAATAAATGACGTCACAAAATACATAACGTCACATAAATAAATGACGTCACAAAAATTAATTAAGTCACAAAATACATAACGTCACAAAAATGAATTACGTCACAAAATACATAACGTCACAAAATACATAACGTCACAAAATACATAACGTTACAAAAATAAATGACGTCACAAAATATTAATTACGTCACAAAATACATAACGTCACAAAAATAAATGACGTCACAAAATACATAACGTCACAAAAATAAATGGCGTCACAAAATACATAACGTAACAAAAATAAATGACGTCACAAAATACATAACGTCACAAACAAATGACGTCACAAAATACATAACGTCACAAAAAAAGACGTCACAAAATACATAACGTCACAAAAATAAATGACGTCACAAAATATTAATTACGTCACAAAATACATAACGTTACAAAAATAAATGACGTCAAAAAATATTAATTACGTCACAAAATACATAACGTCACAAAAATAAATGACGTCACAAAATACATAACTTCATAAAAATAAATGACGTCACAAAAATTAATTACGTCACAAAATACATAACGTCACAAAAATAAATGACGTCACAAAATACATAACGTCACAAAAATAAATGACGTAACAAAATGCATAACGCCACAAAAATAAATGACGTCACAAAATACATAACGTCACAAAAAAATGACGTCACAAATTACATATCGTCACAAAAAAATACGTCACAAAATACATAACGTCACAAAAATAAATGACGTCACAAATTATTAATTACGTCACAAAATACATAACGTCACAAAAATAAATGACGTCACAAAATACATAACGTCACAAAAACATAACGTCACAAAAATAAATGACGTCACAAAATACATAACGTCACAAAAATAAATGACGTCACAAAATACATAACGTCACAAAAATAAATGACGTCACAAAATATTAATTACGTCACAAAATACATAACGTCATAAAAATAAATGACGTCACAAAATACATAACGTCACAAAATACATAACGTCACAAAAAATGACGTCACAAAATACATAACGTCACAAAAAAAGACGTCACAAAATACATAACGTCACAAAAATAAATGACGTCACAAAATACATAACGTCACAAAATACATAACGTCACAAAAATAAATGACGTCACAAAATACATAACGTCAAAAAAATAAATGACGTCACAAAATACATAACGTCAAAAAAATAAATGACGTCACAAAATACATAACGTCACAAAAATAAATGACGTCACAAAATACATAACGTCACAAAAATAAATGACGTCACAAAATACATAACGTCACAAAAATAAATGACGTCACAAAATACATAACGTCACAAAAATAAATGACGTCACAAAAATTAATTAAATCACAAAATACATAACGTCACAAAAATGAATTACGTCACAAAATACATAACGTCACAAAATACATAACGTCTCAAAATACATAACGTCACAAAAATAAATGGCGTCACAAAATACATAACGTCAAAAAAATAAATGACTTCACAAAATACATAACGTCACAAAAATAAATGACGTCACAAAATACATAACGTCACAAAAATAAATGACGTCACAAAATACATAACGTCACAAAAATAAATGACGTCACAAAATACATAACGTCACAAAAATAAATGACGTCACAAAATACATAACGTCACAAAAATAAATGACGTCACAAAATATAATTTACTTCACAAAATACATAACGTCACAAAAATAAATGACGTCACAAAATATTAATCACGTCACAAAATGCATAACGTCACAAAATAAATGACGTCAAAAAATACATAACGTCACAAAAAAAAATGACGTCACAAAATACATAACGTCACAAAAATAAATGACGTCACAAAATACATAACGTCAAAAAAATAAATGACGTCACAAAATACATAACGTCACAAAAATAAATGACGTCACAAAATACATAACGTCACAAAAATAAATGATGTCACAAAATACATAACGTCACAAAAATAAATGACGTCACAAAAATTAATTAAGTCACAAAATACATAACGTCACAAAAATGAATTACGTCACAAAATACATAACGTCACAAAATACATAACGTCACAAAAATAAATGGCGACACAAAATACATAACGTCAAAAAAATAAATGACGTCACAAAATACATAACGTCACAAAAATAAATGACGTCACAAAATACATAACGTCACAAAAAATGACGTCACAAAATACATAACGTCACAAAAATAAATGACGTCACAAAATACAAAACGTCACAAAATACATAACGTCACAAAAATAAATGACGTCACAAAATACTTAACGTCACAAAAATAAATGACGTCACAAAATACATAACGTCACAAAAATAAATGACGTCACAAAATACATAACGTCACAAAAATAAATGACGTCACAAAATACATAACGTCACAAAAATAAATGACGTCACAAAATACATAACGTCACAAAAATAAATGACGTTACAAAAATTAATTAAGTCACAAAATACATAACGTCACAAAAATAAATGACGTCACAAAATACTTAACGTCACAAAATTAAATGACGTCACAAAATACATAACGTCACAAAAATAAATGACGTCACAAAATACATAACGTCACAAAAATAAATGACGTCACAAAATACATAACGTCACAAAAATAAATGACGTTACAAAAATTAATTAAGTCACAAAATACATAACGTCACAAAAATGAATTACGTCACAAAATACATAACGTCACAAAATACATAACGTCACAAAATACATAATGTCACAAAAATAAATGGCGTCACAAAATACATAACGTCAAAAAAATAAATGACGTCACAAAATACATAACGTCACAAAAATAAATGACGTCACAAAATACATAACGTCACAAAAATAAATGACGTCACAAAATACATAACGTCAAAAAAATAAATGACGTCACAAAATACATAACGTCACAAAAATAAATGACGTCACAAAATACATAACGTCACAAAAATAAATGACGTCACAAAATACATAACGTCACATAAATAAATGACGTCACAAAAATTAATTAAGTCACAAAATACATAACGTCACAAAAATGAATTACGTCACAAAATACATAACGTCACAAAATACATAACGTCACAAAATACATAACGTTACAAAAATAAATGACGTCACAAAATATTAATTACGTCACAAAATACATAACGTCACAAAAATAAATGACGTCACAAAATACATAACGTCACAAAAATAAATGGCGTCACAAAATACATAACGTAACAAAAATAAATGACGTCACAAAATACATAACGTCACAAACAAATGACGTCACAAAATACATAACGTCACAAAAAAAGACGTCACAAAATACATAACGTCACAAAAATAAATGACGTCACAAAATATTAATTACGTCACAAAATACATAACGTTACAAAAATAAATGACGTCAAAAAATATTAATTACGTCACAAAATACATAACGTCACAAAAATAAATGACGTCACAAAATACATAACTTCATAAAAATAAATGACGTCACAAAAATTAATTACGTCACAAAATACATAACGTCACAAAAATAAATGACGTCACAAAATACATAACGTCACAAAAATAAATGACGTAACAAAATGCATAACGCCACAAAAATAAATGACGTCACAAAATACATAACGTCACAAAAAAATGACGTCACAAATTACATATCGTCACAAAAAAATACGTCACAAAATACATAACGTCACAAAAATAAATGACGTCACAAATTATTAATTACGTCACAAAATACATAACGTCACAAAAATAAATGACGTCACAAAATACATAACGTCACAAAAACATAACGTCACAAAAATAAATGACGTCACAAAATACATAACGTCACAAAAATAAATGACGTCACAAAATACATAACGTCACAAAAATAAATGACGTCACAAAATATTAATTACGTCACAAAATACATAACGTCATAAAAATAAATGACGTCACAAAATACATAACGTCACAAAATACATAACGTCATAAAAATAAATAACGTCACAAAATACATAACGTCACAAAAATAAATGACGTCATAAAATACATAACGTCACAAAATACATAACGTCACAAAAATAAATGACGTCACAAAATACATAACGTCACAAAAATAAATGACGTCATAAAATACATAACGTCACAAAATACATAACGTCACAAAAATAAATGACGTCACAAAATACATAACGTCACAAAAATAAATGACGTCACAAAATACTTAACGTCACAAAAATAAATGACGTCACAAAATACATAACGTCACAAAAATAAATGACGTCACAAAATACATAACGTCACAAAAATAAATGATGTCACAAAATACATAACGTCACAAAAATAAATGACGTCACAAAATACATAACGTTACAAAAATAAATGACGTCACAAAATATTAATTACGTCACAAAATACATAACGTCACAAAAATAAATGACGTCACAAAATATTAATCACGTCACAAAATGCATAACGTCACAAAAATAAATGACGTCAAAAAATACATAACGTCACAAAAATAAATGCCGTCACAAAAATTAATTAAGTCACAAAATACATAACGTCACAAAAATAAATTACGTCACAAAATACTTAACGTCACAAAATACATAACGTCACAAAAATAAATGGCGTCACAAAATACATAACGTCAAAAAAATGACGTCAGAAAATACATAACGTCACAAAAATAAATGACGTCACAAAATACATAACGTCACAAAAATAAATGACGTCACATAATACATAACGTCAAAAAAATAAATGGCGTCACAAAATACATAACGTCAAAAAAATGACGTCAGAAAATACATAACATCACAAAAATAAATGACGTCACAAAATACATAACGTCAAAAAAATAAATGACGTCACAAAATACATAACGTCACAAAAATAAATGACGTCACAAAATACATAACGTCACAAAAAATGACGTCACAAAATACATAACGTCACAAAAAAAGACGTCACAAAATACATAACGTCACAAAAATAAATGACGTCACAAAATACATAACGTCACAAAATACATAACGTCACAAAAATAAATGACGTCACAAAATACATAACGTCAAAAAAATAAATGACGTCACAAAATACATAACGTCAAAAAAATAAATGACGTCACAAAATACATAACGTCACAAAAATAAATGACGTCACAAAATACATAACGTCACAAAAATAAATGACGTCACAAAATACATAACGTCACAAAAATAAATGACGTCACAAAATACATAACGTCACAAAAATAAATGACGTCACAAAAATTAATTAAATCACAAAATACATAACGTCACAAAAATGAATTACGTCACAAAATACATAACGTCACAAAATACATAACGTCTCAAAATACATAACGTCACAAAAATAAATGGCGTCACAAAATACATAACGTCAAAAAAATAAATGACTTCACAAAATACATAACGTCACAAAAATAAATGACGTCACAAAATACATAACGTCACAAAAATAAATGACGTCACAAAATACATTACGTCACAAAAATAAATGACGTCACAAAATACATAACTTCACAAAAATAAATGACGTCACAAAAATTAATTACGTCACAAAATACATAACGTCACAAAAATAAATGACGTCACAAAATATTAATTACGTCACAAAATACATAACGTCACAAAAATAAATGACGTCACAAAATACATAACGTCACAAAATACATAACGTCATAAAAATAAATAACGTCACAAAATACATAACGTCACAAATATAAATGACGTCATAAAATACATAACAACACAAAATACATAACGTCACAAAAATAAATGACGTCACAAAATACATAACGTCACAAAAATAAATGACGTCACAAAATACTTAACGTCACAAAAATAAATGACGTCACAAAATACATAACGTCACAAAAATAAATGACGTCACAAAATACATAACGTCACAAAAATAAATGACGTCACAAAATATTAATTACGTCACAAAATACATAACGTCACAAAAATAAATGACGTCACAAAATACATAACGTCACAAAATACATAACGTCACAAAAATAAATGACGTCACAAAATACATAACGTCACAAAAATAAATGACGTCACAAAATACTTAACGTCACAAAAATAAATGACGTCACAAAATACATAACGTCACAAAAATAAATGACGTCACAAAATACATAACGTCACAAAAATAAATGATGTCACAAAATACATAACGTCACAAAAATAAATGACGTCACAAAATACATAACGTCACAAAAATAAATGACGTCACAAAATACATAACGTCACAAAAATAAATGACGTCACATAATACATAACGTCAAAAAAATAAATGGCGTCACAAAATACATAACGTCAAAAAAATAAATGACGTCACAAAATACATAACGTCACAAAAATAAATGACGTCACAAAATACATAACGTCACAAAAATAAATGACGTCACAAAATATAATTTACTTCACAAAATACATAACGTCACAAAAATAAATGACGTCACAAAATATTAATCACGTCACAAAATGCATAACGTCACAAAATAAATGACGTCAAAAAATACATAACGTCACAAAAAAAAATGACGTCACAAAATACATAACGTCACAAAAATAAATGACGTCACAAAATACATAACGTCAAAAAAATAAATGACGTCACAAAATACATAACGTCACAAAAATAAATGACGTCACAAAATACATAACGTCACAAAAATAAATGATGTCACAAAATACATAACGTCACAAAAATAAATGACGTGACAAAAATTAATTAAGTCACAAAATACATAACGTCACAAAAATGAATTACGTCACAAAATACATAACGTCACAAAATACATAACGTCACAAAAATAAATGGCGACACAAAATACATAACGTCAAAAAAATAAATGACGTCACAAAATACATAACGTCACAAAAATAAATGACGTCACAAAATACATAACGTCACAAAAAATGACGTCACAAAATACATAACGTCACAAAAATAAATGACGTCACAAAATACAAAACGTCACAAAATACATAACGTCACAAAAATAAATGACGTCACAAAATACTTAACGTCACAAAAATAAATGACGTCACAAAATACATAACGTCACAAAAATAAATGACGTCACAAAATACATAACGTCACAAAAATAAATGACGTCACAAAATACATAACGTCACAAAAATAAATGACGTCACAAAATACATAACGTCACAAAAATAAATGACGTTACAAAAATTAATTAAGTCACAAAATACATAACGTCACAAAAATAAATGACGTCACAAAATACTTAACGTCACAAAATTAAATGACGTCACAAAATACATAACGTCACAAAAATAAATGACGTCACAAAATACATAACGTCACAAAAATAAATGACGTCACAAAATACATAACGTCACAAAAATAAATGACGTTACAAAAATTAATTAAGTCACAAAATACATAACGTCACAAAAATGAATTACGTCACAAAATACATAACGTCACAAAATACATAACGTCACAAAATACATAATGTCACAAAAATAAATGGCGTCACAAAATACATAACGTCAAAAAAATAAATGACGTCACAAAATACATAACGTCACAAAATACATAACGTCACAAAATACATAACGTTACAAAAATAAATGACGTCACAAAATATTAATTACGTCACAAAATACATAACGTCACAAAAATAAATGACGTCACAAAATACATAACGTCACAAAAATAAATGGCGTCACAAAATACATAACGTAACAAAAATAAATGACGTCACAAAATACATAACGTCACAAACAAATGACGTCACAAAATACATAACGTCACAAAAAAAGACGTCACAAAATACATAACGTCACAAAAATAAATGACGTCACAAAATATTAATTACGTCACAAAATACATAACGTTACAAAAATAAATGACGTCAAAAAATATTAATTACGTCACAAAATACATAACGTCACAAAAATAAATGACGTCACAAAATACATAACTTCATAAAAATAAATGACGTCACAAAAATTAATTACGTCACAAAATACATAACGTCACAAAAATAAATGACGTCACAAAATACATAACGTCACAAAAATAAATGACGTAACAAAATGCATAACGCCACAAAAATAAATGACGTCACAAAATACATAACGTCACAAAAAAATGACGTCACAAATTACATATCGTCACAAAAAAATACGTCACAAAATACATAACGTCACAAAAATAAATGACGTCACAAATTATTAATTACGTCACAAAATACATAACGTCACAAAAATAAATGACGTCACAAAATACATAACGTCACAAAAACATAACGTCACAAAAATAAATGACGTCACAAAATACATAACGTCACAAAAATAAATGACGTCACAAAATACATAACGTCACAAAAATAAATGACGTCACAAAATATTAATTACGTCACAAAATACATAACGTCATAAAAATAAATGACGTCACAAAATACATAACGTCACAAAATACATAACGTCACAAAAAATGACGTCACAAAATACATAACGTCACAAAAAAAGACGTCACAAAATACATAACGTCACAAAAATAAATGACGTCACAAAATACATAACGTCACAAAAATAAATGACGTCACAAAAATTAATTAAATCACAAAATACATAACGTCACAAAAATGAATTACGTCACAAAATACATAACGTCACAAAATACATAACGTCTCAAAATACATAACGTCACAAAAATAAATGGCGTCACAAAATACATAACGTCAAAAAAATAAATGACTTCACAAAATACATAACGTCACAAAAATAAATGACGTCACAAAATACATAACGTCACAAAAATAAATGACGTCACAAAATACATAACGTCACAAAAATAAATGACGTCACAAAATACATAACGTCACAAAAATAAATGACGTCACAAAATACATAACGTCACAAAAATAAATGACGTCACAAAATATAATTTACTTCACAAAATACATAACGTCACAAAAATAAATGACGTCACAAAATATTAATCACGTCACAAAATGCATAACGTCACAAAATAAATGACGTCAAAAAATACATAACGTCACAAAAAAAAATGACGTCACAAAATACATAACGTCACAAAAATAAATGACGTCACAAAATACATAACGTCAAAAAAATAAATGACGTCACAAAATACATAACGTCACAAAAATAAATGACGTCACAAAATACATAACGTCACAAAAATAAATGATGTCACAAAATACATAACGTCACAAAAATTAATGACGTCACAAAAATTAATTAAGTCACAAAATACATAACGTCACAAAAATGAATTACGTCACAAAATACATAACGTCACAAAATACATAACGTCACAAAAATAAATGGCGACACAAAATACATAACGTCAAAAAAATAAATGACGTCACAAAATACATAACGTCACAAAAATAAATGACGTCACAAAATACATAACGTCACAAAAAATGACGTCACAAAATACATAACGTCACAAAAATAAATGACGTCACAAAATACAAAACGTCACAAAATACATAACGTCACAAAAATAAATGACGTCACAAAATACTTAACGTCACAAAAATAAATGACGTCACAAAATACATAACGTCACAAAAATAAATGACGTCACAAAATACATAACGTCACAAAAATAAATGACGTCACAAAATACATAACGTCACAAAAATAAATGACGTCACAAAATACATAACGTCACAAAAATAAATGACGTTACAAAAATTAATTAAGTCACAAAATACATAACGTCACAAAAATAAATGACGTCACAAAATACTTAACGTCACAAAATTAAATGACGTCACAAAATACATAACGTCACAAAAATAAATGACGTCACAAAATACATAACGTCACAAAAATAAATGACGTCACAAAATACATAACGTCACAAAAATAAATGACGTTACAAAAATTAATTAAGTCACAAAATACATAACGTCACAAAAATGAATTACGTCACAAAATACATAACGTCACAAAATACATAACGTCACAAAATACATAATGTCACAAAAATAAATGGCGTCACAAAATACATAACGTCAAAAAAATAAATGACGTCACAAAATACATAACGTCACAAAAATAAATGACGTCACAAAATACATAACGTCACAAAAATAAATGACGTCACAAAATACATAACGTCAAAAAAATAAATGACGTCACAAAATACATAACGTCACAAAAATAAATGACGTCACAAAATACATAACGTCACAAAAATAAATGACGTCACAAAATACATAACGTCACATAAATAAATGACGTCACAAAAATTAATTAAGTCACAAAATACATAACGTCACAAAAATGAATTACGTCACAAAATACATAACGTCACAAAATACATAACGTCACAAAATACATAACGTTACAAAAATAAATGACGTCACAAAATATTAATTACGTCACAAAATACATAACGTCACAAAAATAAATGACGTCACAAAATACATAACGTCACAAAAATAAATGGCGTCACAAAATACATAACGTAACAAAAATAAATGACGTCACAAAATACATAACGTCACAAACAAATGACGTCACAAAATACATAACGTCACAAAAAAAGACGTCACAAAATACATAACGTCACAAAAATAAATGACGTCACAAAATATTAATTACGTCACAAAATACATAACGTTACAAAAATAAATGACGTCAAAAAATATTAATTACGTCACAAAATACATAACGTCACAAAAATAAATGACGTCACAAAATACATAACTTCATAAAAATAAATGACGTCACAAAAATTAATTACGTCACAAAATACATAACGTCACAAAAATAAATGACGTCACAAAATACATAACGTCACAAAAATAAATGACGTAACAAAATGCATAACGCCACAAAAATAAATGACGTCACAAAATACATAACGTCACAAAAAAATGACGTCACAAATTACATATCGTCACAAAAAAATACGTCACAAAATACATAACGTCACAAAAATAAATGACGTCACAAATTATTAATTACGTCACAAAATACATAACGTCACAAAAATAAATGACGTCACAAAATACATAACGTCACAAAAACATAACGTCACAAAAATAAATGACGTCACAAAATACATAACGTCACAAAAATAAATGACGTCACAAAATACATAACGTCACAAAAATAAATGACGTCACAAAATATTAATTACGTCACAAAATACATAACGTCAAAAAAATAAATGACTTCACAAAATACATAACGTCACAAAAATAAATGACGTCACAAAATACATAACGTCACAAAAATAAATGACGTCACAAAATACATAACGTCACAAAAATAAATGACGTCATAAAATACATAACGTCACAAAATACATAACGTCACAAAAATAAATGACGTCACAAAATACATAACGTCACAAAAATAAATGACGTCACAAAATACTTAACGTCACAAAAATAAATGACGTCACAAAATACATAACGTCACAAAAATAAATGACGTCACAAAATACATAACGTCACAAAAATAAATGATGTCACAAAATACATAACGTCACAAAAATAAATGACGTCACAAAATACATAACGTTACAAAAATAAATGACGTCACAAAATATTAATTACGTCACAAAATACATAACGTCACAAAAATAAATGACGTCACAAAATATTAATCACGTCACAAAATGCATAACGTCACAAAAATAAATGACGTCAAAAAATACATAACGTCACAAAAATAAATGCCGTCACAAAAATTAATTAAGTCACAAAATACATAACGTCACAAAAATAAATTACGTCACAAAATACTTAACGTCACAAAATACATAACGTCACAAAAATAAATGGCGTCACAAAATACATAACGTCAAAAAAATGACGTCAGAAAATACATAACGTCACAAAAATAAATGACGTCACAAAATACATAACGTCACAAAAATAAATGACGTCACATAATACATAACGTCAAAAAAATAAATGGCGTCACAAAATACATAACGTCAAAAAAATGACGTCAGAAAATACATAACATCACAAAAATAAATGACGTCTCAAAATACATAACGTCAAAAAAATAAATGACGTCACAAAATACATAACGTCACAAAAATAAATGACGTCACAAAATACATAACGTCACAAAAAATGACGTCACAAAATACATAACGTCACAAAAAAAGACGTCACAAAATACATAACGTCACAAAAATAAATGACGTCACAAAATACATAACGTCACAAAATACATAACGTCACAAAAATAAATGACGTCACAAAATACATAACGTCAAAAAAATAAATGACGTCACAAAATACATAACGTCAAAAAAATAAATGACGTCACAAAATACATAACGTCACAAAAATAAATGACGTCACAAAATACATAACGTCACAAAAATAAATGACGTCACAAAATACATAACGTCACAAAAATAAATGACGTCACAAAATACATAACGTCACAAAAATAAATGACGTCACAAAAATTAATTAAATCACAAAATACATAACGTCACAAAAATGAATTACGTCACAAAATACATAACGTCACAAAATACATAACGTCTCAAAATACATAACGTCACAAAAATAAATGGCGTCACAAAATACATAACGTCAAAAAAATAAATGACTTCACAAAATACATAACGTCACAAAAATAAATGACGTCACAAAATACATAACGTCACAAAAATAAATGACGTCACAAAATACATTACGTCACAAAAATAAATGACGTCACAAAATACATAACTTCACAAAAATAAATGACGTCACAAAAATTAATTACGTCACAAAATACATAACGTCACAAAAATAAATGACGTCACAAAATATTAATTACGTCACAAAATACATAACGTCACAAAAATAAATGACGTCACAAAATACATAACGTCACAAAATACATAACGTCATAAAAATAAATAACGTCACAAAATACATAACGTCACAAATATAAATGACGTCATAAAATACATAACAACACAAAATACATAACGTCACAAAAATAAATGACGTCACAAAATACATAACGTCACAAAAATAAATGACGTCACAAAATACTTAACGTCACAAAAATAAATGACGTCACAAAATACATAACGTCACAAAAATAAATGACGTCACAAAATACATAACGTCACAAAAATAAATGACGTCACAAAATATTAATTACGTCACAAAATACATAACGTCACAAAAATAAATGACGTCACAAAATACATAACGTCACAAAATACATAACGTCACAAAAATAAATGACGTCACAAAATACATAACGTCACAAAAATAAATGACGTCACAAAATACTTAACGTCACAAAAATAAATGACGTCACAAAATACATAACGTCACAAAAATAAATGACGTCACAAAATACATAACGTCACAAAAATAAATGATGTCACAAAATACATAACGTCACAAAAATAAATGACGTCACAAAATACATAACGTCACAAAAATAAATGACGTCACAAAATACATAACGTCACAAAAATAAATGACGTCACATAATACATAACGTCAAAAAAATAAATGGCGTCACAAAATACATAACGTCAAAAAAATGACGTCAGAAAATACATAACATCACAAAAATAAATGACGTCACAAAATACATAACGTCAAAAAAAAAATGACGTCACAAAATACATAACGTCACAAAAATAAATGACGTCACAAAATACATAACGTCACAAAAATAAATGACGTCACAAAATACATAACGTCACAAAAAATGACGTCACAAAATACATAACGTCACAAAAAAAAGTCGTCACAAAATACATAACGTCACAAAAATAAATGACGTCACAAAATATTAATTACGTCACAAAATACATAACGTCACAAAAAAATGACGTCACAAAATACATAACGTCACAAAAATAAATGACGTCACAAAATACAAAACGTCACAAAATACATAACGTCACAAAAATAAATGACGTAACAAAATACATAACGTCACAAAAATAAATGACGTCGCAAAATACTTAACGTCACAAAAATAAATGACGTCACAAAATACATAACGTCACAAAAATAAATGACGTCACAAAATACATAACGTCACAAAAATAAATGACGTCACAAAATACATAACGTCACAAAAATAAATGACGTCACAAAATAAATAACGTCACAAAAATAAATGACGTCACAAAATACATAACGTCACAAAAATAAATGACGTCACAAAATATAATTTACTTCACAAAATACATAACGTCACAAAAATAAATGACGTCACAAAATATTAATCACGTCACAAAATGCATAACGTCACAAAATAAATGACGTCAAAAAATACATAACGTCACAAAAATAAATGACGTCACAAAATACATAACGTCACAAAAATAAATGACGTCACAAAATACATAACGTCACAAAAATAAATGACGTCACAAAAATTAATTAAGTCACAAAATACATAACGTCACAAAAATGAATTACGTCACAAAATACATAACGTCACAAAATACATAACGTCACAAAATACATAACGTCACAAAAATAAATGGCGACACAAAATACATAACGTCTAAAAAATAAATGACGTCACAAAATACATAACGTCACAAAAATAAATGACGTCACAAAATAAATAACGTCACAAAAATAAATGACGTCACAAAATACATAACGTCACAAAAATAAATGACGTCACAAAATATAATTTACTTCACAAAATACATAACGTCACAAAAATAAATGACGTCACAAAATATTAATCACGTCACAAAATGCATAACGTCACAAAATAAATGACGTCAAAAAATACATAACGTCACAAAAATAAATGACGTCACAAAATACATAACGTCACAAAAATAAATGACGTCACAAAATACAAAACGTCACAAAATACATAACGTCACAAAAATAAATGACGTCACAAAATACTTAACGTCACAAAAATAAATGACGTCACAAAATACATAACGTCACAAAAATAAATGACGTCACAAAATACATAACGTCACAAAAATAAATGACGTCACAAAATACATAACGTCACAAAAATAAATGACGTCACAAAATACATAACGTCACAAAAATAAATGACGTTACAAAAATTAATTAAGTCACAAAATACATAACGTCACAAAAATAAATGACGTCACAAAATACTTAACGTCACAAAAATAAATGACGTCACAAAATACATAACGTCACAAAAATAAATGACGTCACAAAATACATAACGTCACAAAAATAAATGACGTCACAAAATACATAACGTCACAAAAATAAATGACGTTACAAAAATTAATTAAGTCACAAAATACATAACGTCACAAAAATGAATTACGTCACAAAATACATAACGTCACAAAATACATAACGTCACAAAATACATAATGTCACAAAAATAAATGGCGTCACAAAATACATAACGTCAAAAAAATAAATGACGTCACAAAATACATAACGTCACAAAAATAAATGACGTCACAAAATACATAACGTCACAAAAATAAATGACGTCACAAAATACATAACGTCAAAAAAATAAATGACGTCACAAAATACATAACGTCACAAAAATAAATGACGTCACAAAATACATAACGTCACAAAAATAAATGACGTCACAAAATACATAACGTCACAAAAATAAATGACGTCACAAAATATAATTTACTTCACAAAATACATAACGTCACAAAAATAAATGACGTCACAAAATATTAATCACGTCACAAAATGCATAACGTCACAAAATAAATGACGTCAAAAAATACATAACGTCACAAAAATAAATGACGTCACAAAATACATAACGTCACAAAAATAAATGACGTCACAAAATACAAAACGTCACAAAATACATAACGTCACAAAAATAAATGACGTCACAAAATACTTAACGTCACAAAAATAAATGACGTCACAAAATACATAACGTCACAAAAATAAATGACGTCACAAAATACATAACGTCACAAAAATAAATGACGTCACAAAATACATAACGTCACAAAAATAAATGACGTCACAAAATACATAACGTCACAAAAATAAATGACGTTACAAAAATTAATTAAGTCACAAAATACATAACGTCACAAAAATAAATGACGTCACAAAATACTTAACGTCACAAAAATAAATGACGTCACAAAATACATAACGTCACAAAAATAAATGACGTCACAAAATACATAACGTCACAAAAATAAATGACGTCACAAAATACATAACGTCACAAAAATAAATGACGTTACAAAAATTAATTAAGTCACAAAATACATAACGTCACAAAAATGAATTACGTCACAAAATACATAACGTCACAAAATACATAACGTCACAAAATACATAATGTCACAAAAATAAATGGCGTCACAAAATACATAACGTCAAAAAAATAAATGACGTCACAAAATACATAACGTCACAAAAATAAATGACGTCACAAAATACATAACGTCACAAAAATAAATGACGTCACAAAATACATAACGTCAAAAAAATAAATGACGTCACAAAATACATAACGTCACAAAAATAAATGACGTCACAAAATACATAACGTCACAAAAATAAATGACGTCACAAAATACATAACGTCACATAAATAAATGACGTCACAAAAATTAATTAAGTCACAAAATACATAACGTCACAAAAATGAATTACGTCACAAAATACATAACGTCACAAAATACATAACGTCACAAAATACATAACGTTACAAAAATAAATGACGTCACAAAATATTAATTACGTCACAAAATACATAACGTCACAAAAATAAATGACGTCACAAAATACATAACGTCACAAAAATAAATGGCGTCACAAAATACATAACGTAACAAAAATAAATGACGTCACAAAATACATAACGTCACAAACAAATGACGTCACAAAATACATAACGTCACAAAAAAAGACGTCACAAAATACATAACGTCACAAAAATAAATGACGTCACAAAATATTAATTACGTCACAAAATACATAACGTTACAAAAATAAATGACGTCAAAAAATATTAATTACATCACAAAATACATAACGTCACAAAAATAAATGACGTCACAAAATACATAACTTCATAAAAATAAATGACGTCACAAAAATTAATTACGTCACAAAATACATAACGTCACAAAAATAAATGACGTCACAAAATACATAACGTCACAAAAATAAATGACGTAACAAAATGCATAACGCCACAAAAATAAATGACGTCACAAAATACATAACGTCACAAAAAAATGACGTCACAAATTACATATCGTCACAAAAAAATACGTCACAAAATACATAACGTCACAAAAATAAATGACGTCACAAATTATTAATTACGTCACAAAATACATAACGTCACAAAAATAAATGACGTCACAAAATACATAACGTCACAAAAACATAACGTCACAAAAATAAATGACGTCACAAAATACATAACGTCACAAAAATAAATGACGTCACAAAATACATAACGTCACAAAAATAAATGACGTCACAAAATATTAATTACGTCACAAAATACATAACGTCATAAAAATAAATGACGTCACAAAATACATAACGTCACAAAATACATAACGTCATAAAAATAAATAACGTCACAAAATACATAACGTCACAAAAATAAATGACGTCATAAAATACATAACGTCACAAAATACATAACGTCACAAAAATAAATGACGTCACAAAATACATAACGTCACAAAAATAAATGACGTCATAAAATACATAACGTCACAAAATACATAACGTCACAAAAATAAATGACGTCACAAAATACATAACGTCACAAAAATAAATGACGTCACAAAATACTTAACGTCACAAAAATAAATGACGTCACAAAATACATAACGTCACAAAAATAAATGACGTCACAAAATACATAACGTCACAAAAATAAATGATGTCACAAAATACATAACGTCACAAAAATAAATGACGTCACAAAATACATAACGTTACAAAAATAAATGACGTCACAAAATATTAATTACGTCACAAAATACATAACGTCACAAAAATAAATGACGTCACAAAATATTAATCACGTCACAAAATGCATAACGTCACAAAAATAAATGACGTCAAAAAATACATAACGTCACAAAAATAAATGACGTCACAAAAATTAATTAAGTCACAAAATACATAACGTCACAAAAATAAATTACGTCACAAAATACTTAACGTCACAAAATACATAACGTCACAAAAATAAATGGCGTCACAAAATACATAACGTCAAAAAAATGACGTCAGAAAATACATAACGTCACAAAAATAAATGACGTCACAAAATACATAACGTCACAAAAATAAATGACGTCACATAATACATAACGTCAAAAAAATAAATGGCGTCACAAAATACATAACGTCAAAAAAATGACGTCAGAAAATACATAACATCACAAAAATAAATGACGTCACAAAATACATAACGTCACAAAAATAAATGACGTCACAAAATACATAACGTCACAAAAATAAATGACGTCACAAAATATTAATTACGTCACAAAATACATAACGTCACAAAAATAAATGACGTCACAAAATACATAACGTCACAAAATACATAACGTCACAAAAATAAATGACGTCACAAAATACATAACGTCACAAAAATAAATGACGTCACAAAATACTTAACGTCACAAAAATAAATGACGTCACAAAATACATAACGTCACAAAAATAAATGACGTCACAAAATACTTAACGTCACAAAAATAAATGATGTCACAAAATACATAACGTCACAAAAATAAATGACGTCACAAAATACATAACGTCACAAAAATAAATGACGTCACAAAATACATAACGTCACAAAAATAAATGACGTCACATAATACATAACGTCAAAAAAATAAATGGCGTCACAAAATACATAACGTCAAAAAAATGACGTCAGAAAATACATAACATCACAAAAATAAATGACGTCACAAAATACATAACGTCAAAAAAATAAATGACGTCACAAAATACATAACGTCACAAAAATAAATGACGTCACAAAATACATAACGTCACAAAAATAAATGACGTCACAAAATACATAACGTCACAAAAAATGACGTCACAAAATACATAACGTCACAAAAAAAGACGTCACAAAATACATAACGTCACAAAAATAAATGACGTCACAAAATACATAACGTCACAAAATACATAACGTCACAAAAATAAATGACGTCACAAAATACATAACGTCAAAAAAATAAATGACGTCACAAAATACATAACGTCAAAAAAATAAATGACGTCACAAAATACATAACGTCACAAAAATAAATGACGTCACAAAATACATAACGTCACAAAAATAAATGACGTCACAAAATACATAACGTCACAAAAATAAATGACGTCACAAAATACATAACGTCACAAAAATAAATGACGTCACAAAAATTAATTAAATCACAAAATACATAACGTCACAAAAATGAATTACGTCACAAAATACATAACGTCACAAAATACATAACGTCTCAAAATACATAACGTCACAAAAATAAATGGCGTCACAAAATACATAACGTCAAAAAAATAAATGACTTCACAAAATACATAACGTCACAAAAATAAATGACGTCACAAAATACATAACGTCACAAAAATAAATGACGTCACAAAATACATTACGTCACAAAAATAAATGACGTCACAAAATACATAACTTCACAAAAATAAATGACGTCACAAAAATTAATTACGTCACAAAATACATAACGTCACAAAAATAAATGACGTCACAAAATATTAATTACGTCACAAAATACATAACGTCACAAAAATAAATGACGTCACAAAATACATAACGTCACAAAATACATAACGTCATAAAAATAAATAACGTCACAAAATACATAACGTCACAAATATAAATGACGTCATAAAATACATAACAACACAAAATACATAACGTCACAAAAATAAATGACGTCACAAAATACATAACGTCACAAAAATAAATGACGTCACAAAATACTTAACGTCACAAAAATAAATGACGTCACAAAATACATAACGTCACAAAAATAAATGACGTCACAAAATACATAACGTCACAAAAATAAATGACGTCACAAAATATTAATTACGTCACAAAATACATAACGTCACAAAAATAAATGACGTCACAAAATACATAACGTCACAAAATACATAACGTCACAAAAATAAATGACGTCACAAAATACATAACGTCACAAAAATAAATGACGTCACAAAATACTTAACGTCACAAAAATAAATGACGTCACAAAATACATAACGTCACAAAAATAAATGACGTCACAAAATACATAACGTCACAAAAATAAATGATGTCACAAAATACATAACGTCACAAAAATAAATGACGTCACAAAATACATAACGTCACAAAAATAAATGACGTCACAAAATACATAACGTCACAAAAATAAATGACGTCACATAATACATAACGTCAAAAAAATAAATGGCGTCACAAAATACATAACGTCAAAAAAATGACGTCAGAAAATACATAACATCACAAAAATAAATGACGTCACAAAATACATAACGTCAAAAAAATAAATGACGTCACAAAATACATAACGTCACAAAAATAAATGACGTCACAAAATACATAACGTCACAAAAATAAATGACGTCACAAAATACATAACGTCACAAAAAATGACGTCACAAAATACATAACGTCACAAAAAAAAGTCGTCACAAAATACATAACGTCACAAAAATAAATGACGTCACAAAATATTAATTACGTCACAAAATACATAACGTCACAAAAAAATGACGTCACAAAATACATAACGTCACAAAAATAAATGACGTCACAAAATACAAAACGTCACAAAATACATAACGTCACAAAAATAAATGACGTAACAAAATACATAACGTCACAAAAATAAATGACGTCGCAAAATACTTAACGTCACAAAAATAAATGACGTCACAAAATACATAACGTCACAAAAATAAATGACGTCACAAAATACATAACGTCACAAAAATAAATGACGTCACAAAATACATAACGTCACAAAAATAAATGACGTCACAAAATAAATAACGTCACAAAAATAAATGACGTCACAAAATACATAACGTCACAAAAATAAATGACGTCACAAAATATAATTTACTTCACAAAATACATAACGTCACAAAAATAAATGACGTCACAAAATATTAATCACGTCACAAAATGCATAACGTCACAAAATAAATGACGTCAAAAAATACATAACGTCACAAAAATAAATGACGTTACAAAATACATAACGTCACAAAAATAAATGACGTCACAAAATACATAACGTCACAAAAATAAATGACGTCACAAAAATTAATTAAGTCACAAAATACATAACGTCACAAAAATGAATTACGTCACAAAATACATAACGTCACAAAATACATAACGTCACAAAATACATAACGTCACAAAAATAAATGGCGACACAAAATACATAACGTCAAAAAAATAAATGACGTCACAAAATACATAACGTCACAAAAATAAATGACGTCACAAAATACAAAACGTCACAAAATACATAACGTCACAAAAATAAATGACGTAACAAAATACATAACGTCACAAAAATAAATGACGTCACAAAAATTAATTAAGTCACAAAATACATAACGTCACAAAAATAAATGACGTCACAAAATACTTAACGTCACAAAAATAAATGACGTCACAAAATACATAACGTCACAAAAATAAATGACGTCACAAAATACATAACGTCACAAAAATAAATGACGTCACAAAATATATAACGTCACAAAAATAAATGACGTCACAAAATACATAACGTCACAAAAATGAATTACGTCACAAAATACATAACGTCACAAAATACATAACGTCACAAAATACATAATGTCACAAAAATAAATGGCGTCACAAAATACATAACGTCAAAAAAATAAATGACGTCACAAAATACATAACGTCACAAAAATAAATGACGTCACAAAATACATAACGTCACAAAAATAAATGACGTCACAAAATACATAACGTCAAAAAAATAAATGACGTCACAAAATACATAACGTCACAAAAATAAATGACGTCACAAAATACATAACGTCACAAAAATAAATGACGTCACAAAATACATAACGTCACAAAAATAAATGACGTCACAAAAATTAATTAAGTCACAAAATACATAACGTCACAGAAATGAATTACGTCACAAAATACATAACGTCACAAAATACATAACGTCACAAAATACATAACGTCACAAAAATAAATGGCGTCACATAATACATAACGTCAAAAAAATAAATGACGTCACAAAATACATACCGTCACAAAAATAAATGACGTCACAAAATACATAACGTCACAAAAATAAATGACGTCACAAAATAATAATTACGTCACAAAATACATAACGTCACAAAAATAAATGACGTCACAAAATACATAACGTCACAAAAATAAATGGCGTCACAAAATACATAACGTAACAAAAATAAATGACGTCACAAAATACATAACGTCACAAAAAAATGACGTCACAAAATACATAACGTCACAAAAAAAAGACGTCACAAAATACATAACGTCACAAAAATAAATGACGTCACAAAATATTAATTACGTCACAAAATACATAACGTTACAAAAATAAATGACGTCACAAAATATTAATTACATCACAAAATACATAACGTCACAAAAATAAATGACGTCACAAAATACATAACTTCATAAAAATAAATGACGTCACAAAAATTAATTACGTCACAAAATACATAACGTCACAAAAATAAATGACGTCACAAAATACATAACGTCACAAAAATAAATGACGTAACAAAATACATAACGTCACAAAAATAAATGACGTCACAAAATACATAACGTCACAAAAAAATGACGTCACAAATTACATATCGTCACAAAAAAATACGTCACAAAATACATAACGTCACAAAAATAAATGACGTCACAAATTATTAATTACGTCACAAAATACATAACGTCACAAAAATAAATGACGTCACAAAATACATAACGTCACAAAAACATAACGTCACAAAAATAAATGACGTCACAAAATACATAACGTCACAAAAATAAATGACGTCACAAAATACATAACGTCACAAAAATAAATGACGTCACAAAATATTAATTACGTCACAAAATACATAACGTCACAAAAATAAATGACGTCACAAAATACATAACGTCACAAAATACATAACGTCATAAAAATAAATAACGTCACAAAATACATAACGTCACAAAAATAAATGACGTCATAAAATACATAACGTCACAAAATACATAACGTCACAAAAATAAATGACGTCACAAAATACATAACGTCACAAAAATAAATGACGTCACAAAATACATAACGTCACAAAAATAAATGACGTCACAAAATACATAACGTCACAAAAATAAATGACGTCACAAAGTACATAACGTCACAAAAATAAATGACGTCATAAAATACATAACGTCACAAAATACATAACGTCACAAAAATAAATGACGTCACAAAATACATAACGTCACAAAAATAAATGACGTCACAAAATACTTAACGTCACAAAAATAAATGACGTCACAAAATACATAACGTCACAAAAATAAATGACGTCACAAAATACATAACGTCACAAAAATAAATGATGTCACAAAATACATAACGTCACAAAAATAAATGACGTCACAAAATACATAACGTTACAAAAATAAATGACGTCACAAAATATTAATTACGTCACAAAATACATAACGTCACAAAAATAAATGACGTCACAAAATATTAATCACGTCACAAAATGCATAACGTCACAAAAATAAATGACGTCAAAAAATACATAACGTCACAAAAATAAAGGACGTCACAAAAATTAATTAAGTCACAAAATACATAACGTCACAAAAATAAATTACGTCACAAAATACATAACGTCACAAAATACATAACGTCACAAAAATAAATGGCGTCACAAAATACATAACGTCAAAAAAATGACGTCAGAAAATACATAACGTCACAAAAATAAATGACGTCACAAAATACATAACGTCACAAAAATAAATGACGTCACATAATACATAACGTCAAAAAAATAAATGGCGTCACAAAATACATAACGTCAAAAAAATGACGTCAGAAAATACATAACATCACAAAAATAAATGACGTCACAAAATACATAACGTCAAAAAAATAAATGACGTCACAAAATACATAACGTCACAAAAATAAATGACGTCACAAAATACATAACGTCACAAAAATAAATGACGTCACAAAATACATAACGTCACAAAAAATGACGTCACAAAATACATAACGTCACAAAAAAAGACGTCACAAAATACATAACGTCACAAAAATAAATGACGTCACAAAATACATAACGTCACAAAATACATAACGTCACAAAAATAAATGACGTCACAAAATACATAACGTCAAAAAAATAAATGACGTCACAAAATACATAACGTCAAAAAAATAAATGACGTCACAAAATACATAACGTCACAAAAATAAATGACGTCACAAAATACATAACGTCACAAAAATAAATGACGTCACAAAATACATAACGTCACAAAAATAAATGACGTCACAAAATACATAACGTCACAAAAATAAATGACGTCACAAAAATTAATTAAGTCACAAAATACATAACGTCACAAAAATGAATTACGTCACAAAATACATAACGTCACAAAATACATAACGTCTCAAATTACATAACGTCACAAAAATAAATGGCGTCACAAAATACATAACGTCAAAAAAATAAATGACTTCACAAAATACATAACGTCACAAAAATAAATGACGTCACAAAATACATAACGTCACAAAAATAAATGACGTCACAAAATACATAACGTCACAAAAATAAATGACGTCACAAAATACATAACTTCACAAAAATAAATGACGTCACAAAAATTAATTACGTCACAAAATACATAACGTCACAAAAATAAATGACGTCACAAAATATTAATTACGTCACAAAATACATAACGTCACAAAAATAAATGACGTCACAAAATACATAACGTCACAAAATACATAACGTCATAAAAATAAATAACGTCACAAAATACATAACGTCACAAAAATAAATGACGTCACAAAATACATAACGTCACAAAAAATGACGTCACAAAATACATAACGTCACAAAAAAAGACGTCACAAAATACATAACGTCACAAAAATAAATGACGTCACAAAATACATAACATCACAAAATACATAACGTCACAAAAATAAATGACTTCACAAAATACATAACGTCACAAAAATAAATGACGTCACTAAATACTTAACGTCACAAAAATAAATGACGTCACAAAATACATAACGTCACAAAAATAAATGACGTCACAAAATACATAACGTCACAAAAATAAATGACGTCACAAAATACATAACGTCACAAAAAATGACATCACAAAATACATAACGTCACAAAAAAAAGACGTCACAAAATACATAACGTCACAAAAATAAATGACGTCACAAAATATTAATTACGTCAAAAAATACATAACGTCACAAAAATGAATTACGTCACAAAATACATAACGTCACAAAATACATAACGTCACAAAATACATAACGTCACAAAATACATAACGTCACAAAAATAAATGGCGTCACAAAATACATAACGTCAAAAAAATAAATGACGTCACAAAATACATAACGTCACAAAAATAAATGACGTCACAAAATACATAACGTCGCAAAAATAAATGACGTCACAAAATACATAACGTCAAAAAAATAAATGACGTCACAAAATACATAACGTCACAAAAATAAATGACGTCACAAAATACATAACGTCACAAAAATAAATGACGTCACAAAATATTAATCACGTCACAAAATGCATAACGTCACAAAATAAATGACGTCAAAAAATACATAACGTCACAAAAATAAATGACGTCACAAAATACATAACGTCACAAAAATAAATGACGTCACAAAATACATAACGTCAAAAAAATAAATGACGTCACAAAATACATAACGTCACAAAAATAAATGACGTCACAAAATACATAACGTCACAAAAATAAATGACGTCACAAAATACATAACGTCACAAAAATAAATGACGTCACAAAAATTAATTAAGTCACAAAATACATAACGTCACAAAAATGAATTACGTCACAAAATACATAACGTCACAAAATACATAACGTCACAAAATACATAACGTCACCAAAATAAATGGCGTCACAAAATACATAACGTCAAAAAAATAAATGACGTCACAAAATACATAACGTCACAAAAATAAATGACGTCACAAAATACATGACGTCACAAAAAATGACGTCACAAAATACATAACGTCACAAAAATAAATGACGTCACAAAATACAAAACGTCACAAAATACATAACGTCACAAAAATAAATGACGTAACAAAATACATAACGTCACAAAAATAAATGACGTCACAAAATACATAACGTCACAAAAATAAATGACGTAACAAAATACATAACGTCACAAAAATAAATGACGTCACAAAATACATAACGTCCCAAAAAATGACGTCACAAAATACATAACGTCACAAAAAAAGACGTCACAAAATACATAACGTCACAAAAATAAATGACGTCACAAATTATAAATTACGTCACAAAATACATAACGTCACAAAAATAAATGACGTCACAAAATACATAACGTCACAAAAACATAACGTCACAAAAATAAATGACGTCACAAAATACATAACGTCACAAAAATAAATGACGTCACAAAATACATAACGTCACAAAAATAAATGACGTCACAGAATACATAACGTCACAAAAATAAATGACGTCACAAAATACATAACGTCACAAAAATAAATGACGTCACAAAATATTAATTACGTCACAAAATACATAACGTCACAAAAATAAATGACGTCACAAAATACATAACGTCACAAAATACATAACGTCACAAAAATAAATGACGTCACAAAAATAAATGACGTCACAAAATACATAACGTCACAAAAATAAATGACGTCATAAAATACATAACGTCACAAAATACATAACGTCACAAAAATAAATGACGTCACAAAATACATAACGTCACGAAAATAAATGACGTCATAAAATACTTAACGTCACAAAAATAAATGACGTCACAAAATACATAACGTCACAAAAATAAATGACGTCACAAAATACATAACGTCACAAAAATAAATGACGTCACAAAATACATAACGTCACAAAAATAAATGACGTCACAAAATACATAACGTTACAAAAATTAATGACGTCACAAAATATTAATCACGTCACAAAATGCATAACGTCACAAAAATAAATGACGTCACAAAATACAAAACTTCACAAAAATAAATGACGTCACAAAAATTAATTAAGTCACAAAATACATAACGTCACAAAAATAAATTACGTCACAAAATACATAACGTCACAAAAAAAATGACGTCACAAAATACATAACGTCACAAAAATAAATGACGTCACAAAATACAAAACGTCACAAAATACATAACGTCACAAAAATAAATGACGTAACAAAATACATAACGTCACAAAAATAAATGACGTCACAAAATACTTAACGTCACAAAAATAAATGACGTCACAAAATACATAACGTCACAAAAATAAATGACGTCACAAAATACATAACGTCACAAAAATAAATGACGTCACAAAATACATAACGTCACAAAAATAAATGACGTCACAAAATACATAACGTCACAAAAATAAATGACGTCACAAAATATAATTTACGTCACAAAATACATAACGTCACAAAAATAAATGACGTCACAAAATATTAATCACGTCACAAAATGCATAACGTCACAAAATAAATGACGTCACAAAATACATAACGTCACAAAAATAAATGACGTCACAAAATACATAACGTCAAAAAAATAAATGACGTCACAAAATACATAACGTCACAAAAATAAATGACGTCACAAAATACATAACGTCACAAAAATAAATGACGTCACAAAATACATAACGTCACGAAAATAAATGAAGTCACAAAAATTAATTAAGTCACAATATACATAATGTCAAAAAAATAAATGACGTCACAAAATACATAACGTCACAAAAATAAATGACGTCACAAAATACATAACGTCACAAAAATAAATGACGTCACAAAATACATGACGTCACAAAATACATAACGTCACAAAAAAAAGTCGTCACAAAATACATAACGTCACAAAAATAAATGACGTCACAAAATATTAATTACGTCACAAAATACATAACGTCACAAAAATGAATTACGTCACAAAATACATAACGTCACAAAATACATAACGTCACAAAATACATAACGTCAACAAAATAAATGGCGTCACAAAATACATAACGTCAAAAAAATAAATGACGTCACAAAATACATAACGTCACAAAAATAAATGACGTCACAAAATACATAACGTCACAAAAAAATGACGTCACAAAATACACAACGTCACAAAAATAAATGACGTCACAAAATACAAAACGTCACAAAATACAAAACGTCACAAAATACATAACGTCACAAAAATAAATGACGTAACAAGATACATAACGTCACAAAAATAAATGACGTCACAAAATACTTAACGTCACAAAAATAAATGACGTCACAAAATACATAACGTCACAAAAATAAATGACGTCACAAAATACATAACGTCACAAAAATAAATGACGTCACAAAATACATAACGTCACAAAAATAAATGACGTCACAAAATACATAACGTCACAAAAATAAATGACGTCACAAAAATTAATTAAGTCACAATATACATAACGTCAAAAAAATAAATGACGTCACAAAATACATAACGTCACAAAAATAAATGACGTCACAAAATACATAACTTCACAAAAATAAATGACGTCAGAAAATACATAACGTCACAAAAAATGACGTCACAAAATACATAACGTCACAAAAAAAAGTCGTCACAAAATACATAACGTCACAAAAATAAATGACGTCACAAAATATTAATTACGTCACAAAATACATAACGTCACAAAAAATGACGTCACAAAATACATAACGTCACAAAAATAAATGACGTCACAAAATACAAAACGTCACAAAATACATAACGTCACAAAAATAAATGACGTAACAAAATACATAACGTCACAAAAATAAATGACGTCGCAAAATACTTAACGTCACAAAAATAAATGACGTCACAAAATACATAACTTCACAAAAATAAATGACGTCACAAAATACATAACGTCACAAAAATAAATGACGTCACAAAATACATAACGTCACAAAAATAAATGACGTCACAAAATACATAACGTCACAAAAATAAATGACGTCACAAAATACATAACGTCACAAAAATAAATGACGTCACAAAATATAATTTACTTCACAAAATACATAACGTCACAAAAATAAATGACGTCACAAAATATTAATCACGTCACAAAATGCATAACGTCACAAAATAAATGACGTCAAAAAATACATAACGTCACAAAAATAAATGACGTCACAAAATACATAACGTCACAAAAATAAATGACGTCACAAAATACATAACGTCAAAAAAATAAATGACGTCACAAAATACATAACGTCACAAAAATAAATGACGTCACAAAATACATAACGTCACAAAAATAAATGACGTCACAAAATACATAACGTCACAAAAATAAATGACGTCACAAAAATTAATTAAGTCACAAAATACATAACGTCACAAAAATGAATTACGTCACAAAATACATAACGTCACAAAATACATAACGTCACAAAAATAAATGGCGACACAAAATACATAACGTCAAAAAAATAAATGACGTCACAAAATACATAACGTCACAAAAATAAATGACGTCACAAAATACATAACGTCACAAAAAATGACGTCACAAAATACATAACGTCACAAAAATAAATGACGTCACAAAATACAAAACGTCACAAAATACATAACGTCACAAAAATAAATGACGTCACAAAATACTTAACGTCACAAAAATAAATGACGTCACAAAATACATAACGTCACAAAAATAAATGACGTCACAAAATACATAACGTCACAAAAATAAATGACGTCACAAAATACATAACGTCACAAAAATAAATGACGTCACAAAATACATAACGTAACAAAAATAAATGACGTTACAAAAATTAATTAAGTCACAAAATACATAACGTCACAAAAATAAATGACGTCACAAAATACTTAACGTCACAAAAATAAATGACGTCACAAAATACATAACGTCACAAAAATAAATGACGTCACAAAATACATAACGTCACAAAAATAAATGACGTCACAAAATACATAACGTCACAAAAATAAATGACGTTACAAAAATTAATTAAGTCACAAAATACATAACGTCACAAAAATGAATTACGTCACAAAATACATAACGTCACAAAATACATAACGTCACAAAATACATAATGTCACAAAAATAAATGGCGTCACAAAATACATAACGTCAAAAAAATAAATGACGTCACAAAATACATAACGTCACAAAAATAAATGACGTCACAAAATACATAACGTCACAAAAATAAATGACGTCACAAAATACATAACGTCAAAAAAATAAATGACGTCACAAAATACATAACGTCACAAAAATAAATGACGTCACAAAATACATAACGTCACAAAAATAAATGACGTCACAAAATACATAACGTCACATAAATAAATGACGTCACAAAAATTAATTAAGTCACAAAATACATAACGTCACAAAAATGAATTACGTCACAAAATACATAACGTCACAAAATACATAACGTCACAAAATACATAACGTTACAAAAATAAATGACGTCACAAAATATTAATTACGTCACAAAATACATAACGTCACAAAAATAAATGACGTCACAAAATACATAACGTCACAAAAATAAATGGCGTCACAAAATACATAACGTAACAAAAATAAATGACGTCACAAAATACATAACGTCACAAACAAATGACGTCACAAAATACATAACGTCACAAAAAAAGACGTCACAAAATACATAACGTCACAAAAATAAATGACGTCACAAAATATTAATTACGTCACAAAATACATAACGTTACAAAAATAAATGACGTCAAAAAATATTAATTACATCACAAAATACATAACGTCACAAAAATAAATGACGTCACAAAATACATAACTTCATAAAAATAAATGACGTCACAAAAATTAATTACGTCACAAAATACATAACGTCACAAAAATAAATGACGTCACAAAATACATAACGTCACAAAAATAAATGACGTAACAAAATACATAACGCCACAAAAATAAATGACGTCACAAAATACATAACGTCACAAAAAAATGACGTCACAAATTACATATCGTCACAAAAAAATACGTCACAAAATACATAACGTCACAAAAATAAATGACGTCACAAATTATTAATTACGTCACAAAATACATAACGTCACAAAAATAAATGACGTCACAAAATACATAACGTCACAAAAACATAACGTCACAAAAATAAATGACGTCACAAAATACATAACGTCACAAAAATAAATGACGTCACAAAATACATAACGTCACAAAAATAAATGACGTCACAAAATATTAATTACGTCACAAAATACATAACGTCATAAAAATAAATGACGTCACAAAATACATAACGTCACAAAATACATAACGTCATAAAAATAAATAACGTCACAAAATACATAACGTCACAAAAATAAATGACGTCATAAAATACATAACGTCACAAAATACATAACGTCACAAAAATAAATGACGTCACAAAATACATAACGTCACAAAAATAAATGACGTCATAAAATACATAACGTCACAAAATACATAACGTCACAAAAATAAATGACGTCACAAAATACATAACGTCACAAAAATAAATGACGTCACAAAATACTTAACGTCACAAAAATAAATGACGTCACAAAATACATAACGTCACAAAAATAAATGACGTCACAAAATACATAACGTCACAAAAATAAATGATGTCACAAAATACATAACGTCACAAAAATAAATGACGTCACAAAATACATAACGTTACAAAAATAAATGACGTCACAAAATATTAATTACGTCACAAAATACATAACGTCACAAAAATAAATGACGTCACAAAATATTAATCACGTCACAAAAATAAATGACGTCACAAAATATTAATTACGTCACAAAATACATAACGTCACAAAAATAAATGACGTCACAAAATATTGATCACGTCACAAAATGCATAACGTCACAAAAATAAATGACGTCAAAAAATACATAACGTCACAAAAATAAATGACGTCACAAAAATTAATTAAGTCACAAAATACATAACGTCACAAAAATAAATTACGTCACAAAATACTTAACGTCACAAAATACATAACGTCACAAAAATAAATGGCGTCACAAAATACATAACGTCAAAAAAATGACGTCAGAAAATACATAACGTCACAAAAATAAATGACGTCACAAAATACATAACGTCACAAAAATAAATGACGTCACATAATACATAACGTCAAAAAAATAAATGGCGTCAAAAAATACATAACGTCAAAAAAATGACGTCAGAAAATACATAACATCACAAAAATAAATGACGTCACAAAATACATAACGTCAAAAAAATAAATGACGTCACAAAATACATAACGTCACAAAAATAAATGACGTCACAAAATACATAACGTCACAAAAATAAATGACGTCACAAAATACATAACGTCACAAAAAATGACGTCACAAAATACATAACGTCACAAAAAAAGACGTCACAAAATACATAACGTCACAAAAATAAATGACGTCACAAAATACATAACGTCACAAAATACATAACGTCACAAAAATAAATGACGTCACAAAATACATAACGTCAAAAAAATAAATGACGTCACAAAATACATAACGTCAAAAAAATAAATGACGTCACAAAATACATAACGTCACAAAAATAAATGACGTCACAAAATACATAACGTCACAAAAATAAATGACGTCACAAAATACATAACGTCACAAAAATAAATGACGTCACAAAATACATAACGTCACAAAAATAAATGACGTCACAAAAATTAATTAAATCACAAAATACATAACGTCACAAAAATGAATTACGTCACAAAATACATAACGTCACAAAATACATAACGTCTCAAAATACATAACGTCACAAAAATAAATGGCGTCACAAAATACATAACGTCAAAAAAATAAATGACTTCACAAAATACATAACGTCACAAAAATAAATGACGTCACAAAATACATAACGTCACAAAAATAAATGACGTCACAAAATACATTACGTCACAAAAATAAATGACGTCACAAAATACATAACTTCACAAAAATAAATGACGTCACAAAAATTAATTACGTCACAAAATACATAACGTCACAAAAATAAATGACGTCACAAAATATTAATTACGTCACAAAATACATAACGTCACAAAAATAAATGACGTCACAAAATACATAACGTCACAAAATACATAACGTCATAAAAATAAATAACGTCACAAAATACATAACGTCAAAAATATAAATGACGTCATAAAATACATAACAACACAAAATACATAACGTCACAAAAATAAATGACGTCACAAAATACATAACGTCACAAAAATAAATGACGTCACAAAATACTTAACGTCACAAAAATAAATGACGTCACAAAATACATAACGTCACAAAAATAAATGACGTCACAAAATACATAACGTCACAAAAATAAATGACGTCACAAAATATTAATTACGTCACAAAATACATAACGTCACAAAAATAAATGACGTCACAAAATACATAACGTCACAAAATACATAACGTCACAAAAATAAATGACGTCACAAAATACATAACGTCACAAAAATAAATGACGTCACAAAATACTTAACGTCACAAAAATAAATGACGTCACAAAATACATAACGTCACAAAAATAAATGACGTCACAAAATACATAACGTCACAAAAATAAATGATGTCACAAAATACATAACGTCACAAAAATAAATGACGTCACAAAATACATAACGTCACAAAAATAAATGACGTCACAAAATACATAACGTCACAAAAATAAATGACGTCACATAATACATAACGTCAAAAAAATAAATGGCGTCACAAAATACATAACGTCAAAAAAATGACGTCAGAAAATACATAACATCACAAAAATAAATGACGTCACAAAATACATAACGTCAAAAAAATAAATGACGTCACAAAATACATAACGTCACAAAAATAAATGACGTCACAAAATACATAACGTCACAAAAATAAATGACGTCACAAAATACATAACGTCACAAAAAATGACGTCACAAAATACATAACGTCACAAAAAAAGACGTCACAAAATACATAACGTCACAAAAATAAATGACGTCACAAAATACATACCGTCACAAAATACATAACGTCACAAAAATAAATGACGTCACAAAATACATAACGTCAAAAAAATAAATGATGTCACAAAATACATAACGTCAAAAAAATAAATGACGTCACAAATTCATAACGTCACAAAAATAAATGACGTCACAAAATACATAACGTCACAAAAATAAATGACGTCACAAAATACATAACGTCACAAAAATAAATGACGTCACAAAATACATAACGTCACAAAAATAAATGACGTCACAAAAATTAATTAAATCACAAAATACATAACGTCACAAAAATGAATTACGTCACAAAATACATAACGTCACAAAATACATAACGTCTCAAAATACATAACGTCACAAAAATAAATGGCGTCACAAAATACATAACGTCAAAAAAATAAATGACTTCACAAAATACATAACGTCACAAAAATAAATGACGTCACAAAATACATAACGTCACAAAAATAAATGACGTCACAAAATACATAACGTCACAAAAATAAATGACGTCACAAAATACATAACTTTACAAAAATAAATGACGTCACAAAAATTAATTACGTCACAAAATACATAACGTCACAAAAATAAATGACGTCACAAAATATTAATTACGTCACAAAATACATAACGTCACAAAAATAAATGACGTCACAAAATACATAACGTCACAAAATACATAACGTCATAAAAATAAATAACGTCACAAAATACATAACGTCACAAATATAAATGACGTCATAAAATACATAACAACACAAAATACATAACGTCACAAAAATAAATGACGTCACAAAATACATAACGTCACAAAAATAAATGACGTCACAAAATACTTAACGTCACAAAAATAAATGACGTCACAAAATACATAACGTCACAAAAATAAATGACGTCACAAAATACATAACGTCACAAAAATAAATGACGTCACAAAATACATAACGTCACAAATAATGACACCACAAAATACATAACGTCACAAAAAAAAGACGTCACAAAATACATAACGTCACAAAAATAAATGACGTCACAAAATATTAATTACGTCAAAAAATACATTACGTCACAAAAATAAATGACGTCACAAAATACATAACGTCACAAAAATAAATGACGTCACAAAATACATAACGTCAAAAAAATAAATGACGTCACAAAATACATAACGTCACAAAAATAAATGACGTCACAAAATACATAACGTCACAAAAATAAATGACGTCACAAAATACATAACGTCACAAAAAAGTCACAAAATACATAACGTCACAAAAATGAATTACGTCACAAAATACATAACGTCACAAAATACATAACGTCACAAAATACATAACGTCACAAAAATAAATGGCGTCACAAAATACATAACGTCAAAAAAATAAATGACGTCACAAAATACATAACGTCACAAAAATAAATGACGTCACAAAATACATAACGTCGCAAAAATAAATGACGTCACAAAATACATAACGTCAAAAAAATAAATGACGACACAAAATACATAACGTCACAAAAATAAATGACGTCACAAAATACATAACGTCACAAAAATAAATGACGTCACAAAATACATAACGTCACAAAAATAAATGACGTCACAAAAATTAATTAAGTCACAAAATACATAACGTCACAAACATGAATTACGTCACAAAATACATAACGTCACAAAATACATAACGTCACAAAATACATAACGTCACAAAAATAAATGGCGTCACATAATACATAACGTCAAAAAAATAAATGAAGTCACAAAATACATACCGTCACAAAAATAAATGACGTCACAAAATACATAACGTCACAAAAAAAAATGACGTCACAAAATACATAACGTCACAAAAATAAATGACGTCACAAAAATTAATTAAGTCACAAAATACATAACTTCACAAAAATAAATGACGTCACAAAAATTAATTACGTCACAAAATACATAACGTCACAAAAATAAATGACGTCACAAAATACATAACGTCACAAAAATAAATGGCGTCACAAAATACATAACGTAACAAAAATAAATGACGTCACAAAATACATAACGTCACAAAAAAATGACGTCACAAAATACATAACGTCACAAAAAAAAGACGTCACAAAATACATAACGTCACAAAAATAAATGACGTCACAAAATATTATTTACGTCACAAAATACATAACGTTACAAAAATAAATGACGTCACAAAATATTAATTACATCACAAAATACATAACGTCACAAAAATAAATGACGTCACAAAATACATAAGTTCATAAAAATAAATGACGTCACAAAAATTAATTACGTCACAAAATACATAACGTCACAAAAATAAATGACGTCACAAAATACATAACGTCACAAAAATAAATGACGTAACAAAATACATAACGTCACAAAAATAAATGACGTTACAAAATACATAACGTCACAAAAAAATGACGTCACAAATTACATATCGTCACAAAAAAAGATGTCACAAAATACATAACGTCACAAAAATAAATGACGTCACAAATTATTAATTACTTCACAAAATACATAACGTCACAAAAATAAATGACGTCACAAAATACATAACGTCACAAAAACATAACGTCACAAAAATAAATGACGTCACAAAATACATAACGTCACAAAAATAAATGACGTCACAAAATACATAACGTCACAAAAATAAATGACGTCACAAAATATTAATTACGTCACAAAATACATAACGTCACAAAAATAAATGACGTCACAAAATACATAACGTCACAAAATACATAACGTGATAAAAATAAATAACGTCACAAAATACATAACGTCACAAAAATAAATTACGTCATAAAATACATAACGTCACAAAATACATAACGGCACAAAAATAAATGACGTCACAAAATACATAACGTCACAAAAATAAATGACGTCACAAAATACTTAACGTCACAAAAATAAATGACGTCACAAAATACATAACGTCACAAAAATAAATGACGTCACAAAATACATAACGTCACAAAAATAAATGACGTCACAAAATACATAACGTCACAAAAATAAATGACGTCATAAAATACATAACGTCACAAAATACATAAAGTCACAAAAATAAATGACGTCACAAAATACATAACGTCACAAAAATAAATGACGTCACAAAATACTTAACGTCACAAAAATAAATGACGTCACAAAATACATAACGTCACAAAAATAAATGACGTCACAAAATACATAACGTCACAAAAATAAATGATGTCACTAAATACATAACGTCACAAAAATAAATGACGTCACAAAATACATAACGTTACAAAAATAAATGACGTCACAAAATATTAATTACGTCACAAAATACATAACGTCACAAAAATAAATGACGTCACAAAATATTAATCACGTCACAAAATGCATAACGTCACAAAAATAAATGACGTCAAAAAATACATAACGTCACGAAAATAAATGACGTCACAAAAATTAATTAAGTCACAAAATACATAACGTCACAAAAATAAATTACGTCACAAAATACATAACGTCACAAAATACATAACGTCACAAAAATAAATGGCGTCAGAAAATACATAACGTCAAAAAAATGACGTCAGAAAATACATAACGTCACAAAAATAAATGACGTCACAAAATACATAACGTCACAAAAATAAATGACGTCACATAATACATAACGTCACAAAAAAAAATGGCGTCACAAAATACATAACGTCAAAAAAATGACGTCAGAAAATACATAACGTCACAAAAATAAATGACGTCACAAAATACATAACGTCAAAAAAATAAATGACGTCACAAAATACATAACGTCACAAAAATAAATGACGTCACAAAATACATAACGTCACAAAAATAAATGACGTCACAAAATACATAACGTCACAAAAAATGACGTCACAAAATACATAACGTCACAAAAAAAGACGTCACAAAATACATAACGTCACAAAAATAAATGACGTCACAAAATATTAATTACGTCAAAAAATACATGTCACAAAAATAAATGACGTCACAAAATACATAACATCACAAAAATAAATGACGTCACAAAATACACAACGTCAAAAAAATAAATGACGTCACAAAATACATAACGTCACAAAAATAAATGACGTCACAAAATACATAACGTCACAAAAATAAATGACGTCACAAAATACATAACGTCACAAAAATAAATGACGTCACAAAATACATAACGTCACAAAAATAAATGACGTCACAAAAATTAATTAAGTCACAAAATACATAACGTCACAAAAATGAATTACGTCACAAAATACATAACGTCACAAAATACATAACGTCACAAAATACATAACGTCACAAAAATAAATGGCGTCACAAAATACATAACGTCAAAAAAATAAATGACGTCACAAAATACATAACGTCACAAAAATAAATGACGTCACAAAATACATAACGTCACAAAAATAAATGACGTCACAAAATACATAACGTCACAAAAATAAATGACGTCACAAAAATTAATTAAGTCACAAAATACATAACTTCACAAAAATAAATGACGTCACAAAAATTAATTACGTCACAAAATACATAACGTCACAAAAATAAATGACGTCACAAAATATTAATTACGTCACAAAATACATAACGTCACAAAAATAAATGACGTCACAAAATACATAACGTCACAAAATACATAACGTCATAAAAATAAATAACGTCACAAAATACATAACGTCACAAATATAAATGACGTCATAAAATACATAACGTCACAAAATACATAACGTCACAAAAATAAATGACGTCACAAAATACATAACGTCACAAAAATAAATGACGTCACAAAATACTTAACGTCACAAAAATAAATGACGTCACAAAATACATAACGTCACAAAAATAATTGACGTCACAAAATACATAACGTCACAAAAATAAATGACGTCACAAAATACATAACGTCACAAAAAATGACGTCACAAAATACATAACGTCACAAAAAAAAGACGTCACAAAATACATAACGTCACAAAAATAAATGACGTCACAAAATATTAATTACGTCAAAAAATACATAACGTCACAAAAATAAATGACGTCACAAAATACATAACGTCACAAAAATAAATGACGTCACAAAATACATAACGTCAAAAAAATAAATGACGTCACAAAATTCATAACGTCACAAAAATAAATGGCGTCACAAAATACATAACGTAACAAAAATAAATGACGTCACAAAATACATAACGTCACAAAAAAATGACGTCACAAAATACATAACGTCATCAAAAAAAGACGTCACAAAATACATAACGTCACAAAAATAAATGACGTCACAAAATATTATTTACGTCACAAAATACATAACGTTACAAAAATAAATGACGTCACAAAATATTAATTACATCACAAAATACATAACGTCACAAAAATAAATGACGTCACAAAATACATAAGTTCATAAAAATAAATGACGTCACAAAAATTAATTACGTCACAAAATACATAACGTCACAAAAATAAATGACGTCACAAAATACATAACGTCACAAAAATAAATGACGTAACAAAATACATAACGTCACAAAAATAAATGACGTTACAAAATACATAACGTCACAAAAAAATGACGTCACAAATTACATATCGTCACAAAAAAAGATGTCACAAAATACATAACGTCACAAAAATAAATGACGTCACAAATTATTAATTACTTCACAAAATACATAACGTCACAAAAATAAATGACGTCACAAAATACATAACGTCACAAAAACATAACGTCACAAAAATAAATGACGTCACAAAATACATAACGTCACAAAAATAAATGACGTCACAAAATACATAACGTCACAAAAATAAATGACGTCACAAAATATTAATTACGTCACAAAATACATAACGTCACAAAAATAAATGACGTCACAAAATACATAACGTCACAAAATACATAACGTGATAAAAATAAATAACGTCACAAAATACATAACGTCACAAAAATAAATTACGTCATAAAATACATAACGTCACAAAATACATAACGTCACAAAAATAAATGACGTCACAAAATACATAACGTCACAAAAATAAATGACGTCACAAAATACTTAACGTCACAAAAATAAATGACGTCACAAAATACATAACGTCACAAAAATAAATGACGTCACAAAATACATAACGTCACAAAAATAAATGACGTCACAAAATACATAACGTCACAAAAATAAATGACGTCATAAAATACATAACGTCACAAAATACATAAAGTCACAAAAATAAATGACGTCACAAAATACATAACGTCACAAAAATAAATGACGTCACAAAATACTTAACGTCACAAAAATAAATGACGTCACAAAATACATAACGTCACAAAAATAAATGACGTCACAAAATACATAACGTCACAAAAATAAATGATGTCACTAAATACATAACGTCACAAAAATAAATGACGTCACAAAATACATAACGTTACAAAAATAAATGACGTCACAAAATATTAATTACGTCACAAAATACATAACGTCACAAAAATAAATGACGTCACAAAATATTAATCACGTCACAAAATGCATAACGTCACAAAAATAAATGACGTCAAAAAATACATAACGTCACGAAAATAAATGACGTCACAAAAATTAATTAAGTCACAAAATACATAACGTCACAAAAATAAATTACGTCACAAAATACATAACGTCACAAAATACATAACGTCACAAAAATAAATGGCGTCAGAAAATACATAACGTCAAAAAAATGACGTCAGAAAATACATAACGTCACAAAAATAAATGACGTCACAAAATACATAACGTCACAAAAATAAATGACGTCACATAATACATAACGTCACAAAAAAAAATGGCGTCACAAAATACATAACGTCAAAAAAATGACGTCAGAAAATACATAACGTCACAAAAATAAATGACGTCACAAAATACATAACGTCAAAAAAATAAATGACGTCACAAAATACATAACGTCACAAAAATAAATGACGTCACAAAATACATAACGTCACAAAAATAAATGACGTCACAAAATACATAACGTCACAAAAAATGACGTCACAAAATACATAACGTCACAAAAAAAGACGTCACAAAATACATAACGTCACAAAAATAAATGACGTCACAAAATATTAATTACGTCAAAAAATACATGTCACAAAAATAAATGACGTCACAAAATACATAACATCACAAAAATAAATGACGTCACAAAATACACAACGTCAAAAAAATAAATGACGTCACAAAATACATAACGTCACAAAAATAAATGACGTCACAAAATACATAACGTCACAAAAATAAATGACGTCACAAAATACATAACGTCACAAAAATAAATGACGTCACAAAATACATAACGTCACAAAAATAAATGACGTCACAAAAATTAATTAAGTCACAAAATACATAACGTCACAAAAATGAATTACGTCACAAAATACATAACGTCACAAAATACATAACGTCACAAAATACATAACGTCACAAAAATAAATGGCGTCACAAAATACATAACGTCAAAAAAATAAATGACGTCACAAAATACATAACGTCACAAAAATAAATGACGTCACAAAATACATAACGTCACAAAAATAAATGACGTCACAAAATACATAACGTCACAAAAATAAATGACGTCACAAAAATTAATTAAGTCACAAAATACATAACTTCACAAAAATAAATGACGTCACAAAAATTAATTACGTCACAAAATACATAACGTCACAAAAATAAATGACGTCACAAAATATTAATTACGTCACAAAATACATAACGTCACAAAAATAAATGACGTCACAAAATACATAACGTCACAAAATACATAACGTCATAAAAATAAATAACGTCACAAAATACATAACGTCACAAATATAAATGACGTCATAAAATACATAACGTCACAAAATACATAACGTCACAAAAATAAATGACGTCACAAAATACATAACGTCACAAAAATAAATGACGTCACAAAATACTTAACGTCACAAAAATAAATGACGTCACAAAATACATAACGTCACAAAAATAATTGACGTCACAAAATACATAACGTCACAAAAATAAATGACGTCACAAAATACATAACGTCACAAAAAATGACGTCACAAAATACATAACGTCACAAAAAAAAGAGGTCACAAAATACATAACGTCACAAAAATAAATGACGTCACAAAATATTAATTACGTCAAAAAATACATAACGTCACAAAAATAAATGACGTCACAAAATACATAACGTCACAAAAATAAATGACGTCACAAAATACATAACGTCAAAAAAATAAATGACGTCACAAAATTCATAACGTCACAAAAATAAATGACGTCACAAAATACATAACGTCACAAAAATAAATGACGTCACAAAATACATAACGTCACAAAAATAAATGACGTCAAAAAATACATAACGTCACAAAAATAAATGACGTCACAAAAATTAATTAAGTCACAAAATACATAACTTCACAAAAATAAATGACGTCACAAAAATTAATTACGTCACAAAATACATAACGTCACAAAAATAAATGACGTCACAAAATATTAATTACGTCACAAAATACATAACGTCACAAAAATAAATGACGTCACAAAATACATAACGTCACAAAATACATAACGTCATAAAAATAAATAACGTCACAAAATACATAACGTCACAAATATAAATGACGTCATAAAATACATAACGTCACAAAATACATAACGTCACAAAAATAAATGACGTCACAAAATACATAACGTCACAAAAATAAATGACGTCACAAAATACTTAACGTCACAAAATAAATGACGTCACAAAATACATAACGTCACAAAAATAATTGACGTCACAAAATACATAACGTCACAAAAATAAATGACGTCACAAAATACATAACGTCACAAAAAATGACGTCACAAAATACATAACGTCACAAAAAAAGACGTCACAAAATACTTAACGTCACAAAAATAAATGACGTCACAAAATATTAATTACGTCAAAAAATACATAACGTCACAAAAATAAATGACGTCACAAAATACATAACGTCACAAAAATAAATGACGTCACAAAATACATAACGTCAAAAAAATAAATGACGTCACAAAATACATAACGTCACAAAAATAAATGACGTCACAAAAATTAATTACGTCACAAAATACATAACGTCACAAAAATAAATGACGTCACAAAATATTAATTACGTCACAAAATACATAACGTCACAAAAATAAATGACGTCACAAAATACATAACGTCACAAAAATAAATGACGTCACAAAATACATAACGTCAAAAAAATAAATGACGTCACAAAATACATAACGTCACAAAAATAAATGACGTCACAAAATACATAACGTCACAAAAATAAATGACGTCACAAAATACATAACGTCACAAAAATAAATGACGTTACAAAAATTAATTAAGTCACAAAATACATAACGTCACAAAAATAAATGACGTCACAAAATATTAATTACGTCACAAAATACATAACGTCACAAAAATAAATGACGTCACAAAATACATAACGTCACAAAAATAAATGACGTCACAAAATACATAACGTCAAAAAAATAAATGACGTCACAAAATACATAACGTCACAAAAATAAATGACGTCACAAAATACATAACGTCACAAAAATAAATGACGTCACAAAATACATAACGTCACAAAAATAAATGACGTTACAAAAATTAATTAAGTCACAAAATACATAACGTCACAAAAATGAATTACGTCACAAAATACATAACGTCACAAAATACATAACGTCACAAAAATAAATGGCGTCACAAAATACATAACGTCAAAAAAATAAATGACGTCACAAAATACATAACGTCACAAAAATAAATGACGTCACAAAATACATAACGTCACAAAAATAAATGACGTCACAAAATACATAACGTCACAAAAATAAAAGACGTCACAAAAATTAATTAAGTCACAAAATACATAACTTCACAAAAATAAATGACGTCACAAAAATTAATTACGTCACAAAATACATAACGTCACAAAAATAAATGACGTCACAAAATATTAATTACGTCACAAAATACGTAACGTCACAAAAATAAATGACGTCACAAAATACATAACGTCACAAAATACATAACGTCATAAAAATAAATAACGTCACAAAATACATAACGTCACAAAAATAAATGACGTCATAAAATACATAACGTCACAAAAATAAATGACGTCACAAAATACATAACGTCACAAAAATAAATGACGTCACAAAATACTTAACGTCACAAAAATAAATGACGTCACAAAATACATAACGTCACAAAAATAAATGACGTCACAAAATACATAACGTCACAAAAATAAATGACGTCACAAAATACATAACGTCACAAAAATAAATGACGTCATTAAATACATAACGTCACAAAATACATAACGTCACAAAAATAAATGACGTCACAAAATACATAACGTCACAAAAATAAATGTACGTCACAAAATACTTAACGTCACAAAAATAAATGACGTCACAAAATACATAACGTCATAAAAATAAATGAGGTCACAAAATACATAACGTCACAAAAATAAATGATGTCACAAAATACATAACGTCACAAAAATAAATGACGTCACAAAATACATAACGTCACAAAAATAAATGACGTCACAAAATATTAATCACGTCACAAAATGCATAACGTCACAAACATAAATGACGTCAAAAAATACATAACGTCACAAAAATAAATGACGTCACAAAAATTAATTAAGTCACAAAATACATAACGTCACAAAAATAAATTACGTCACAAAATACATAACGTCACAAAATACATAACGTCACAAAAATAAATGGCGTCACAAAATACATAACGTCAAAAAAATGACGTCAGAAAATACATAACGTCACAAAAATAAATGACGTCACAAAATACATAACGTCACAAAAATAAATGACGTCACAAAATACATAACGTCACAAAAATAAATGACGTCACAAAAATTAATTAAGTCACAAATTACATAACGTCAAAAAAATAAATGACGTCACAAAATACATAACGTCACAAAAATAAATGACGTCACAAAATACATAACGTCACAAAAATAAATGACGTCACAAAATACATAACGTCACAAAAAATGACGTCACAAAATACATAACGTCACAAAAAAAAGACGTCACAAAATACATAACGTCACAAAAATAAATGACGTCACAAAATATTAATTACGTCAAAAAATACATAACGTCACAAAAATAAATGACGTCACAAAATACATAACGTCACAAAAATAAATGACGTCACAAAATACATAACGTCACAAAAATAAATGACGTCACAAAATACATAACGTCACAAAAATAAATGACGTCACAAAAATTAATTAAGTCACAAAATACATAAGGTCACAAAAATGAATTACGTTACAAAATACATAACGTCACAAAATACATAACGTCACAAAATACATAACGTTACAAAAATAAATGACGTCACAAAATATTAATTACATCACAAAATACATAACGTCACAAAAATAAATGACGTCACAAAATACATAACTTCATAAAAATAAATGACGTCACAAAAATTAATTACGTCACAAAATACATAACGTCTAAAAAATAAATGACGTCACAAAATACATAACGTCACAAAAATAAATGACGTAACAAAATACATAACGTCACAAAAATAAATGACGTCACAAAATACATAACGTCACAAAAAAATAACGTCACAAATTACATAACGTCACAAAAAAGACGTCACAAAATACATAGCGTCACAAAAATAAATGACGTCACAAATTATTAATTACGTCACAAAATACATAACGTCACAAAAATAAATGACGTCACAAAATACATAACGTCACAAAAACATAACGTCACAAAAATAAATGACGTCACAAAATACATAACGTCACAAAAATAAATGACGTCACAAAATACATAACGTCACAAAAATAAATGACGTCACAAAATACATAACGTCACAAAAATAAATGACGTCACAAAATATTAATGACGTCACAAAATACATAACGTCACAAAAATAAATGACGTCACAAAATACATAACGTCACAAAATACTTAACGTCACAAAAATAAATGACGTCACAACATACATAACGTCACAAAAATAAATGACGTCACAAAATACATAACGTCACAAAAATAAATGACGTCAAAAAATACATAACGTCACAAAAAATGACGTCACAAAATACATAACGTCACAAAAATAAATGACGTCACAAAATATTAATTACGTCAAAAAATACATAACTTCACAAAAATAAATGACGTCACACAAAATACATAACGTCAAAAAAATAAATGACGTCACAAAATACATAACGTCAAAAAAATAAATGACGTCACAAAATACATAACGTCACAAAAATAAATGACGTCACAAAATACATAACGTCACAAAAATAAATGACGTCACAAAAATTAATTAAGTCACAAAATACATAACGTCACAAAAATGAATTACGTCACAAAATACATAACGTCACAAAATACATAACGTCACAAAATACATAACGTCACAAAAATAAATGGCGTCACAAAATACATAACGTCAAAAAAAAATGACGTCACAAAATACATAACGTCACAAAAATAAATGACGTCACAAAATACATAACGTCACAAAAATAAATGACGTCACAAAATACAAAACGTCACAAAAATAAAGGACGACACAAAAATTAATTAAGTCACAAAATACATAACTTCACAAAAATAAATGACGTCACAAAAATTAATTACGTCACAAAATACATAACGTCACAAAAATAAATGACGTCACAAAATATTAATTACGTCACAAAATACATAACGTCACAAAAATAAATGACGTCACAAAATACATAACGTCACAAAATACATAACGTCATAAAAATAAATAACGTCACAAAATACATAACGTCACAAAAATAAATGACGTCATAAAATACATAACGTCACAAAAATAAATGACGTCACAAAATACATAACGTCACAAAAATAAATGACGTCACAAAATACTTAACGTCACAAAAATAAATGACGTCACAAAATACATAACGTCACAAAAATAAATGACGTCACAAAATACATAACGTCACAAAAATAAATGACGTCACAAAATACATAACGTCACAAAAATAAATGACGTCATAAAATACATAACGTCACAAAATACATAACGTCACAAAAATAAATGACGTCATAAAATACATAACATCACAATAATAAATGACGTCACAAAATACTTAACGTCACAAAAATAAATGACATCACAAAATACATAACGTCACAAAAATAAATGACGTCACAAAATACATAACGTCACAAAAATAAATGATGTCACAAAATACATAACGTCACAAAAATAAATGACACAAAATACATAACGTCACAAAAATAAATGACGTAACAAAATACATAACGTCACAAAAATAAATGACGTCACAAAATACATAACGTCCCAAAAAATGACGTCACAAAATACATAACGTCACAAAAAAAGACGTCACAAAATACATAACGTCACAAAAATAAATGACGTCACAAATTATAAATTACGTCACAAAATACATAACGTCACAAAAATAAATGACGTCACAAAATACATAACGTCACAAAAACATAACGTCACAAAAATAAATGACGTCACAAAATACATAACGTCACAAAAATAAATGACGTCACAAAATACATAACGTCACAAAAATAAATGACGTCACAAAATACATAACGTCACAAAAATAAATGACGTCACAAAATACATAACGTCACAAAATACATAACGTCACAAAAATAAATGACGTCACAAAATACATAACGTCACAAAAATAAATGACGTCAAAAAATACATAACGTCACAAAAAATGACGTCACAAAATACATAACGTCACAAAAATAAATGACGTCACAAAATACAGAACGTCACAAAATACATAACGTCACAAAAATAAATGACGTCACAAAATACATAACTTCACAAAAATAAATGACGTCACAAAATACTTAACGTCACAAAAATAAATGACGTCACAAAATACATAACGTCACAAAATACATAACGTCACAAAAATAAATGACGTCACAAAATACATAACGTCACAAAAATAAATGACGTCACAAAATACATAACGTCACAAAAATAAATGGCGTCACAAAAATTAATTAAGTCACAAAATACATAACGTCACAAAAATAAATGACGTCACAAAAATTAATTAAGTCACAAAATACATAACTTCACAAAAATAAATGACGTCACAAAAATTAATTACGTCACAAAATACATAACGTCACAAAAATAAATGACGTCACAAAATACATAACGTCACAAATATAAATGACGTAACAAAATACATAACGTCACAAAAATAAATGACGTCACAAAATACATAACGTCACAAAAAAATGACGTCACAAAATACATAACGTCACAAAAAAAGACGTCAAAAAATACATAACGTCACAAAAATAAATGACGTCACAAATTATTAATTACGTCACAAAATACATAACGTCACAAAAATAAATGACGTCACAAAATACATAACGTCACAAAAACATAACGTCACAAAAATAAATGACGTCACAAAATACATAACGTCACAAAAATAAATGACGTCACAAAATACATAATGTCACAAAAAAAGACGTCACAAAATACATAACGTCACAAAAATAAATGACGTCACAAATTATTAATTACGTCACAAAATACATAACGTCACAAAAATAAATGACGTCACAAAATACATAACGTCACAAAAACATAACGTCACAAAAATAAATGACGTCACAAAATACATAACGTCACAAAAATAAATGACGTCACAAAATACATAACGTCACAAAAGTAAATGACGTCACAAAATACATAACGTCACAAAAATAAATGACGTCACAAAATATTAATTACGTCACAAAATACATAACGTCACAAAAATAAATGACGTCACAAAATACATAACGTCACAAAATACATAACGTCACAAAAATAAATGACGTCACAAAATACAAAACGTCACAAAGATAAATGACGTCACAAAATACATTACGTCACAAAAATAAATGACGTCATAAAATACATAACGTCACAAAATACATAACGTCACAAAAATAAATGACGTCACAAAATACAAAACGTCACAAAAATAAATGACGTCACAAAAATTAATTAGGTCACAAAATACATAACGTCACAAAAATTAATGACGTCAAAAAATACATAACGTCACAAAATACATATCGTCACAAAAATAAATGACGTCACAAAATACATAACGTCACAAAATACATAACGTCACAAAAATAAATGACGTCACAAAATACATAACGTCACAAAAAAAATTACGTCACAAAATACATAACGTCACAAAAAAATGACGTCACAAAATACATATCGTCACAAAAATAAATGACGTCACAAAATACAAAACGCCACAAAAATAAATGACGTCACAAAATACATAACGTCACAAAAATAAATGACGTCACAAAAATTAATTAAGTCACAAAATACATAACGTCACAAAAATAAATGACGTCACAAAATACATTACGTCACAAAAATAAATGACGTCACAAAATACATAACGTCACAAAAATAAATGACGTCACAAAATAATAATTACGTCACAAAATACATAACGTCACAAAAAAAAGACGTTACAAAATACATAACGTCACAAAAAAAAATGACGTCACAAAATACATAACGTCACAAAAATAAATGGAGTCACAAAATACATAACTTCACAAAAATAAATGACGTCACAAAAATTGATTACGTCACAAAATACATAATGTACTAAAAATAAATGACGCCACAAAATACATAACGTCACAAACATTAATGACGTCACAAAATTCATAACGTCACAAAAATAAATAGCGTCACAAAATACATAACGTCACAAACATAAATGACGTCACAAAATACATAACGTCACAAAAATAAATGGCGTCACAAAAATTAATTAAGTCACAAAATACATAACGTCACAAAAATAAATGACGTCACAAAAATTAATTAAGTCACAAAATACATAACTTCACAAAAATAAATGACGTCACAAAAATTAATAACGTCACAAAATACATAAAGTCACAAAAATAAATGACGTCACAAAATACATAACGTCACAAAAATAAATGACGTAACAAAATACATAACGTCACAAAAATAAATGACGTCACAAAATACATAACGTCCCAAAAAATGACGTCACAAAATACATAACGTCACAAAAAAAGACGTCACAAAATACATAACGTCACAAAAATAAATGACGTCACAAATTATAAATTACGTCACAAAATACATAACGTCACAAAAATAAATGACGTCACAAAATACATAACGTCACAAAAACATAACGTCACAAAAATAAATGACGTCACAAAATACATAACGTCACAAAAATAAATGACGTCACAAAATACATAACGTCACAAAAATAAATGACGTCACAAAATATTAATTACGTCACAAAATACATAACGTCACAAAAATAAATGACGTCACAAAATACATAACGTCACAAAATACATAACGTCACAAAAATAAATGACGTCACAAAAATAAATGACGTCACAAAATACATAACGTCACAAAAATAAATGACGTCATAAAATACATAGCGTCACAAAATACATAACGTCACAAAAATAAATGACGTCACAAAATACTTAACGTCACAAAAATAAATGACGTCACAAAATACATAACGTCACAAAAATAAATGACGTCACAAAATACATAACGTCACAAAAATAAATGACGTCACAAAATACATAACGTCACAAAAATAAATGACGTCACAAAATACATAACGTTACAAAAATTAATGACGTCACAAAATATTAATTACGTCACAAAATACATAACGTCAGAAAAATAAATGACGTCACAAAATATTAATCACGTCACAAAATGCATTACGTCACAAAAATAAATGACGTCAAAAAATACATAACGTCACAAAAATAAATGACGTCACAAAAATTAATTAAGTCACAAAATACATAACGTCACAAAAATAAATTAAGTCACAAAATACATAACGTCACAAAATACATAACGTCACAAAAATAAATGGCGTCACGAAATACACAACGTCAAAAAAAATGACGTCACAAAATACATAACGTCACAAAAATAAATGACGTCACAAAATACATAACGTCACAAAAATAAATGACGTCACAAAATACATAACGTCACAAAAATAAATGACGTCACAAAAATTAATTAAGTCACAAAATACATAACGTCAAAAAAATAAATGACGTCACAAAATACATAACGTCACAAAAATATATGACGTCAAAAAATACATAACGTCACAAAAAAAAGTCGTCACAAAATACATAACGTCACAAAAATAAATGACGTCACAAAATATTAATTACGTCACAAAATACATAACGTCACAAAAAAAATGACGACACAAAATACATAACGTCACAAAAATAAATGACGTCACAAAATACAAAACGTCACAAAATACATAACGTCACAAAAATAAATGACGTCACAAAATATTAATCACGTCACAAAATGCATAACGTCACAAAATAAATGACGTCACAAAATACATAACGTCACAAAATACATAACGTCACAAAAATAAATGACGTCACAAAAATAAATGACGTCACAAAATACATAACGTCACAAAAATAAATGACGTCATAAAATACATAACGTCACAAAATACATAACGTCACAAAAATAAATGACGTCACAAAATACATAACGTCACAAAAATAAATGACGTCACAAAATACTTAACGTCACAAAAATAAATGACGTCACAAAATACATAACGTCACAAAAATAAATGACGTCACAAAATACATAACGTCACAAAAATAAATGACGTCACAAAATACATAACGTCACAAAAATAAATGACGTCACAAAATACATAACGTTACAAAAATTAATGACGTCACAAAATATTAATTACGCCACAAAATACATAACGTCAGAAAAATAAATGACGTTACAAAATATTAATCACGTCACAAAATGCATAACGTCACAAAAATAAATGACGTCAAAAAATACATAACGTCACAAAAATAAATGACGTCACAAAAATTAATTAAGTCACAAAATACATAACGTCACAAAAATAAATTACGTCACAAAATACATAACGTCACAAAATACATAACGTCACAAAAATAAATGGCGTCACGAAATACATAACGTCAAAAAAAATGACGTCACAAAATACATAACGTCACAAAAATAAATGACGTCACAAAATACATAACGTCACAAAAATAAATGACGTCACAAAATACATAACGTCACAAAAATAAATGACGTCACAAAAATTAATTAAGTCACAAAATACATAACGTCAAAAAAATAAATGACGTCACAAAATACATAACGTCACAAAAATAAATGACGTATCAAAATACTTAACGTCACAAAAATAAATGACGTCACAAAATACATAACGTCACAAAAATAAATGACGTCACAAAATACATAACGTCACAAAAATAAATGACTTCACAAAATACATAACGTCACAAAAATAAGTGACGTCACAAAATACATAACGTCACAAAATTAAATGACGTCACAAAATATAATTTACGTCACAAAATACATAACGTCACAAAAATAAATGACGTCACAAAATATTAATCACGTCACAAAATGCATAACGTCACAAAATAAATGACGTCACAAAATACATAACGTCACAAAATACATAACGTCACAAAAATATATGACGTCACAAAAATAAATGACGTCACAAAATACATAACGTCACAAAAATAAATGACGTCATAAAATACATAACGTCACAAAATACATAACGTCACAAAAATAAATGACGTCACAAAATACATAACGTCACAAAAATAAATGACGTCACAAAATACTTAACGTCACAAAAATAAATGACGTCACAAAATACATAACGTCACAAAAATAAATGACGTCACAAAATACATAACGTCACAAAAATAAATGACGTCACAAAATACATAACGTCACAAAAATAAATGACGTCACAAAATACATAACGTTACAAAAATTAATGACGTCACAAAATATTAATTACGTCACAAAATACATAACGTCAGAAAAATAAATGACGTCACAAAATATTAATCACGTCACAAAATGCATAACGTCACAAAAATAAATGACGTCAAAAAATACATAACGTCACAAAAATAAATGACGTCACAAAAATTAATTAAGTCACAAAATACATAACGTCACAAAAATAAATTACGTCACAAAATACATAACGTCACAAAATACATAACGTCACAAAAATAAATGGCGTCACGAAATACATAACGTCAAATAAAATGACGTCACAAAATACATAACGTCACAAAAATAAATGACGTCACAAAATACATAACGTCACAAAAATAAATGACGTCACAAAATACATAACGTCACAAAAATAAATGACGTCAAAAAAATTAATTAAGTCACAAAATACATAACGTCAAAAAAATAAATGACGTCACAAAATACATAACGTCACAAAAATAAATGACGTCACAAAATACATAACGTCACAAAAATAAATGACGTCACAAAATACATAACGTCACAAAAAATGACGTCACAAAATACATAACGTCACAAAAAAAGTCGTCACAAAATACATAACGTCACAAAAATAAATGACGTCACAAAATATTAATTACGTCACAAAATACATAACTTCACAAAAAAATGACGTCACAAAATACATAACGTCACAAAAATAAATGACGTCACAAAATACAAAACGTCACAAAATACATAACGTCACAAAAATAAATGACGTAACAAAATACATAACGTCACAAAAATAAATGACGTCACAAAATACTTAACGTCACAAAAATAAATGATGTCACAAAATACATAACGTCACAAAAATAAATGACGTCACAAAATACATAACGTCACAAAAATAAATGACGTCACAAAATACATAACGTCACAAAAATAAGTGACGTCACAAAATACATAACGTCACAAAAATAAATGACGTCACAAAATACATAACGTCACAAAAATAAATGACGTCACAAAATACATAACGTCACAAAAATAAATGACGTCACAAAATACATAACGTCACAAAAAATGACGTCACAAAATACATAACGTCACAAAAAAAGTCGTCACAAAATACATAACGTCACAAAAATAAATGACGTCACAAAATATTAATTACGTCACAAAATACATAACGTCACAAAAAAATGACGTCACAAAATATTAGTCACGTCACAAAATGCATAACGTCACAAAATAAATGACGTCACAAAATACATAACGTCACAAAATACATAACGTCACAAAAATAAATGACGTCACAAAAATAAATGACGTCACAAAATACATAACGTCACAAAAATAAATGACGTCATAAAATACATAACGTCACAAAATACATAACGTCACAAAAATAAATGACGTCACAAAATACATAACGTCACAAAAATAAATGACGTCACAAAATACTTAACGTCACAAAAATAAATGACGTCACAAAATACATAACGTCACAAAAATAAATGACGTCACAAAATACATAACGTCACAAAAATAAATGACGTCACAAAATACATAACGTCACAAAAATAAATGACGTCACAAAATACATAACGTTACAAAAATTAATGACGTCACAAAATATTAATTACGTCACAAAATACATAACGTCAGAAAAATAAATGACGTCACAAAATATTAATCACGTCACAAAATGCATAACGTCACAAAAATAAATGACGTCAAAAAATACATAACGTCACAAAAATAAATGACGTCACAAAAATTAATTAAGTCAAAAAATACATAACGTCACAAAATACATAACGTCACAAAAATAAATGGCGTCACGAAATACATAACGTCAAAATAAATGACGTCACAAAATACATAACGTCACAAAATACATAAAGTCACAAAAATAAATGACGTCACAAAAATAAATGACGTCACAAAATACATAACGTCACAAAAATAAATGACGTCATAAAATACATAACGTCACAAAATACATAACGTCACAAAAATAAATGACGTCACAAAATACATAACGTCACAAAAATAAATGACGTCACAAAATACTAAACGTCACAAAAATAAATGACGTCACAAAATACATAACGTCACAAAAATAAATGACGTCACAAAATACATAACGTCACAAAAATAAATGACGTCACAAAATACATAACGTCACAAAAATAAATGACGTCACAAAATACATAACGTTACAAAAATTAATGACGTCACAAAATATTGATTACGTCACAAAATACATAACGTCAGAAAAATAAATGACGTCACAAAATATTAATCACGTTACAAAATGCATAACGTCACAAAAATAAATGACGTCAAAAAATACATAACGTCACAAAAATAAATGACGTCACAAAAATTAATTAAGTCACAAAATACATAACGTCACAAAAATAAATTACGTCACAAAATACATAACGTCACAAAATACATAACGTCACAAAATACATAACGTCACAAAATACATAACGTCACAAAAATAAATGGCGTCACGAAATACATAACGTCAAAAAAAATGACGTCACAAAATACATAACGTCACAAAAATAAATGACGTCACAAAATACATAACGTCACAAAAATAAATGACGTCACAAAATACATAACGTCACAAAAATAAATGACGTCAAAAAAATTAATTAAGTCACAAAATACATAACGTCAAAAAAATAAATGACGTCACAAAATACATAACGTCACAAAAATAAATGACGTCACAAAATACATAACGTCACAAAAATAAATGACGTCACAAAATACATAACGTCACAAAAAATGACGTCACAAAATACATAACGTCACAAAAAAAAGTCGTCACAAAATACATAACGTCACAAAAATAAATGACGTCACAAAATATTAATTACGTCACAAAATACATAACGTCACAAAAAAAATGACGTCACAAAATACATAACGTCACAAAAATAAATGACGTCACAAAATACAAAACGTCACAAAATACATAACGTCACAAAAATAAATGACGTAACAAAATACATAACGTCACAAAAATAAATGACGTCACAAAATACTTAACGTCACAAAAATAAATGATGTCACAAAATACATAACGTCACAAAAATAAATGACGTCACAAAATACATAACGTCACAAAAATAAGTGACGTCACAAAATACATAACGTCACAAAAATAAATGACGTCACAAAATATAATTTACGTCACAAAATACATAACGTCACAAAAATAAATGACGTCACAAAATATTAATCACGTCACAAAATGCATAACGTCACAAAATAAATAACGTCAAAAAATACATAACGTCACAAAAATAAATGACGTCACAAAATACATAACGTCACAAAAATAAATGACGTCACAAAATACATAACGTCAAAAAAATAAATGACGTCACAAAATACATAATGTCACAAAAATAAATGACGTCACAAAATACATAACGTCACAAAAATAAATGACGTCACAAAATACATAACGTCACAAAAATAAATGACGTCACAAAAATTAATTAAGTCACAAAATACATAACGTCACAAAAATGAATTACGTCACAAAATACATAACGTCACAAAATACATAACGTCACAAAATACATAACGTCACCAAAATAAATGGCGTCACAAAATACATAACGTCAAAAAAATAAATGACGTCACAAAATACATAACGTCACAAAAATAAATGACGTCACAAAATACATAACGTCACAAAAAAATGACGTCACAAAATACATAACGTCACAAAAATAAATGACGTCACAAAATACAAAACGTCACAAAATACATAACGTCACAAAAATAAATGACGTAACAAAATACATAACGTCACAAAAATAAATGACGTCACAAAATACTTAACGTCACAAAAATAAATGACGTCACAAAATACATAACGTCACAAAAATAAATGACGTCACAAAATACATAACGTCACAAAAATAAATGACGTCACAAAATACATAACGTCACAAAAATAAATGACGTCACAAAATACATAACGTCACAAAAATAAATGACGTCACAAAAATTAATTAAGTCACAATATACATAACGTCAAAAAATAAATGACGTCACAAAATACATAACGTCACAAAAATAAATGACGTCACAAAATACATAACGTCACAAAAATAAATGACGTCACAAAATACATAACGTCACAAAAAATGACGTCACAAAATACATAACGTCACAAAAAAAAGTCGTCACAAAATACATAACGTGACAAAAATAAATGACGTCACAAAATATTAATTACGTCACAAAATACATAACGTCACAAAAAAAATGACGTCACAAAATACATAACGTCACAAAAATAAATGACGTCACAAAATACAAAACGTCACAAAATACATAACGTCACAAAAATAAATGACGTAACAAAATACATAACGTCACAAAAATAAATGACGTCGCAAAATACTTAACGTCACAAAAATAAATGACGTCACAAAATACATAACGTCACAAAAATAAATGACGTCACAAAATACATAACGTCACAAAAATAAATGACGTCACAAAATACATAACGTCACAAAAATAAATGACGTCACAAAATACATAACGTCACAAAAATAAATGACGTCACAAAATATAATTTACTTCACAAAATACATAACGTCACAAAAATAAATGACGTCACAAAATATTAATCACGTCACAAAATGCATAACGTCACAAAATAAATGACGTCAAAAAATACATAACGTCACAAAAATAAATGCCGTCACAAAATACATAACGTCACAAAAATAAATGACGTCACAAAATACATAACGTCAAAAAAATAAATGACGTCACAAAATACATAACGTCACAAAAGTAAATGACGTCACAAAATACATAACGTCACAAAAATAAATGACGTCACAAAATACATAACGTCACAAAAATAAATGACGTCACAAAAATTAATTAAGTCACAAAATACATAACGTCACAAAAATGAATTACGTCACAAAATACATAACGTCACAAAAATAAATGACGTCACAAAATACATAACGTCACAAAAATAAATGACGTCACAAAATACATAACGTCACAAAAAAATGACGTCACAAAATACATAACGTCACAAAAATAAATGACGTCACAAAATACATAACGTCACAAAAATAAATGACGTCACAAAAATTAATTAAGTCACAAAATACATAACGTCACAAAAATGAATTACGTCACAAAATACATAACGTCACAAAATACATAACGTCACAAAATACATAACGTCACAAAAATAAATGGCGTCACAAAATACATAACGTCAAAAAAATAAATGACGTCACAAAATACATAACGTCACAAAAATAAATGACGTCACAAAATACATAACGTCACAAAAATAAATGACGTCACAAAATACATAACGTCAAAAAAATAAATGACGTCACAAAATACATAACGTCACAAAAATAAATGACGTCACAAAATACATAACGTCACAAAAATAAATGACGTCACAAAATACATAAGGTCACAAAAATAAATGACGTCACAAAAATTAATTAAGTCACAAAATACATAACGTCACAAAAATGAATTACGTCACAAAATACATAACGTCACAAAATACATAACGTCACAAAATACATAACGTCACAAAAATAAATGGCGTCACATAATACATAACGTCAAAAAAATAAATGACGTCACAAAATACATACCGTCACAAAAATAAATGACGTTACAAAATACATAACGTCACAAAAATAAATGACGTCACAAAATACATAACGTCCCAAAAAATGACGTCACAAAATACATAACGTCACAAAAAAAGACGTTACAAAATACATAACGTCACAAAAATAAATGACGTCACAAAATACATAACGTCACAAAAATAAATGGAGTCACAAAATACATAACTTCACAAAAATAAATGACGTCACAAAAATTGATTACGTCACAAAATACATAATGTACTAAAAATAAATGACGCCACAAAATACATAACGTCACAAACATTAATGACGTCACAAAATTCATAACGTCACAAAAATAAATAGCGTCACAAAATACATAACGTCACAAACATAAATGACGTCACAAAATACATAACGTCACAAAAATAAATGGCGTCACAAAAATTAATTAAGTCACAAAATACATAACGTCACAAAAATAAATGACGTCACAAAAATTAATTAAGTCACAAAATACATAACTTCACAAAAATAAATGACGTCACAAAAATTAATTACGTCACAAAATACATAACGTCACAAAAATAAATGACGTAACAAAATACATAACGTCACAAAAATAAATGACGTCACAAAATACATAACGTCCCAAAAATGACGTCACAAAATACATAACGTCACAAAAAAAGACGTCACAAAATACATAACGTCACAAAAATAAATGACGTCACAAATTATAAATTACGTCACAAAATACATAACGTCACAAAAATAAATGACGTCACAAAATACATAACGTCACAAAAACATAACGTCACAAAAATAAATGACGTCACAAAATACATAACGTCACAAAAATAAATGACGTCACAAAATACATAACGTCACAAAAATAAATGACGTCACAAAATACATAACGTCACAAAAATAAATGACGTCACAAAATATTAATTACGTCACAAAATACATAACGTCACAAAAATAAATGACGTCACAAAATACATAACGTCACAAAATACATAACGTCACAAAAATAAATGACGTCACAAAAATAAATGACGTCACAAAATACATAACGTCACAAAAATAAATGACGTCATAAAATACATAACGTCACAAAATACATAACGTCACAAAAATAAATGACGTCACAAAATACATAACGTCACAAAAATAAATGACGTCCCAAAATACTTAACGTCACAAAAATAAATGACGTCACAAAATACATAACGTCACAAAAATAAATGACGTCACAAAATACATAAGGTCACAAAAATAAATGACGTCACAAAATACATAACGTCACAAAAATAAATGACGTCACAAAATACATAACGTTACAAAAATTAATGACGTCACAAAATATTAATTACGTCACAAAATACATAACGTCAGAAAAATAAATGACGTCACAAAATATTAATCACGTCACAAAATGCATAACATCATAAAAATAAATGACGTCAAAAAATACATAACGTCACAAAAATAAATGACGTCACAAAAATTAATTAAGTCACAAAATACATAACGTCACAAAAATAAATGACGTCGCAAAATACATAACGTCACAAAATACATAACGTCACAAAAATAAATGGCGTCACGAAATACATAACGTCAAAAAAAATGACGTCACAAAATACATAACGTCACAAAAATAAATGACGTCACAAAATACATAACGTCACAAAAATAAATGACGTCACAAAATATTAATTACGTCACAAAATACATAACGTCACAAAAAAATGACGTCACAAAATACATAACGTCACAAAAATAAATGACGTCACAAAATACAAAACGTCACAAAATACATAACGTCACAAAAATAAATGACGTCACAAAATATTAGTCACGTCACAAAATGCATAACGTCACAAAATAAATGACGTCACAAAATACATAACGTCACAAAATACATAACGTCACAAAAATAAATGACGTCACAAAAATAAATGACGTCACAAAATACATAACGTCACAAAAATAAATGACGTCATAAAATACATAACGTCACAAAATACATAACGTCACAAAAATAAATGACGTCACAAAATACATAACGTCACAAAAATAAATGACGTCACAAAATACTTAACGTCACAAAAATAAATGACGTCACAAAATACATAACGTCACAAAAATAAATGACGTCACAAAATACATAACGTCACAAAAATAAATGACGTCACAAAATACATAACGTCACAAAAATAAATGACGTCACAAAATACATAACGTTACAAAAATTAATGACGTCACAAAATATTAATTACGTCACAAAATACATAACGTCAGAAAAATAAATGACGTCACAAAATATTAATCACGTCACAAAATGCATAACGTCACAAAAATAAATGACGTCAAAAAATACATAACGTCACAAAAATAAATGACGTCACAAAAATTAATTAAGTCACAAAATACATAACGTCACAAAATACATAACGTCACAAAAATAAATGGCGTCACGAAATACATAACGTCAAAATAAATGACGTCACAAAATACATAACGTCACAAAATACATAACGTCACAAAAATAAATGACGTCACAAAAATAAATGACGTCACAAAATACATAACGTCACAAAAATAAATGACGTCATAAAATACATAACGTCACAAAATACATAACGTCACAAAAATAAATGACGTCACAAAATACATAACGTCACAAAAATAAATGACGTCACAAAATACTAAACGTCACAAAAATAAATGACGTCACAAAATACATAACGTCACAAAAATAAATGACGTCACAAAATACATAACGTCACAAAAATAAATGACGTCACAAAATACATAACGTCACAAAAATAAATGACATCACAAAATACATAACGTTACAAAAATTAATGACGTCACAAAATATTGATTACGTCACAAAATACATAACGTCAGAAAAATAAATGACGTCACAAAATATTAATCACGTTACAAAATGCATAACGTCACAAAAATAAATGACGTCAAAAAATACATAACGTCACAAAAATAAATGACGTCACAAAAATTAATTAAGTCACAAAATACATAACGTCACAAAAATAAATTACGTCACAAAATACATAACGTCACAAAATACATAACGTCACAAAATACATAACGTCACAAAAATAAATGGCGTCACGAAATACATAACGTCAAAAAAAATGACGTCACAAAATACATAACGTCACAAAAATAAATGACGTCACAAAATACATAACGTCACAAAAATAAATGACGTCACAAAATACATAACGTCACAAAAATAAATGACGTCAAAAAAATTAATTAAGTCACAAAATACATAACGTCAAAAAAATAAATGACGTCACAAAATACATAACGTCACAAAAATAAATGACGTCACAAAATACATAACGTCACAAAAATAAATGACGTCACAAAATACATAACGTCACAAAAAATGACGTCACAAAATACATAACGTCACAAAAAAAAGTCGTCACAAAATACATAACGTCACAAAAATAAATGACGTCACAAAATATTAATTACGTCACAAAATACATAACGTCACAAAAAAAATGACGTCACAAAATACATAACGTCACAAAAATAAATGACGTCACAAAATACAAAACGTCACAAAATACATAACGTCACAAAAATAAATGACGTAACAAAATACATAACGTCACAAAAATAAATGACGTCACAAAATACTTAACGTCACAAAAATAAATGATGTCACAAAATACATAACGTCACAAAAATAAATGACGTCACAAAATACATAACGTCACAAAAATAAATGACGTCACAAAATATAATTTACTTCACAAAATACATAACGTCACAAAAATAAATGACGTCACAAAATATTAATCACGTCACAAAATGCATAACGTCACAAAATAAATGACGTCAAAAAATACATAACGTCACAAAAATAAATGCCGTCACAAAATACATAACGTCACAAAAATAAATGACGTCACAAAATACATAACGTCAAAAAAATAAATGACGTCACAAAATACATAACGTCACAAAAGTAAATGACGTCACAAAATACATAACGTCACAAAAATAAATGACGTCACAAAATACATAACGTCACAAAAATAAATGACGTCACAAAAATTAATTGTCACAAAATACATAACGTCACAAAAATGAATTACGTCACAAAATACATAACGTCACAAAATACATAACGTCACAAAATACATAACGTCACAAAAATAAATGACGTCACAAAATACATAACGTCACAAAAATAAATGACGTCACAAAATACATAACGTCACAAAAAAATGACGTCACAAAATACATAACGTCACAAAAATAAATGACGTCACAAAATACATAACGTCACAAAAATAAATGACGTCACAAAAATTAATTAAGTCACAAAATACATAACGTCACAAAAATGAATTACGTCACAAAATACATAACGTCACAAAATACATAACGTCACAAAATACATAACGTCACAAAAATAAATGGCGTCACAAAATACATAACGTCAAAAAAATTAATGACGTCACAAAATACATAACGTCACAAAAATAAATGACGTCACAAAATACATAACGTCACAAAAATAAATGACGTCACAAAATACATAACGTCAAAAAAATAAATGACGTCACAAAATACATAACGTCACAAAAATAAATGACGTCACAAAATACATAACGTCACAAAAATAAATGACGTCACAAAATACATAAGGTCACAAAAATAAATGACGTCACAAAAATTAATTAAGTCACAAAATACATAACGTCACAAAAATGAATTACGTCACAAAATACATAACGTCACAAAATACATAACGTCACAAAATACATAACGTCACAAAAATAAATGGCGTCACATAATACATAACGTCAAAAAAATAAATGACGTCACAAAATACATACCGTCACAAAAATAAATGACGTTACAAAATACATAACGTCCCAAAAAATGACGTCACAAAATACATAACGTCACAAAAAAAGACGTTACAAAATACATAACGTCACAAAAATAAATGACGTCACAAAATACATAACGTCACAAAAATAAATGGAGTCACAAAATACATAACTTCACAAAAATAAATGACGTCACAAAAATTGATTACGTCACAAAATACATAATGTACTAAAAATAAATGACGCCACAAAATACATAACGTCACAAACATTAATGACGTCACAAAATTCATAACGTCACAAAAATAAATAGCGTCACAAAATACATAACGTCACAAACATAAATGACGTCACAAAATACATAACGTCACAAAAATAAATGGCGTCACAAAAATTAATTAAGTCACAAAATACATAACGTCACAAAAATAAATGACGTCACAAAAATTAATTAAGTCACAAAATACATAACTTCACAAAAATAAATGACGTCACAAAAATTAATTACGTCACAAAATACATAACGTCACAAAAATAAATGACGTAACAAAATACATAACGTCACAAAAATAAATGACGTCACAAAATACATAACGTCCCAAAAATGACGTCACAAAATACATAACGTCACAAAAAAAGACGTCACAAAATACATAACGTCACAAAAATAAATGACGTCACAAATTATAAATTACGTCACAAAATACATAACGTCACAAAAATAAATGACGTCACAAAATACATAACGTCACAAAAACATAACGTCACAAAAATAAATGACGTCACAAAATACATAACGTCACAAAAATAAATGACGTCACAAAATACATAACGTCACAAAAATAAATGACGTCACAAAATACATAACGTCACAAAAATAAATGACGTCACAAAATATTAATTACGTCACAAAATACATAACGTCACAAAAATAAATGACGTCACAAAATACATAACGTCACAAAATACATAACGTCACAAAAATAAATGACGTCACAAAAATAAATGACGTCACAAAATACATAACGTCACAAAAATAAATGACGTCATAAAATACATAACGTCACAAAATACATAACGTCACAAAAATAAATGACGTCACAAAATACATAACGTCACAAAAATAAATGACGTCACAAAATACTTAACGTCACAAAAATAAATGACGTCACAAAATACATAACGTCACAAAAATAAATGACGTCACAAAATACATAAGGTCACAAAAATAAATGACGTCACAAAATACATAACGTCACAAAAATAAATGACGTCACAAAATACATAACGTTACAAAAATTAATGACGTCACAAAATATTAATTACGTCACAAAATACATAACGTCAGAAAAATAAATGACGTCAAAAAATACATAACGTCACAAAAATAAATGACGTCACAAAAATTAATTAAGTCACAAAATACATAACGTCACAAAAATAAATGACGTCGCAAAATACATAACGTCACAAAATACATAACGTCACAAAAATAAATGGCGTCACGAAATACATAACGTCAAAAAAAATGACGTCACAAAATACATAACGTCACAAAAATAAATGACGTCACAAAATACATAACGTCACAAAAATAAATGACGTCACAAAATACATAACGTCACAAAAATAAATGACGTCACAAAAATAAATGACGTCACAAAAATTAATTAAGTCACAAAATACATAACGTCAAAAAAATAAATGACGTCACAAAATACATAACGTCACAAAAATAAATGACGTCACAAAATACATAACGTCACAAAAATAAATGACGTCACAAAATACATAACGTCACAAAAATAAATGACGTCACAAAATATAATTTACGTCACAAAATACATAACGTCACAAAAATAAATGACGTCACAAAATATTAATCACGTCACAAAATGCATAACGTCACAAAATAAATGACGTCAAAAAATACATAACGTCACAAAAATAAATGACGTCACAAAATACATAACGTCACAAAAATAAATGACGTCACAAAATACATAACGTCAAAAAAATAAATGACGTCACAAAATACATAACGTCACAAAAATAAATGACGTCACAAAATACATAACGTCACAAAAATAAATGACGTCACAAAATACATAACGTCACAAAAATAAATGACGTCACAAAAATGAATTAAGTCACAAAATACATAACGTCACAAAAATGAATTACGTCACAAAATACATAACGTCACAAAATACATAACGTCACAAAATACATAACGTCACCAAAATAAATGGCGTCACAAAATAAATAACGTCAAAAAAATAAATGACGTCACAAAATACATAACGTCACAAAAATAAATGACGTCACAAAATACATAACGTCACAAAAAATGACGTCACAAAATACATAACGTCACAAAAATAAATGACGTAACAAAATACATAACGTCACAAAAATAAATGACGTCACAAAATACATAACGTCACAAAAATAAATGACGTAACAAAATACATAACGTCACAAAAATAAATGACGTCACAAAATACATAACGTCCATAAAATGACGTCACAAAATACATAACGTCACAAAAAAAGACGTCACAAAATACATAACGTCACAAAAATAAATGACGTCACAAAATACATAACGTCACAAAAACATAACGTCACAAAAATAAATGACGTCACAAAATACATAACGTCACAAAAATAAATGACGTCACAAAATACATAACGTCACAAAAATAAATGACGTCACAAAATACATAACGTCACAAAAATAAATGACGTCACAAAATATTATTTACGTCACAAAATACATAACGTCACAAAAATAAATGACGTCACAAAATACATAACGTCACAAAATACATAACGTCACAAAAATAAATGACGTCACAAAAATAAATGACGTCACAAAATACATAACGTCACAAAAATAAATGACGTCATAAAATACATAACGTCACAAAATACATAACGTCACAAAAATAAATGACGTCACAAAATACATAACGTCACAAAAATAAATGACGTCACAAAATACTTAACGTCACAAAAATAAATGACGTCACAAAATACATAACGTCACAAAAATAAATGACGTCACAAAATACATAACGTCACAAAAATAAATGACGTCACAAAATACATAACGTCACAAAAATAAATGACGTCACAAAATACATAACGTTACAAAAATTAATGACGTCACAAAATATTAATTACGTCACAAAATACATAACGTCAGAAAAATAAATGACGTCACAAAATATTAATCACGTCACAAAATGCATAACGTCACAAAAATAAATGACGTCAAAAAATACATAACGTCACAAAAATAAATGACGTCACAAAAATTAATTAAGTCACAAAATACATAACGTCACAAAAATAAATTACGTCACAAAATACATAACGTCACAAAAAAAATGACGTCACATAATACATAACGTCACAAAAATAAATGACGTCACAAAATACAAAACGTCATAAAATACATAACGTCACAAAAATAAATGACGTAACAAAATACATAACGTTACAAAAATTAATGACGTCACAAAATATTAATTACGTCACAAAATACATAACGTCAGAAAAATAAATGACGTCACAAAATATTAATCACGTCACAAAATGCATAACATCACAAAAATAAATGACGTCAAAAAATACATAACGTCACAAAAATAAATGACGTCACAAAAATTAATTAAGTCACAAAATACATAACGTCACAAAAATAAATGGCGTCACGAAATACATAACGTCAAAAAAAATGACGTCACAAAATACATAACGTCACAAAAATAAATGACGTCTCAAAATACATAACGTCACAAAAATAAATGACGTCACAAAATACATAACGTCACAAAAATAAATGACGTCACAAAAATTAATTAAGTCACAAAATACATAACGTCAAAAAAATAAATGACGTCACAAAAATTAATTAAGTCACAAAATACATAACGTCAAAAAAATAAATGACGTCACAAAATACATAACGTCACAAAAATAAATGACGTCACAAAATACATAACGTCACAAAAAAATGACGTCACAAAATACATAACGTCACAAAAATAAATGACGTCACAAAATACAAAACGTCACAAAATACATAACGTCACAAAAATAAATGACGTAACAAAATACATAACGTCACAAAAATAAATGACGTCACAAAATACTTAACGTCACAATAATAAATGACGTCACAAAATACATAACGTCACAAAAATAAATGACGTCACAAAATACATAACGTCACAAAAATAAATGACGTCACAAAATACATAACGTCACAAAAATAAATGACGTCACAAAATACATAACGTCACAAAAATAAATGACGTCACAAAATATATAACGTCACAAAAATAAATGACGTCACAAAATATTAATCACGTCACAAAATGCATAACGTCACAAAATAAATGACGTCAAAAAATACATAACGTCACAAAAATAAATGACGTCACAAAATACATAACGTCACAAAAATAAATGACGTCACAAAATACATAACGTCAAAAAAATAAATGACGTCACAAAATACATAACGTCACAAAAATAAATGACGTCACAAAATACATAACGTCACAAAAATAAATGACGTCACAAAATACATAACGTCACAAAAATAAATGACGTCACAAAAATTAATTAAGTCACAAAATACATAACGTCACAAAAATGAATTACGTCACAAAATACATAACGTCACAAAATACATAACGTCACAAAATACATAACGTCACCAAAATAAATGGCGTCACAAAATAAATAACGTCAAAAAAATAAATGACGTCACAAAATACATAACGTCACAAAAATAAATGACGTCACAAAATACATAACGTCACAAAAAATGACGTCACAAAATACATAACGTCACAAAAATAAATGACGTAACAAAATACATAACGTCACAAAAATAAATGACGTCACAAAATACATAACGTCACAAAAATAAATGACGTAACAAAATACATAACGTCACAAAAATAAATGACGTCACAAAATACATAACGTCCATAAAATGACGTCACAAAATACATAACGTCACAAAAAAAGACGTCACAAAATACATAACGTCACAAAAATAAATGACGTCACAAAATACATAACGTCACAAAAACATAACGTCACAAAAATAAATGACGTCACAAAATACATAACGTCAGAAAAATAAATGACGTCACAAAATACATAACGTCACAAAAATAAATGACGTCACAAAATACATAACGTCACAAAAATAAATGACGTCACAAAATATTATTTACGTCACAAAATACATAACGTCACAAAAATAAATGACGTCACAAAATACATAACGTCACAAAATACATAACGTCACAAAAATAAATGACGTCACAAAAATAAATGACGTCACAAAATACATAACGTCACAAAAATAAATGACGTCATAAAATACATAACGTCACAAAATACATAACGTCACAAAAATAAATGACGTCACAAAATACATAACGTCACAAAAATAAATGACGTCACAAAATACTTAACGTCACAAAAATAAATGACGTCACAAAATACATAACGTCACAAAAATAAATGACGTCACAAAATACATAACGTCACAAAAATAAATGACGTCACAAAATACATAACGTCACAAAAATAAATGACGTCACAAAATACATAACGTTACAAAAATTAATGACGTCACAAAATATTAATTACGTCACAAAATACATAACGTCAGAAAAATAAATGACGTCACAAAATATTAATCACGTCACAAAATGCATAACGTCACAAAAATAAATGACGTCAAAAAATACTGAACGTCACAAAAATAAATGACGTCACAAAAATTAATTAAGTCACAAAATTCATAACGTCACAAAAATAAATTACGTCACAAAATACATAACGTCACAAAAAAAATGACGTCACAAAATACATAACGTCACAAAAATAAATGACGTCACAAAATACAAAACGTCACAAAATACATAACGTCACAAAAATAAATGACGTAACAAAATACATAACGTCACAAAAATAAATGACGTCACAAAATACATAACGTCACAAAAATAAATGACGTCACAAAATATTAATCACGTCACAAAATGCATAACGTCACAAAATAAATGACGTCAAAAAATACATAACGTCACAAAAATAAATGACGTCACAAAATACATAACGTCACAAAAATAAATGACGTCACAAAATACATAACGTCAAAAAAATAAATGACGTCACAAAATTCATAACGTCACAAAAATAAATGACGACACAAAATACATAACGTCACAAAAATAAATGACGTCACAAAATACATAACGTCACAAAAATAAATGACGTCACAAAAATTAATTAAGTCACAAAATACATAACGTCACAAAAATGAATTACGTCACAAAATACATAACGTCACAAAATACATAACGTCACAAAATACATAACGTCACCAAAATAAATGGCGTCACAAAATACATAAGGTCAAAAAAATAAATGACGTCACAAAATACATAACGTCACAAAAATAAATGACGTCACAAAATACATAACGTCACAAAAAAATGACGTCACAAAATACATAACGTCACAAAAATAAATGACGTCACAAAATACAAAACGTCACAAAATACATAACGTCACAAAAATAAATGACGTAACAAAATACATAACGTCACAAAAATAAATGACGTCACAAAATACTTAACGTCACAAAAATAAATGACGTCACAAAATACATAACGTCACAAAAATAAATGACGTCACAAAATACATAACGTCACAAAAATAAATGACGTCACAAAATACATAACGTAACAAAAATAAATGACGTCACAAAATACATAACGTCACAAAAATAAATGACGTCACAAAAATTAATTAAGTCACAATATACATAACGTCAAAAAAATAAATGACGTCACAAAATACATAACGTCACAAAAATAAATGACGTCACAAAATACATAACGTCACAAAAATAAATGACGTCACAAAATACATAACGTCACAAAAAATGACGTCACAAAATACATAACGTCACAAAAAAAGTCGTCACAAAATACATAACGTCACAAAAACAAATGACGTCACAAAATATTAATTACATCACAAAATACATAACGTCACAAAAAAATGACGTCACAAAATACAAAACGTCACAAAAATAAATGACGTCACAAATTACAAAACGTCACAAAATACATAACGTCACAAAAATAAATGACGTAACAAAATACATAACGTCACAAAAATAAATGACGTCGCAAAATACTTAACGTCACAAAAATAAATGACGTCACAAAATGCATAACGTCACAAAATAAATGACGTCAAAAAATACATAACGTCACAAAAATAAATGACGTCACAAAATACATAACGTCACAAAAATAAATGACGTCACAAAATACATAACGTCAAAAAAATAAATGACGTCACAAAATACATAACGTCACAAAAATAAATGACGTCACAAAATACATAACATCACAAAAATAAATGACGTCACAAAATACATAACGTCACAAAAATAAATGACGTCAAAAAAATTAATTAAGTCACAAAATACATAACGTCACAAAAATGAATTACGTCACAAAATACATAACGTCACAAAATACATAACGTCACAAAATACATAACGTCACAAAAATAAATGGCGACACAAAATACATAACGTCAAAAAAATAAATGACGTCACAAAATACATAACGTCACAAAAATAAATGACGTCACAAAATACATAACGTCACAAAAAAATGACGTCACAAAATACATAACGTCACAAAAATAAATGACGTCACAAAATACAAAACGTCACAAAATACATAACGTCACAAAAATAAATGACGTAACAAAATACATAACGTCACAAAAATAAATGACGTCACAAAATACTTAACGTCACAAAAATAAATGACGTCACAAAATACATAACGTCACAAAAATAAATGACGTCACAAAATACATAACGTCACAAAAATAAATGACGTCACAAAATACATAACGTCACAAAAATAAATGACGTCACAAAAATTAATTAAGTCACAAAATACATAACGTCACAAAAATGAATTACGTCACAAAATACATAACGTCACAAAATACATAACGTCACAAAATACATAACGTCACAAAAATAAATGGCGTCACAAAATACATAACGTCAAAAAAATAAATGACGTCACAAAATACATAACGTCACAAAAATAAATGACGTCACAAAATACATAACGTCACAAAAATAAATGACGTCACAAAATACATAACGTCAAAAAAATAAATGACGTCACAAAATACATAACGTCACAAAAATAAATGACGTCACAAAATACATAACGTCACAAAAATAAATGACGTCACAAAATACATAACGTCACAAAAATAAATGACGTCACAAAAATTAATTAAGTCACAAAATACATAACGTCACAAAAATGAATTACGTCACAAAATACATAACGTCACAAAATACATAACGTCACAAAAATAAATGGCGTCACATAATACATAACGTCAAAAAAATAAATGACGTCACAAAATACATACCGTCACAAAATACATAACTTCACAAAAATAAATGACGTCACAAAAATTAATTACGTCACAAAATACATAACGTCACAAAAATAAATGACGTCACAAAATACATAACGTCACAAAAATAAATGGCGTCACAAAATACATAACGTAACAAAAATAAATGACGTCACAAAATACATAACGTCACAAAAAAATGACGTCACAAAATACATAACGTCACAAAAAAAGACGTCACAAAATACATAACGTCACAAAAATAAATGACGTCACAAAATATTAATTACGTCACAAAATACATAACGTTACAAAAATAAATGACGTCACAAAATATTAATTACATCACAAAATACATAACGTCACAAAATACATAACTTCATAAAAATAAATGACGTCACAAAAATTAATTACGTCACAAAATACATAACGTCACAAAAATTAATGACGTCACAAAATACATAACGTCACAAAAATAAATGACGTAACAAAATACATAACGTCACAAAAATAAATGACGTCACAAAATACATAACGTCACAAAAAAATGACGTCACAAATTACATATCGTCACAAAAAAAGACGTCACAAAATACATAACGTCACAAAAATAAATGACGTCACAAATTATTAATTACGTCACAAATTACATAACGTCACAAAAATAAATGACGTCACAAAATACATAACGTCACAAAAACATAACGTCACAAAAATAAATGACGTCACAAAATACATAACGTCACAAAAATAAATGACGTCGCAAAATACATAACGTCACAAAAATAAATGACGTCACAAAATATTTATTACGTCACAAAATACATAACGTCACAAAAATAAATGACGTCACAAAATACATAACGTCACAAAATACATAACGTCATAAAAATAAATAACGTCACAAAATACCTAACGTCACAAAAATAAATGACGTCATAAAATACATAACGTTGTAACGGGTCAAATTTGTAGGGGGGTATAAATTTACTGATTAATAGCTAGAGGAGGTGATTTGCTATGGCTATTTGCTTAGGCCTAGCTATAAAAAGGGTAAAGTTACCTGGTGTAGGTTTAACTAGGTTGAACCCTAGCCTAGGCCTTTGTTTGTCATAAGCCTAGCCCATCCTTTGGTTGGTTGACGTAGTTGGGCAGCTCATGAATAATGGTTATTGCAGTGAAATATAACCTAAATCACCCTAGGTGCACTGCTAACCTTTGCTGAAAGCCCATAAACCAAACACAGGGCTAACCTCTCTCGCCGGTGTCACAGCCCATAGTGTTGACATGAAGTTGATTTCATAAAACTTCATAGTTAAAACACTTGTGACACTTGTTGTTGTGAATAATTGCCCCCACACTTGTACGATTAAATATTAAAACCCCTTGACGGCCATAATAAACATCGTTGGTGGAGCAACATAACCTCAATTGGCTTTGTTGAGGTGACAGACGACAGACGATGTCAGATGGATTGACAGCTGACGATCAGCCAGTGGCAGTGGTCCTACGTCACACAATCACAGCCACTGGTGATCAGCTGTTTATCCCCTCCCTGCCCCTTCCTTGGAGGGGAAGTTTTGGAGGGATGAACCCGGAAGATTAGCGGGTGGTTTTTTCGGTTCCTAGTTCTTGAACTGTACGGTCGTTTCTACTAGACCTCGTCCGGTGCGAATCCATCGCGACGAACCTAGTCAGTGTTAGCAGGCAGCTCAAAACTCTGTGATCGGCGTTTTACTCGTTTGAGTTTTATTTCGATTCGTAGCGTTTCCTACGAATCATCGGTGCCGTTTCGCACGTCGAATTTAATTAACCCCGTCGCGTTTGTCACGGGGTGATTCGACTCCTTTTGCCACTTAGACGCGGGTGGGGAACCTGCGTGTCAGAACAGGACCTAAGTGTGCAGGTGACCTGTGGCGTTGGTTCCCGAGTAACCGTGGTTGGTAAAACTGTGGTGTAGGGGAGATCCGTGGTGTCCAGTAACGTGAGTACGTTGTTTGGTATAGATACCTAAGTTGTTTGCTAAACCATTTTGTGCAAATTAAACTTGTCAGTTTCCAATTGGCTTTACCATCAGGTGTGAACGATGACGATGGTACAGTAGCGTTGCGTTTGCGGGCTCTGAGTTCACACCTGAATATTTAAGTGATTTCTTGTTGGGTAGAAATCTGTACCTTTTCAAAATTCATTCAAAGAACCCTGGAATAGACCCAGCTGCCAGACTTGAGCGATTCCGCTGGCATAGGTCTGAGGCGACTTCTCTTATCATTAGGAAAATTAATTTTATTCCTTTTACGAGAAATTCGTCACAATAACATGGCGCCCGAACAGGGACTAAATTTTTGAATTTTTTTTAAATTGGCATTAAACGATTGAATTTTTAAAATTCAGTTGTGACTTATCGCCATCCTGACTATTTAACCGTAAAGCGCTGTTTAGCGTAGGTGAGTTGGGAGTGCCGATTGTTTTTAAAATTTATTTTCAAAATTTAATTAAAATCTTTTAAACCTGCTCTTTAACAAGAGGGGTGATTGGTTAAAAATTTTATTTTTATATTGTTATAGATTTTAACCGACCCTTGTGATAGGGTGGTGAATTAGACAATAGTTACCGTGTTTTGGATTGATTTTTTGTAAACCGACCTTTATTTAAAGGTGGTGACTGTTATCCAGGGTGAAATAGCCTATTTTGCACAGTGATTACTGTAATTTGATTTAAACCGACCTTTGGGTGTAGGCGGTGACTTTGAAATTCCAGGGTGGATTTATTCTAAATTTATTGTTGTCTTGGCATTATTTATTTATATTTTGGTAAATAATCATGCCTAAGACCACTGAAGATTCAGTGACAGGTGCACAAACCTTTGTCACTGGTCCTATAGTTGTGACCACGAGTGCGGCTGTGTTTACAGTTTCGACTCGTCATACTAACCTCTCCCAAAATCAGGCCTATACAACAACTGCGGGTACAGTTGAGTTGTCAAGGGTCATGACTGAAGGTGAGGTGATGGACACCTTGTCTCAAGGCGCGTCCCATGGTGGTAACCTCTCTGATTTGATGCAACCCAGTAACATGGGTGGTCAAAAGGTGATGCAACCGGACTTAGATGATGAGTTACTGGTTTTGCGGGAAATGCGCCAGATCTTAGGCCTATCACCCGATGCTGACATTCAGCTGGTTGAGCAGGCAATAGTCGAGATGGTGGAAACCTCTAGGCAGCAAAGAGAATCTGTGATGTACAGCGAGAGATGTCCGAAATCTTCGATTGGTGGATATTCTGAACCCCCGCCACCACTTCCCTGTGCGAACCCTACTACTGCAAGGTGGGGACTACGGGGTAGCAGTGGTGGTCTACCAACATCAGTGACCCTGCCTCTCGCTGAGTCTCACTCCTTGGGCCTTTGTAACCCACAACATGGTGTGCGGGTGAGCCTGGGTAACAACCCGGTTTTGGGAAGTGATGCTGGATGTAGGCAACCCTCAGCCATGGTGACTTCACACGCGGCTAACGATCCTAGCTGGCAACTGGGTGGGATGTCTCTCAACCCAGGTTGTTCAACCGAAGCTAGTGAGCCCAGTCGTGTGAGGCCAAACCTAAACCCACTGGGGGAACGGGTGCCTAGCTCACGCTACCAAACGGCTGAAGGGTGGTACCCAGGGACTGCAAGGTCTGTTTGGGACCAAACGCAGGATCCTAGTCGGGTGATGACTAGAGTTCCAGGCCGCGACTTTGCATCGGTCTGCAATGCGGTGCGAAAGTGGAACCTGAGATTCGATGGGAGGAAGGATCCTGTCTCCTTCCTTGAAAGATTCTCGGAACTCATCGAGACATATTCTTTGTCTGATGAGGACGTATTGAGGGCCCTGCCCGAACTCCTTCAAGGTGAGGCCATTTCATGGTACAGAAACCTGAAAGGTTCGTGGCGGAACTTTGCGGACTTCTGGGTGGATTTCAAAACCCAGTTCTTTCCGGGTGGTTACAAGCGGAACCTGGACGAGGAAATAAGGAAGCGGACGCAAGGTGAACATGAACCTTTCCGCAGCTATTTAACCGCTGTCTCCACGCTCATAAGGAGAAGCGGTGAATTTTCCCCGCAAAAGACATTGGACCTCGTATATAAAAATATGAGGCCTGAATATAAACTTATGGTGCATCGTAGCAAGTTTACTACGATCCCTGAGTTGATAAGGCTGGCCGAAGAGTATGAGGTCTACCTGCAGGACCGCCAAAGCTTTCGGCCCCCGCCTCCTCCTGCTCAGGCACTAGTCCCTGAGACGGCTTACAATTGTAAGCAAAGGCAGGACCGAGGCTTTGACCTTGCGGCTGTTGAACCGTTCACTGGTAACGGTGATGTCGCAGCCGGTGTGGAACCGGCCACCTTGAGCTTGCCCATGCAGTCCCGTTTAGGACCAGGCATGGAAGAGCAGTCATCGAGGTGTGATAATACGCCTCCACAGCAGCCAAACAACCCTAGTTGGGGTGACTTGATTTGCTGGAACTGCGATGAGTGTGGCCACCGTTATCGTCGTTGCCCTCAGCCCAAAAGGTTGCGGTGCTTCAACTGCAAGAGAGGGGGTGTGGCTACATCTCATTGTGAATGTCGTGCAGCGAGAAGTCGCGTTGGGACTCAGCATTCAGGAGACCGGCTGAGTATAGTGCCGCAGCACGACAAGAGACCTCTGGCTAATGGCTCTGATAGCTTGACCGGGTATTTTACCGGAGCTATATCAAGAACCCCAGGGGGTGATGTGAGACCCTTCGTTGAGGTGAACCTGGGTGGCAAAACCTTCATGGCTCTTGCTGATTCTGGAGCTAGTGTGAACTTGTTGGGCTCCAAAGTTCAGAAACTCCTGACTGAGCAAGGTGTGGAACCCGAGCCAGTCAGGGTGGCAATGAGGATGGCAGATGGAACCAATAGCGAGTCTGGGTCCTTGTATCGACTTTCGGGTGACGTGGGTGGCACAACTCACTCCTGGGAAGCTTATTACATACCAAATCTGTCTTATGACATGATTCTGGGTATGCATTGCTTGGAGGGGATGAACCTGGTCCGATTCGACCGTAGGGTGATTTTACCTCCTGATTCCACCAGCAGACCTGAACCCGAAGTGAATGCGATGGAGACCCTAACATTGGAGAAAAGGCCCCAGTTGCCCAAACTCTTGGGCGGAGGTCTTCTGTTGTTCCATGACCCGTGTTTTGTTACTGAGACAGACTCCAGAATCTAGGTGTGAACCGTCTGGCTCTCGAGGTGCGAACCTCAATGAGGTTAAAGAGGTGAGGCATGCAAGCTGTGATTACAGCTTACGTCAGCAACCTCAAGCCTCATTGATGAAGACTTGTCGTTTGTGAAGATTGACCGAGAGTGCCTGAAACCCCCTAAGGTGACTGAAACCTAGGATTAAGGTGCACAGGCGATTGGGGATTGATACGTTTGTTCGGGGTGTGTTGTGAGTGGCGATTACCACTTGGTTTCACTTTGTTTGAACCCCGAAGCGTTCACTCTTTTTTATTTGTTTTTTTTTGTTGGCCGAAGTAAGAAGGGGGTGTAACGGGTCAAATTTGTAGGGGGGTATAAATTTACTGATTAATAGCTAGAGGAGGTGATTTGCTATGGCTATTTGCTTAGGCCTAGCTATAAAAAGGGTAAAGTTACCTGGTGTAGGTTTAACTAGGTTGAACCCTAGCCTAGGCCTTTGTTTGTCATAAGCCTAGCCCATCCTTTGGTTGGTTGACGTAGTTGGGCAGCTCATGAATAATGGTTATTGCAGTGAAATATAACCTAAATCACACTAGGTGCACTGCTAACCTTTGCTGAAAGCCCATAAACCAAACACAGGGCTAACCTCTCTCGCCGGTGTCACAGCCCATAGTGTTGACATGAAGTTGATTTCATAAAACTTCATAGTTAAAACACTTGTGACACTTGTTGTTGTGAATAATTGCCCCCACACTTGTACGATTAAATATTAAAACCCCTTGACGGCCATAATAAACATCGTTGGTGGAGCAACATAACCTCAATTGGCTTTGTTGAGGTGACAGACGACAGACGATGTCAGATGGATTGACAGCTGACGATCAGCCAGTGGCAGTGGTCCTACGTCACACAATCACAGCCACTGGTGATCAGCTGTTTATCCCCTCCCTGCCCCTTCCTTGGAGGGGAAGTTTTGGAGGGATGAACCCGGAAGATTAGCGGGTGGTTTTTTCGGTTCCTAGTTCTTGAACTGTACGGTCGTTTCTACTAGACCTCGTCCGGTGCGAATCCATCGCGACGAACCTAGTCAGTGTTAGCAGGCAGCTCAAAACTCTGTGATCGGCGTTTTACTCGTTTGAGTTTTATTTCGATTCGTAGCGTTTCCTACGAATCATCGGTGCCGTTTCGCACGTCGAATTTAATTAACCCCGTCGCGTTTGTCACGGGGTGATTCGACTCCTTTTGCCACTTAGACGCGGGTGGGGAACCTGCGTGTCAGAACAGGACCTAAGTGTGCAGGTGACCTGTGGCGTTGGTTCCCGAGTAACCGTGGTTGGTAAAACTGTGGTGTAGGGGAGATCCGTGGTGTCCAGTAACGTGAGTACGTTGTTTGGTATAGATACCTAAGTTGTTTGCTAAACCATTTTGTGCAAATTAAACTTGTCAGTTTCCAATTGGCTTTACCATCAGGTGTGAACGATGACGATGGTACAGTAGCGTTGCGTTTGCGGGCTCTGAGTTCACACCTGAATATTTAAGTGATTTCTTGTTGGGTAGAAATCTGTACCTTTTCAAAATTTATTCAAAGAACCCTGGAATAGACCCAGCTGCCAGACTTGAGCGATTCCGCTGGCATAGGTCTGAGGCGACTTCTCTTATCATTAGGAAAATTAATTTTATTCCTTTTACGAGAAATTCGTCACAACGTCACAAAATACATAACGTCACAAAAATAAATGACGTCACAAAATACATAACGTCACAAAAATAAATGACGTCACAAAATACTTAACGTCACAAAAATAAATGACGTCACAAAATACATTACGTCACAAAAATAAATGACGTTACAAAATACATAACGTCACAAAAATAAATTACGTCACAAAATACATAACGTCACAAAAATAAATGACGTCATAAAATACATAACGTCACAAAATACATAACGTCACAAAAATAAATGACGTCACAAAATACATAACGTCACAAAAATTAATGACGTCACAAAATACTTAACGTCACAAAAATAAATGACGTCACAAAATACATAACGTCACAAAAATAAATGACGTCACAAAATACATAACGTCACAAAAATAAATGATGTCACAAAATACATAACGTCACAAAAATAAATGACGTCACAAAATACATAACGTCACAAAAATTAATGACGTCACAAAATACTTAACGTCACAAAAATAAATGACGTCACAAAATATTAATCACGTCACAAAATGCATAACGTCACAAAAATAAATGACGTCAAAAAATACATAACGTCGCAAAAATAAATTACGTCACAAAATACACAACGTCACAAAATACATAACGTCACAAAAATAAATGACGTCACAAAATACAAAACGTCACAAAATACATAACGTCACAAAAATAAATGACGTAACAAAATACATAACGTCACAAAAATAAATGACGTCACAAAAATAAATGACGTCACAAAATACATAACGTCACAAAAATAAATGACATCACAAAAATTAATTAAGTCACAATATACATAACGTCAAAAAAATAAATGACGTCACAAAATACATAACGTCACAAAAATAAATGACGTCACAAAATACATAACGTCACAAAAATAAATGACGTCACAAAATACATAACGTCACAAAAAATGACGTCACAAAATACATAACGTCACAAAAAAAAGTCGTCACAAAATACATAACGTCACAAAAATAAATGACGTCACAAAATATTAATTACGTCACAAAATACATAACGTCACAAAAAAATGACGTCACAAAATACATAACGTCACAAAAATAAATGACGTCACAAAATACAAAACGTCACAAAATACATAACGTCACAAAAATAAATGACGTAACAAAATACATAACGTCACAAAAATAAATGACGTCGCAAAATACTTAACGTCACAAAAATAAATGACGTCACAAAATACATAACGTCACAAAAATAAATGACGTCACAAAATACATAACGTCACAAAAATAAATGACGTCACAAAATACATAACGTCACAAAAATAAATGACGTCACAAAATACATAACGTCACAAAAATAAATGACGTCACAAAATACATAACGTCACAAAAATAAATGACGTCACAAAATATAATTTACTTCACAAAATACATAACGTCACAAAAATAAATGACGTCACAAAATATTATCACGTCACAAAATGCATAACGTCACAAAATAAATGACGTCAAAAAATACATAACGTCACAAAAATAAATGACGTCACAAAATACATAACGTCACAAAAATAAATGACGTCACAAAATACATAACGTCAAAAAAATAAATGACATCACAAAATACATAACGTCACAAAAATAAATGACGTCACAAAATACATAACGTCACAAAAATAAATGACGTCACAAAATACATAACGTCACAAAAATAAATGACGTCACAAAAATTAATTAAGTCACAAAATACATAACGTCACAAAAATGAATTACGTCACAAAATACATAACGTCACAAAATACATAACGTCACAAAATACATAACGTCAAAAAAATAAATGGCGACACAAAATACATAACGTCAAAAAAATAAATGACGTCACAAAATACATAACGTCACAAAAATAAATGACGTCACAAAATACATAACGTCACAAAAAAATGACGTCACAAAATACATAACGTCACAAAAATAAAAAACGTCACAAAATACAAAACGTCACAAAATACATAACGTCACAAAAATAAATGACGTAACAAAATACATAACGTCACAAAATACTTAACGTCACAAAAATAAATGACGTCACAAAATACATAACGTCACAAAAATAAATGACGTCACAAAAATTAATTAAGTCACAAAATACATAACGTCACAAAAATGAATTACGTCACAAAATACATAACGTCACAAAATACATAACGTCACAAAATACATAACGTCACAAAAATAAATGGCGTCACAAAATACATAACGTCAAAAAAATAAATGACGTCACAAAATACATAACGTCACAAAAATAAATGACGTCACAAAATACATAACGTCACAAAAATAAATGACGTCACAAAATACATAACGTCAAAAAAATAAATGACGTCACAAAATACATAACGTCACAAAAATAAATGACGTCACAAAATACATAACGTCACAAAAATAAATGACGTCACAAAATACATAACGTCACAAAAATAAATGACGTCACAAAAATTAATTAAGTCACAAAATACATAACGTCACAAAAATGAATTACGTCACAAAATACATAACGTCACAAAATACATAACGTCACAAAAATAAATGGCGTCACATAATACATAACGTCAAAAAAATAAATGACGTCACAAAATACATACCGTCACAAAATACATAACTTCACAAAAATAAATGACGTCACAAAAATTAATTACGTCACAAAATACATAACGTCACAAAAATAAATGACGTCACAAAATACATAACGTCACAAAAATAAATGGCGTCACAAAATACATAACGTACCAAAAATAAATGACGTCACAAAATACATAACGTCACAAAAAAATGACGTCACAAAATACATAACGTCACAAAAAAAGACGTCACAAAATACATAACGTCACAAAAATAAATGACGTCACAAAATATTAATTACGTCACAAAATACATAACGTTACAAAAATAAATGACGTCACAAAATATTAATTACATCACAAAATACATAACGTCACAAAAATAAATGACGTCACAAAATACATAACTTCATAAAAATAAATGACGTCACAAAAATTAATTACGTCACAAAATACATAACGTCACAAAAATAAATGACGTCACAAAATACATAACGTCACAAAAATAAATGACGTAACAAAATACATAACGTCACAAAAATAAATGACGTCACAAAATACATAACGTCAAAAAAAATGACGTCACAAATTACATATCGTCACAAAAAAAGACGTCACAAAATACATAACGTCACAAAAATAAATGACGTCACAAATTATTAATTACGTCACAAATTACATAACGTCACAAAAATAAATGACGTCACAAAATACATAACGTCACAAAAACATAACGTCACAAAAATAAATGACGTCACAAAATACATAACGTCACAAAAATAAATGACGTCACAAAATACATAACGTCACAAAAATAAATGACGTCACAAAATATTAATTACGTCAAAAAATACATAACGTCACAAAAATAAATGACGTCACAAAATACATAACGTCACAAAATACATAACGTCATAAAAATAAATAACGTCACAAAATACATAACGTCACAAAAATAAATGACGTCATAAAATACATAACGTCACAAAATACATAACGTCACAAAAATAAATGACGTCACAAAATACATAACGTCACAAAAATAAATGACGTCACAAAATACTTAACGTCACAAAAATAAATGACGTCACAAAATACATAACGTCACAAAAATAAATGACGTCACAAAATACATAACGTCACAAAAATAAATGACGTCACAAAATACATAACGTCACAAAAATAAATGACGTCATAAAATACATAACGTCAAAAAATACATAACGTCACAAAAATAAATGACGTCACAAAATACATAACGTCACAAAAATAAATGACGTCACAAAATACTTAACGTCACAAAAATAAATGACGTCACAAAATACATAACGTCACAAAAATAAATGACGTCACAAAATACATAACGTCACAAAAATAAATGATGTCACAAAATACATAACGTTACAAAAATGAATGACGTCACAAAATATTAATTACGTCACAAAATACATAACGTCACAAAAATAAATGACGTCACAAAATATTAATCACGTCACAAAATGCATAACGTCCAAAAAATAAATGACGTCAAAAAATACATAACGTCACAAAAATAAATGACGTCACAAAAATTAATTAAGTCACAAAATACATAACGTCACAAAAATAAATTACGTCACAAAATACATAACGTCAAAAAATACATAACGTCACAAAAATAAATGGTGTCACAAAATACATAACGTCAAAAAAATGACGTCAGAAAATACATAACGTCACAAAAATAAATGACGTCACAAAATACATAACGTCACAAAAATAAATGACGTCACATAATACATAACGTCACAAAAATAAATGGCGTCACAAAATACATAACGTCAAAAAAATGACGTCAGAAAATACATAACGTCACAAAAATAAATGACGTCACAAAATACATAACGTCACAAAAAATGACGTCACAAAATACATAACGTCACAAAAAAAAGATGTCACAAAATACATAACGTCACAAAAATAAATGACGTCACAAAATATTAATTACGTCAAAAAATACATAACGTCACAAAAATAAATGACGTCACAAAATACATAACGTCACAAAAATAAATGACGTAACAAAATACATAACGTCACAAAAATAAATGACGTCACAAAATACTTAACGTCACAAAAATAAATGACGTCACAAAATACATAACGTCACAAAAATAAATGACGTCACAAAATACATAACGTCACAAAAATAAATGACGTCACAAAATACATAACGTCAAAAAAATAAATGACGTCACAAAATACATAACGTCACAAAAATAAATGACGTCACAAAATACATAACGTCACAAAAATAAATGGCGTCACAAAATACATAACGTCAAAAAAATAAATGACGTCACAAAATACATAACGTCACAAAAATAAATGACGTCACAAAATACATAACGTCACAAAAATAAATGACGTCACAAAATACATAACGTCACAAAAATAAATGACGTCACAAAATACATAACGTCACAAAAATAAATGACGTCACAAAAATTAATTAAGTCACAAAATACATAACTTCACAAAAATAAATGACGTCACAAAAATTAATTACGTCACAAAATACATAACGTCACAAAAATAAATGACGTCACAAAATATTAATTACGTCACAAAATACATAACGTCACAAAAATAAATGACGTCACAAAATACATAACGTCACAAAATACATAACGTCATAAAAATAAATAACGTCACAAAATACATAACGTCACAAATATAAATGACGTCATAAAATACATAACGTCACAAAATACATAACGTCACAAAAATAAATGACGTCACAAAATACATAACGTCACAAAAATAAATGACGTCACAAAATACTTAACGTCACAAAAATAAATGACGTCACAAAATACATAACGTCACAAAAATAAATGACGTCACAAAATACATAACGTCACAAAAATAAATGACGTCACAAAATACATGACGTCACAAAAATGACGTCACAAAATACATAACGTCACAAAAAAAGACGTCACAAAATACATAACGTCACAAAAATAAATGACGTCACAAAATATTAATTACGTCAAAAAATACATAACGTCACAAAATAAATGACGTCACAAAATACATAACGTCACAAAAATAAATGACGTCACAAAATACATAACGTCAAAAAAATAAATGACGTCACAAAATACATAACGTCACAAAAATAAATGACGTCACAAAATACATAACGTCACAAAAATAAATGACGTCACAAAATACATAACGTCACAAAAATAAATGACGTCACAAAAATAAATGACGTCACAAAAATTAATTAAGTCACAAAATACATAACGTCACAAAAATGAATTACGTCACAAAATACATAACGTCACAAAATACATAACGTCACAAAAATAAATGGCGTCACAAAATACATAACGTCAAAAAAATAAATGACGTCACAAAATACATAACGTCACAAAAATAAATGACGTCACAAAATACATAACGTCACAAAAATAAATGACGTCACAAAAATTAATTAAGTCACAAAATACATAACTTCACAAAAATAAATGACGTCACAAAAATTAATTACGTCACAAAATACATAACGTCACAAAAATTAATGACGTCACAAAATATTAATTACGTCACAAAATACATAACGTCATAAAAATAAATGACGTCACAAAATACATAACGTCACAAAATACATAACGTCATAAAAATGAATAACGTCACAAAATACATAACGTCACAAAAATAAATGACGTCACAAAATACATAACGTCACAAAAATAAATGACGTCACAAAGATTAATTACGTCACAAAATACATAACGTCACAAAAATTAATGACGTCACAAAATATTAATTACGTCACAAAATACATAACGTCACAAAAATAAATGACGTCACAAAATATTAATCACGTCACAAAATGCATAACGTCACAAAATAAATGACGTCAAAAAATACATAACGTCACAAAAATAAATGACGTCACAAAATACATAACGTCACAAAAATAAATGACGTCACAAAATACATAACGTCAAAAAAATAAATGACGTCACAAAATACATAACGTCACAAAAATAAATGACGTCACAAAATACATAACGTCACAAAAATAAATGACGTCACAAAATACATAACGTCACAAAAATAAATGACGTCACAAAAATTAATTAAGTCACAAAATACATAACGTCACAAAAATGAATTACGTCACAAAATACATAACGTCACAAAATACATAACGTCACAAAATACATAACGTCACAAAATACATAACGTCACAAAAATAAATGGCGACACAAAATACATAACGTCAAAAAAATAAATGACGTCACAAAATACATAACGTCACAAAAATAAATGACGTCACAAAATACATAACGTCACAAAAAAATGACGTCACAAAATACATAACGTCACAAAAATAAATGACGTCACAAAATACAAAACGTCACAAAATACATAACGTCACAAAAATAAATGACGTAACAAAATACATAACGTCACAAAAATAAATGACGTCACAAAATACTTAACGTCACAAAAATAAATGACGTCACAAAATACATAACGTCACAAAAATAAATGACGTCACAAAATACATAACGTCACAAAAATAAATGACGTCACAAAATACATAACGTCACAAAAATAAATGACGTCACAAAATACATAACGTCACAAAAATAAATGACGTCACAAAAATTAATTAAGTCACAAAATACATAACGTCACAAAAATGAATTACGTCACAAAATACATAACGTCACAAAATACATAACGTCACAAAATACATAACGTCACAAAAATAAATGGCGTCACAAAATACATAACGTCAAAAAAATAAATGACGTCACAAAATACATAACGTCACAAAAATAAATGACGTCACAAAATACATAACGTCACAAAAATAAATGACGTCACAAAATACATAACGTCAAAAAAATTGATGACGTCACAAAATACATAACGTCACAAAAATAAATGACGTCACAAAATACATAACGTCACAAAAATAAATGACGTCACAAAATACATAACGTCACAAAAATAAATGACGTCACAAAAATTAATTAAGTCACAAAATACATAACGTCACAAAAATGAATTACGTCACAAAATACATAACGTCACAAAATACATAACGTCACAAAAATAAATGGCGTCACATAATACATAACGTCAAAAAAATAAATGACGTCACAAAATACATACCGTCACAAAATACATAACTTCACAAAAATAAATGACGTCACAAAAATTAATTACGTCACAAAATACATAACGTCACAAAAATAAATGACGTCACAAAATACATAACGTCACAAAAATAAATGGCGTCACAAAATACATAACGTAACAAAAATAAATGACGTCACAAAATACATAACGTCACAAAAAAATGACGTCACAAAATACATAACGTCACAAAAAAAAGACGTCACAAAATACATAACGTCACAAAAATAAATGACGTCACAAAATATTAATTACGTCACAAAATACATAACGTTACAAAAATAAATGACGTCACAAAATATTAATTACATCACAAAATACATAACGTCACAAAAATAAATGACGTCACAAAATACATAACTTCATAAAAATAAATGACGTCACAAAAATTAATTACGTCACAAAATACATAACGTCACAAAAATAAATGACGTCACAAAATACATAACGTCACAAAAATAAATGACGTAACAAAATACATAACGTCACAAAAATAAATGACGTCACAAAATACATAACGTCACAAAAAAATGACGTCACAAATTACATATCGTCACAAAAAAAGACGTCACAAAATACATATCGTCACAAAAATAAATGACGTCACAAATTATTAATTACGTCACAAATTACATAACGTCACAAAAATAAATGACGTCACAAAATACATAACGTCACAAAAACATAACGTCACAAAAATAAATGACGTCACAAAATACATAACGTCACAAAAATAAATGACGTCACAAAATACATAACGTCACAAAAATAAATGACGTCACAAAATATTAATTACGTCACAAAATACATAACGTCACAAAAATAAATGACGTCACAAAATACATAACGTCACAAAATACATAACGTCATAAAAATAAATAACGTCACAAAATACATAACGTCACAAAAATAAATGACGTCATAAAATACATAACGTCACAAAATACATAACGTCACAAAAATAAATGACGTCACAAAATACATAACGTCACAAAAATAAATGACGTCACAAAATACTTAACGTCACAAAAATAAATGACGTCACAAAATACATAACGTCACAAAAATAAATGACGTCACAAAATACATAACGTCACATAAATAAATGACGTCACAAAATACATAACGTCACAAAAATAAATGACGTCATAAAATACATAACGTCACAAAATACATAACGTCACAAAAATAAATGACGTCACAAAATACATAACGTCACAAAAATAAATGACGTCACAAAATACTTAACGTCACAAAAATAAATGACGTCACAAAATACATAACGTCACAAAAATAAATGACGTCACAAAATACATAACGTCACAAAAATAAATGATGTCACAAAATACATAACGTTACAAAAATAAATGACGTCACAAAATATTAATTACGTCTCAAAATACATAACGTCACAAAAATAAATGACGTCACAAAATATTAATCACGTCACAAAATGCATAACGTCACAAAAATAAATGACGTCAAAAAATACATAACGTCACAAAAATAAATGACGTCACAAAAATTAATTAAGTCACAAAATACATAACGTCACAAAAATAAATTACATCACAAAATACATAACGTCACAAAATACATAACGTCACAAAAATAAATGGCGTCACAAAATACATAACGTCAAAAAAATGACGTCAGAAAATACATAACGTCACAAAAATAAATGACGTCACAAAATACATAACGTCACAAAAATAAATGACGTCACATAATACATAACGTCACAAAAATAAATGGCGTCACAAAATACATAACGTCAAAAAAATGACGTCAGAAAATACATAACGTCACAAAAATAAATGACGTCACAAAATACATAACGTCAAAAAAATAAATGACGTCACAAAATACATAACGTCACAAAAATAAATGACGTCACAAAATACATAACGTCACAAAAATAAATGACGTCACAAAATACATAACGTCACAAAAAATGACGTCACAAAATACATAACGTCACAAAAAAAGACGTCACAAAATACATAACGTCACAAAAATAAATGACGTCACAAAATATTAATTACGTCAAAAAATACATAACGTCACAAAAATAAATGACGTCACAAAATACATAACGTCACAAAAATAAATGACGTAACAAAATACATAACGTCACAAAAATAAATGACGTCACAAAATACTTAAAGTCACAAAAATAAATGACGTCACAAAATACATAACGTCACAAAAATAAATGACGTCACAAAATACATAACGTCACAAAAATAAATGACGTCACAAAATACATAACGTCAAAAAAATAAATGACGTCACAAAATACATAACGTCACAAAAATAAATGACGTCACAAAATACATAACGTCACAAAAATAAATGACGTCACAAAATACATAACGTCACAAAAATAAATGACGTCACAAAATACATAACGTCACAAAAATAAATGACGTCACAAAATACATAACGTCACAAAAATAAATGACGTCACAAAATATTAATTACGTCAAAAAATACATAACGTCACAAAAATAAATGACGTCACAAAATACATAACTTCACAAAAATAAATGACGTCACAAAATACATAACGTCAAAAAAATAAATGACGTCACAAAATACATAACGTCACAAAAATAAATGACGTCACAAAATACATAACGTCACAAAAATAAATGACGTCACAAAATACATAACGTCACAAAAATAAATGACGTCACAAAAATTAATTAAGTCACAAAATACATAACGTCACAAAAATGAATTACGTCACAAAATACATAACGTCACAAAATACATAACGTCACAAAATACATAACGTCACAAAAATAAATGGCGTCACAAAATACATAACGTCAAAAAAATAAATGACGTCACAAAATACATAACGTCACAAAAATAAATGACGTCACAAAATACATAACGTCACAAAAATAAATGACGTCACAAAATACATAACGTCACAAAAATAAATGACGACACAAAAATTAATTAAGTCACAAAATACATAACGTCACAAAAATAAATGACGTCACAAAATACATAACGTCACAAAAATAAATGACGTCACAAAATACATAACGTCAAAAAAATAAATGACGTCACAAAATACATAACGTCACAAAAATAAATGACGTCACAAAATACATAACGTCACAAAAATAAATGACGTCACAAAATACATAACGTCACAAAAATAAATGACGTCACAAAAATTAATTAAGTCACAAAATACATAACGTCACAAAAATGAATTACGTCACAAAATACATAACGTCACAAAATACATAACGTCACAAAAATAAATGGCGTCACATAATACATAACGTCAAAAAAATAAATGACGTCACAAAATACATACCGTCACAAAATACATAACTTCACAAAAATAAATGACGTCACAAAAATTAATTACGTCACAAAATACATAACGTCACAAAAATAAATGACGTCACAAAATACCTACCGTCACAAAATACATAACTTCACAAAAATAAATGACGTCACAAAAATAAATGACGTCACAAAATACATAACGTCACAAAAATAAATGACGTAACAAAATACATAACGTCACAAAATACATAACGTCACAAAAAAATGACGTCACAAATTACATATCGTCACAAAAAAAGACGTCACAAAATACATAACGTCACAAAAATAAATGACGTCACAAATTATTAATTACGTCACAAATTACATAACGTCACAAAAATAAATGACGTCACAAAATACATAACGTCACAAAAACATAACGTCACAAAAATAAATGACGTCACAAAATACATAACGTCACAAAAATAAATGACGTCACAAAATACATAACGTCACAAAAATAAATGACGTCACAAAATATTAATTACGTCACAAAATACATAACGTCACAAAAATAAATGACGTCACAAAATACATAACGTCACAAAATACATAACGTCATAAAAATAAATAACGTCACAAAATACATAACGTCACAAAAATAAATGACGTCATAAAATACATAACGTCACAAAATACATAACGTCACAAAAATAAATGACGTCACAAAATACATAACGTCACAAAAATAAATGACGTCACAAAATACTTAACGTCACAAAAATAAATGACGTCACAAAATACATAACGTCACAAAAATAAATGACGTCACAAAATACATAACGTCACATAAATAAATGACGTCACAAAATACATAACGTCACAAAAATAAATGACGTCATAAAATACATAACGTCACAAAATACATAACGTCACAAAAATAAATGACGTCACAAAATACATAACGTCACAAAAATAAATGACGTCACAAAATACTTAACGTCACAAAAATAAATGACGTCACAAAATACATAACGTCACAAAAATAAATGACGTCACAAAATACATAACGTCACAAAAATAAATGATGTCACAAAATACATAACGTTACAAAAATAAATGACGTCACAAAATATTAATTACGTCACAAAATACATAACGTCACAAAAATAAATGACGTCACAAAATATTAATCACGTCACAAAATGCATAACGTCACAAAAATAAATGACGTCAAAAAATACATAACGTCACAAAAATAAATGACGTCACAAAAATTAATTAAGTCACAAAATACATAACGTCACAAAAATAAATTACATCACAAAATACATAACGTCACAAAATACATAACGTCACAAAAATAAATGGCGTCACAAAATACATAACGTCAAAAAAATGACGTCAGAAAATACATAACGTCACAAAAATAAATGACGTCACAAAATACATAACGTCACAAAAATAAATGACGTCACATAATACATAACGTCACAAAAATAAATGGCGTCACAAAATACATAACGTCAAAAAAATGACGTCAGAAAATACATAACGTCACAAAAATAAATGACGTCACAAAATACATAACGTCAAAAAAATAAATGACGTCACAAAATACATAACGTCACAAAAATAAATGACGTCACAAAATACATAACGTCACAAAAATAAATGACGTCACAAAATACATAACGTCACAAAAAATGACGTCACAAAATACATAACGTCACAAAAAAAAGACGTCACAAAATACATGACGTCACAAAAATAAATGACGTCACAAAATATTAATTACGTCAAAAAATACATAACGTCACAAAAATAAATAACGTCACAAAATACATAACGTCACAAAAATAAATGACGTAACAAAATACATAACGTCACAAAAATAAATGACGTCACAAAATACTTAACGTCACAAAAATAAATGACGTCACAAAATACATAACGTCACAAAAATAAATGACGTCACAAAATACATAACGTCACAAAAATAAATGACGTCACAAAATACATAACGTCAAAAAAATAAATGACGTCACAAAATACATAACGTCACAAAAATAAATGACGTCACAAAATACATAACGTCACAAAAATAAATGACGTCACAAAATACATAACGTCACAAAAATAAATGACGTCACAAAATACATAACGTCACAAAAATAAATGACGTCACAAAATACATAACGTCACAAAAATAAATGACGTCACAAAATATTAATTACGTCAAAAAATACATAACGTCACAAAAATAAATGACGTCACAAAATACATAACTTCACAAAAATAAATGACGTCACAAAATACATAACGTCAAAAAAATAAATGACGTCACAAAATACATAACGTCACAAAAATAAATGACGTCACAAAATACATAACGTCACAAAAATAAATGACGTCACAAAATACATAACGTCACAAAAATAAATGACGTCACAAAAATTAATTAAGTCACAAAATACATAACGTCACAAAAATGAATTACGTCACAAAATACATAACGTCACAAAATACATAACGTCACAAAATACATAACGTCACAAAAATAAATGGCGTCACAAAATACATAACGTCAAAAAAATAAATGACGTCACAAAATACATAACGTCACATAAATAAATGACGTCACAAAATACATAACGTCACAAAAATAAATGACGTCACAAAATACATAACGTCACAAAAATAAATGACGACACAAAAATTAATTAAGTCACAAAATACATAACTTCACAAAAATAAATGACGTCACAAAAATTAATTACGTCACAAAATACATAACGTCACAAAAATAAATGACGTCACAAAATATTAATTACGTCACAAAATACATAACGTCACAAAAATAAATGACGTCACAAAATACATAACGTCACAAAATACATAACGTCATAAAAATAAATAACGTCACAAAATACATAACGTCACAAAAATAAATGACGTCATAAAATACATAACGTCACAAAAATAAATGACGTCACAAAATACATAACGTCACAAAAATAAATGACGTCACATAATACTTAACGTCACAAAAATAAATGACGTCACAAAATACATAACGTCACAAAAATAAATGACGTCACAAAATACATAACGTCACAAAAATATATGACGTCACAAAATACATAACGTCACAAAAATAAATGACGTCATAAAATACATAACGTCACAAATTACATAACGTCACAAAAATAAATGACGTCACAAAATACATAACGTCACAAAAATAAATGACGTCACAAAATACTTAACGTCACAAAAATAAATGACGTCACAAAATACATAACGTCACAAAAATAAATGACGTCACAAAATACATAACGTCACAAAAATAAATGATGTCACAAAATACATAACGTCACAAAAATAAATGACGTCACAAAATACATAACGTTACAAAAATAAATGACGTCACAAAATATTAATTACGTCACAAAATATATAACGTCACAAAAATAAATGACGTCACAAAATATTAATCACGTCACAAAATGCTTAACGTCACAAAAATAAATGACGTCAAAAAATACATAACGTCACAAAAATTAATGACGTCACAAAAATTAATTAAGTCACAAAATACATAACGTCACAAAAATAAATTACGTCACAAAATACATAACGTCACAAAATACATAACGTCACAAAAATAAATGGCGTCACAAAATACATAACGTCAAAAAAATGAAGTCAGAAAATACATAACGTCACAAAAATAAATGACGTCACAAAATACATAACTTCACAAAAATAAATGACGTCACAAAATACATAACGTCACAAAAATAAATGACGTCACAAAATACATAACGTCACAAAAATAAATGACGTCACAAAATACATAACGTCACAAAAAAATGACGTCACAAATTACATAACGTCACAAAAAAGACGTCACAAAATACATAGCGTCACAAAAATAAATGACGTCACAAATTATTAATTACGTCACAAAATACATAACGTCACGAAAATAAATGACGTCACAAAATACATAACGTCACAAAAACATAACGTCACTAAAATAAATGACGTCACAAAATACATAACGTCACAAAAATAAATGACGTCACAAAATACATAACGTCACAAAAATAAATGACGTCACAAAATACATAACGTCACAAAAATAAATGACGTCACAATATATTAATGACGTCACAAAATACATAACGTCACAAAAATAAATGACGTCACAAAATACATAACGTCACAAAATACATAACGTCATAAAAATAAATAACGTCACAAAATACATAACGTCACAAAAATAAATGACGTAATAAAATACATAACGTCACAAAATACATAACGTCACAAAAATAAATGACGTCACAAAATGCATAACGTCACAAAAATAAATGACGTCACAAAATACTTAACGTCACAAAAATAAATGACGTCACAAAATACATAACGTCACAAAAATAAATGACGTCACAAAATACATAACGTCACAAAAATAAATGACGTCACAAAATACATAACGTCACAAAAATAAATGACGTCATAAAATACATAACGTCACAAAATACATAACGTCACAAAAATAAATGACGTCACAAAATACATAACGTCACAAAAATAAATGACGTCACAAAATACTTAACGTCACAAAAATAAATGACGTCACAAAATACATAACGTCACAAAAATAAATGACGTCACAAAATACATAACGTCACAAAAATAAATGACGTCACAAAATACATAACGTCACAAAAATAAATGACGTAATAAAATACATAACGTCACAAAATACATAACGTCACAAAAATAAATGACGTCACAAAATACATAACGTCACAAAAATAAATGACGTCACAAAATACATAACGTCACAAAAATAAATGACGTCACAAAATACATAACGTCACAAAAATAAATGACGTCACAAAAATTAATTAAGTCACAAAATACATAACGTCACAAAAATGAATTACATCACAAAATACATAACGTCACAAAATACATAACGTCACAAAATACATAACGTAAAAAAAAAGAAATGACGTCACAAAATATTAATTACATCACAAAATACATAACGTCACAAAAATAAATGACGTCACAAAATACAAAACTTCATAAAAATAAATGACGTCACAAAAATTAATTACGTCACAAAATACATAACGTCACAAAAATAAATGACGTCACAAAAATAAATGACGTAACAAAATACATAGCGTCACAAAAATAAATGACGTCACAAAATACATAACGTCACAAAAAATGACGTCACAAATTACATAACGTCACAAAAAAGACGTCACAAAATACATAGCGTCACAAAAATAAATGACGTCACAAATTATTAATTACGTCACAAAATACATAACGTCACAAAAATAAATGACGTCACAAAATACATAACGTCACAAAAATAAATGACGTAATAAAATACATAACGTCACAAAATACATAACGTCACAAAAATAAATGACGTCACAAAATACATAACGTCACAAAAATAAATTACGTCACAAAATACATAACGTCACAAAATACATAACGTCACAAAAATAAATGGCGTCACAAAATACATAACGTCAAAAAAATGAAGTCAGAAAATACATAACGTCACAAAAATAAATGACGTCACAAAATACATAACTTCACAAAAATAAATGACGTCACAAAATACATAACGTCACAAAAATAAATGACGTCACAAAATACATAACGTCACAAAAATAAATGACGTCACAAAATACATAACGTCACAAAAAAATGACGTCACAAATTACATAACGTCACAAAAAAGACGTCACAAAATACATAGCGTCACAAAAATAAATGACGTCACAAATTATTAATTACGTCACAAAATACATAACGTCACGAAAATAAATGACGTCACAAAATACATAACGTCACAAAAACATAACGTCACTAAAATAAATGACGTCACAAAATACATAACGTCACAAAAATAAATGACGTCACAAAATACATAACGTCACAAAAATAAATGACGTCACAAAATACATAACGTCACAAAAATAAATGACGTCACAATATATTAATGACGTCACAAAATACATAACGTCACAAAAATAAATGACGTCACAAAATACATAACGTCACAAAATACATAACGTCATAAAAATAAATAACGTCACAAAATACATAACGTCACAAAAATAAATGACGTAATAAAATACATAACGTCACAAAATACATAACGTCACAAAAATAAATGACGTCACAAAATGCATAACGTCACAAAAATAAATGACGTCACAAAATACTTAACGTCACAAAAATAAATGACGTCACAAAATACATAACGTCACAAAAATAAATGACGTCACAAAATACATAACGTCACAAAAATAAATGACGTCACAAAATACATAACGTCACAAAAATAAATGACGTCATAAAATACATAACGTCACAAAATACATAACGTCACAAAAATAAATGACGTCACAAAATACATAACGTCACAAAAATAAATGACGTCACAAAATACTTAACGTCACAAAAATAAATGACGTCACAAAATACATAACGTCACAAAAATAAATGACGTCACAAAATACATAACGTCACAAAAATAAATGACGTCACAAAATACATAACGTCACAAAAATAAATGACGTAATAAAATACATAACGTCACAAAATACATAACGTCACAAAAATAAATGACGTCACAAAATACATAACGTCACAAAAATAAATGACGTCACAAAATACATAACGTCACAAAAATAAATGACGTCACAAAATACATAACGTCACAAAAATAAATGACGTCACAAAAATTAATTAAGTCACAAAATACATAACGTCACAAAAATGAATTACATCACAAAATACATAACGTCACAAAATACATAACGTCACAAAATACATAACGTAAAAAAAAAGAAATGACGTCACAAAATATTAATTACATCACAAAATACATAACGTCACAAAAATAAATGACGTCACAAAATACAAAACTTCATAAAAATAAATGACGTCACAAAAATTAATTACGTCACAAAATACATAACGTCACAAAAATAAATGACGTCACAAAAATAAATGACGTAACAAAATACATAGCGTCACAAAAATAAATGACGTCACAAAATACATAACGTCACAAAAAATGACGTCACAAATTACATAACGTCACAAAAAAGACGTCACAAAATACATAGCGTCACAAAAATAAATGACGTCACAAATTATTAATTACGTCACAAAATACATAACGTCACAAAAATAAATGACGTCACAAAATACATAACGTCACAAAAACATAACGTCACAAAAATAAATGACGTCACAAAATACATAACGTCACAAAAATAAATGACGTCACAAAATACATAACGTCACAAAAATAAATGACGTCACAAAATACATAACGTCACAAAAATAAATGACGTCACAAAATATTAATGACGTCACAAAATACATAACGTCACAAAAATAAATGACGTCACAAAATACATAACGTCACAAATTACATAACGTCATAAAAATAAATAACGTCACAAAATACATAACGTCACAAAAATAAATGACGTAATAAAATACATAACGTCACAAAATACATAACGTCACAAAAATAAATGACGTCACAAAATACATAACGTCACAAAAATAAATGACGTCACAAAATACATAACGTCACAAAAATAAATGACGTCACAAAATACATAACGTCACAAAAATAAATGACGTCACAAAATACATAACGTCACAAAAATAAATGACGTCACAAAATATTAATGACGTCACAAAATACATAACGTCACAAAAATAAATGACGTCACAAAATACATAACGTCACAAATTACATAACGTCATAAAAATAAATAACGTCACAAAATACATAGCGTCACAAAAATAAATGACGTCACAAATTATTAATTACGTCACAAAATACATAACGTCACAAAAATAAATGACGTCACAAAATACATAACGTCACAAAAATAAATGACGTCACAAAATACATAACGTCACAAAAATAAATGACGTCACAAAATACATAACGTCACAAAAATAAATGACGTCACAAAATATTAATGACGTCACAAAATACATAACGTCACAAAAATAAATGACGTCACAAAATACATAACGTCACAAATTACATAACGTCATAAAAATAAATAACGTCACAAAATACATAACGTCACAAAAATAAATGACGTAATAAAATACATAACGTCACAAAATACATAACGTCACAAAAATAAATGACGTCACAAAATACATAACGTCACAAAAATAAATGACGTCACAAAATACTTAACGTCACAAAAATAAATGACGTCACAAAATACATAACGTCACAAAAATAAATGACGTCACAAAATACATAACGTCACAAAAATAAATGACGTCACAAAATACATAACGTCACAAAAATAAATGACGTCATAAAATACATAACGTCACACAATACATAACGTCACAAAAATAAATGACGTCACAAAATACATAACGTCACAAAAATAAATGACGTGACAAAATACTTAACGTCACAAAAATAAATGACGTCACAAAATACATAACGTCACAAAAATAAATGACGTCACAAAATACATAACGTCACAAAAATAAATGATGTCACAAAATACATAACGTCACAAAAATAAATGACGTCACAAAATACATAACGTTACAAAATAAATGACGTCACAAAATATTAATTACGTCACAAAATACATAACTTCACAAAAATAAATGACGTCACAAAATATTAATCACGTCACAAAATGCATAACGTCACAAAAATAAATGACGTCAAAAAATACATAACGTCACAAAAATAAATGACGTCACAAAAATTAATTAAGTCACAAAATACATAACGTCACAAAAATAAATTACGTCACAAAATACATAACGTCACAAAAATAAATTACGTCACAAAATACATAACGTCACAAAATACATAACGTCACAAAAATAAATGGCGTCACAAAATACATAACGTCAAAAAAATGACGTCACAAAATACATAACGTCACAAAAATAAATGACGTCACAAAATACATAACGTCACAAAAATAAATGACGTCACAAAATACATAACGTCACAAAAATAAATGACGTCACAAAATACATAACGTCACAAAAATAAATGACGTCATAAAAATTAATTAAGTCACAAAATACATAACGTCAAAAAAATAAATGACGTCACAAAATACATAACGTCACAAAAATAAATGACGTCACAAAATACATAGCGTCACAAAAATAAATGACGTCACAAAATACATAACGTCACAAAAAATGACGTCACAAAATACATAACGTCACAAAAAAAAGACGTCACAAAATACATAACGTCACAAAAATAAATGACGTCACAAAATATTAATTACGTCAAAAAATACATAACGTCACAAAAATAAATGACGTCACAAAATACATGACGTCACAAAAACATAACGTCACAAAAATAAATGACGTCACAAAATACATAACGTCACAAAAATAAATGACGTCACAAAATACATAACGTCACAAACAAATGACGTCACAAAATACATAACGTCACAAAAATAAATGACGTCACAAAATATTAATTACGTCAAAAAATACATAACGTCACAAAAATAAATGACGTAACAAAATACATAACGTCACAAAAATAAATGACGTCACAAAATACTTAACGTCACCAAAATAAATGACGTCACAAAATACATAACGTCACAAAATACATAACGTCACAAAAATAAATGACGTCACAAAATACATAACGTCACAAAAATAAATGACGTCACAAAATACATAACGTCACAAAAATAAATGACGTCACAAAATATTAATTACGTCAAAAAATACATAACGTCACAAAAATAAATGACGTCACAAAATACATAACTTCACAAAAATAAATGACGTCACAAAATACATAACGTCAAAAAAATAAATGACGTCACAAAATACATAACGTCACAAAAATAAATGACGTCACAAAATACATAACGTCACAAAAATAAATGACGTCACAAAATACATAACGTCACAAAAATAAATGACGTCACAAAAATTAATTAAGTCACAAAATACATAACGTCACAAAAATGAATTACGTCACAAAATACATAACGTCACAAAATACATAACGTCACAAAATACATAACGTCACAAAAATAAATGGCGTCACAAAATACATAACGTCAAAAAAATAAATGACGTCACAAAATACATAACGTCACAAAAATAAATGACGTCACAAAATACATAACGTCACAAAAATAAATGACGTCACAAAATACATAACGTCACAAAAATAAATGACGACACAAAAATTAATTAAGTCACAAAATACATAACTTCACAAAAATAAATGACGTCACAAAAATTAATTACGTCACAAAATACATAACGTCACAAAAATAAATGACGTCACAAAATATTAATTACGTCACAAAATACATAACGTCACAAAAATAAATGACGTCACAAAATACATAACGTCACAAAATACATAACGTCATAAAAATAAATAACGTCACAAAATACATAACGTCACAAAAATAAATGACGTCATAAAATACATAACGTCACAAAAATAAATGACGTCACAAAATACATAACGTCACAAAAATAAATGACGTCACAAAATACTTAACGTCACAAAAATAAATGACGTCACAAAATACATAACGTCACAAAAATAAATGACGTCACAAAATACATAACGTCACAAAAATATATGACGTCACAAAATACATAACGTCACAAAAATAAATGACGTCATAAAATACATAACGTCACAAAATACATAACGTCACAAAAATAAATGACGTCACAAAATACATAACGTCACAAAAATAAATGACGTCACAAAATACTTAACGTCACAAAAATAAATGACGTCACAAAATACATAACGTCACAAAAATAAATGACGTCACAAAATACATAACGTCACAAAAATAAATGATGTCACAAAATACATAACGTCACAAAAATAAATGACGTCACAAAATACATAACGTTACAAAAATAAATGACGTCACAAAATATTAATTACGTCACAAAATATATAACGTCACAAAAATAAATGACGTCACAAAATATTAATCACGTCACAAAATGCTTAACGTCACAAAAATAAATGACGTCAAAAAATACATAACGTCACAAAAATTAATGACGTCACAAAAATTAATTAAGTCACAAAATACATAATGTCACAAAAATAAATTACGTCACAAAATACATAACGTCACAAAATACATAACGTCACTAAAATAAATGGCGTCACAAAATACATAACGTCAAAAAAATGAAGTCAGAAAATACATAACGTCACAAAAATAAATGACGTCACAAAATACATAACGTCACAAAAATAAATGACGTCACAAAATACATAACGTCACAAAAATAAATGACGTCACAAAATACATAACGTCACAAAAATAAATGACGTCACAAAATACATAACGTCACAAAAAAATGACGTCACAAATTACATAACGTCACAAAAAAGACGTCACAAAATACATAGCGTCACAAAAATAAATGACGTCACAAATTATTAATTACGTCACAAAATACATAACGTCACGAAAATAAATGACGTCACAAAATACATAACGTCACAAAAACATAACGTCACAAAAATAAATGACGTCACAAAATACATAACGTCACAAAAATAAATGACGTCACAAAATACATAACGTCACAAAAATAAATGACGTCACAAAATACATAACGTCACAAAAATAAATGACGTCACAATATATTAATGACGTCACAAAATACATAACGTCACAAAAATAAATGACGTCACAAAATACATAACGTCACAAAATACATAACGTCATAAAAATAAATGACGTAATAAAATACATAACGTCACAAAATACATAACGTCACAAAAATAAATGACGTCACAAAATACATAACGTCACAAAAATAAATGACGTCACAAAATACTTAACGTCACAAAAATAAATGACGTCACAAAATACATAACGTCACAAAAATAAATGACGTCACAAAATACATAACGTCACAAAAATAAATGACGTCACAAAATACATAACGTCACAAAAATAAATGACGTCATAAAATACATAACGTCACACAATACATAACGTCACAAAAATAAATGACGTCACAAAATACATAACGTCACAAAAATAAATGACGTGACAAAATACTTAACGTCACAAAAATAAATGACGTCACAAAATACATAACGTCACAAAAATAAATGACGTCACAAAATACATAACGTCACAAAAATAAATGATGTCACAAAATACATAACGTCACAAAAATAAATGACGTCACAAAATACATAACGTTACAAAATAAATGACGTCACAAAATATTAATTACGTCACAAAATACATAACTTCACAAAAATAAATGACGTCACAAAATATTAATCACGTCACAAAATGCATAACGTCACAAAAATAAATGACGTCAAAAAATACATAACGTCACAAAAATAAATGACGTCACAAAAATTAATTAAGTCACAAAATACATAACGTCACAAAAATAAATTACGTCACAAAATACATAACGTCACAAAAATAAATTACGTCACAAAATACATAACGTCACAAAATACATAACGTCACAAAAATAAATGGCGTCACAAAATACATAACGTCAAAAAAATGACGTCACAAAATACATAACGTCACAAAAATAAATGACGTCACAAAATACATAACGTCACAAAAATAAATGACGTCACAAAATACATAACGTCACAAAAATAAATGACGTCATAAAAATTAATTAAGTCACAAAATACATAACGTCAAAAAAATAAATGACGTCACAAAATACATAACGTCACAAAAATAAATGACGTCACAAAATACATAACGTCACAAAAATAAATGACGTCACAAAATACATAACGTCACAAAAAATGACGTCACAAAATACATAACGTCACAAAAAAAAGACGTCACAAAATACATAACGTCACAAAAATAAATGACGTCACAAAATATTAATTACGTCAAAAAATACATAACGTCACAAAAATAAATGACGTCACAAAATACATGACGTCACAAAAACATAACGTCACAAAAATAAATGACGTCACAAAATACATAACGTCACAAAAATAAATGACGTCACAAAATACATAACGTCACAAACAAATGACGTCACAAAATACATAACGTCACAAAAATAAATGACGTCACAAAATATTAATTACGTCAAAAAATACATAACGTCACAAAAATAAATGACGTAACAAAATACATAACGTCACAAAAATAAATGACGTCACAAAATACTTAACGTCACCAAAATAAATGACGTCACAAAATACATAACGTCACAAAATACATAACGTCACAAAAATAAATGACGTCACAAAATACATAACGTCACAAAAATAAATGACGTCACAAAATACATAACGTCACAAAAATAAATGACGTCACAAAATATTAATTACGTCAAAAAATACATAACGTCACAAAAATAAATGACGTCACAAAATACATAACTTCACAAAAATAAATGACGTCACAAAATACATAACGTCAAAAAAATAAATGACGTCACAAAATACATAACGTCACAAAAATAAATGACGTCACAAAATACATAACGTCACAAAAATAAATGACGTCACAAAATACATAACGTCACAAAAATAAATGACGTCACAAAAATTAATTAAGTCACAAAATACATAACGTCACAAAAATGAATTACGTCACAAAATACATAACGTCACAAAATACATAACGTCACAAAATACATAACGTCACAAAAATAAATGGCGTCACAAAATACATAACGTCAAAAAAATAAATGACGTCACAAAATACATAACGTCACAAAAATAAATGACGTCACAAAATACATAACGTCACAAAAATAAATGACGTCACAAAATACATAACGTCACAAAAATAAATGACGACACAAAAATTAATTAAGTCACAAAATACATAACTTCACAAAAATAAATGACGTCACAAAAATTAATTACGTCACAAAATACATAACGTCACAAAAATAAATGACGTCACAAAATATTAATTACGTCACAAAATACATAACGTCACAAAAATAAATGACGTCACAAAATACATAACGTCACAAAATACATAACGTCATAAAAATAAATACGTCACAAAATACATAACGTCACAAAAATAAATGACGTCATAAAATACATAACGTCACAAAAATAAATGACGTCACAAAATACATAACGTCACAAAAATAAATGACGTCACAAAATACTTAACGTCACAAAAATAAATGACGTCACAAAATACATAACGTCACAAAAATAAATGACGTCACAAAATACATAACGTCACAAAAATATATGACGTCACAAAATACATAACGTCAGAAAAATAAATGACGTCATAAAATACATAACGTCACAAAATACATAACGTCACAAAAATAAATGACGTCACAAAATACATAACGTCACAAAAATAAATGACGTCACAAAATACTTAACGTCACAAAAATAAATGACGTCACAAAATACATAACGTCACAAAAATAAATGACGTCACAAAATACATAACGTCACAAAAATAAATGATGTCACAAAATACATAACGTCACAAAAATAAATGACGTCACAAAATACATAACGTTACAAAAATAAATGACGTCACAAAATATTAATTACGTCACAAAATATATAACGTCACAAAAATAAATGACGTCACAAAATATTAATCACGTCACAAAATGCTTAACGTCACAAAAATAAATGACGTCAAAAAATACATAACGTCACAAAAATTAATGACGTCACAAAAATTAATTAAGTCACAAAATACATAACGTCACAAAAATAAATTACGTCACAAAATACATAACGTCACAAAATACATAACGTCACAAAAATAAATGGCGTCACAAAATACATAACGTCAAAAAAATGAAGTCAGAAAATACATAACGTCACAAAAATAAATGACGTCACAAAATACATAACGTCACAAAAATAAATGACGTCACAAAATACATAACGTCACAAAAATAAATGACGTCACAAAATACATAACGTCACAAAAATAAATGACGTCACAAAATACATAACGTCACAAAAAAATGACGTCACAAATTACATAACGTCACAAAAAAGACGTCACAAAATACATAGCGTCACAAAAATAAATGACGTCACAAATTATTAATTACGTCACAAAATACATAACGTCACGAAAATAAATGACGTCACAAAATACATAACGTCACAAAAACATAACGTCACAAAAATAAATGACGTCACAAAATACATAACGTCTCAAAAATAAATGACGTCACAAAATACATAACGTCACAAAAATAAATGACGTCACAAAGTACATAACGTCACAAAAATAAATGACGTAATAAAATACATAACGTCACAAAATACATAACGTCACAAAAATAAATGACGTCACAAAATACATAACGTCACAAAAATAAATGACGTCACAAAATACATAACGTCACAAAAATAAATGACGTCACAAAATACATAACGTCACAAAAATAAATGACGTCAAAAAAATTAATTAAGTCACAAAATACATAACGTCACAAAAATGAATTACATCACAAAATACATAACGTCATAAAATACATAACGTCACAAAATACATAACGTAAAAAAAAAGAAATGACGTCACAAAATATTAATTACATCACAAAATACATAACGTCACAAAAATAAATGACGTCACAAAATACATAACTTCATAAAAATAAATGACGTCACAAAAATTAATTACGTCACAAAATACATAACGTCACAAAAATAAATGACGTCACAAAAATAAATGACGTAACAAAATACATAGCGTCACAAAAATAAATGACGTCACAAAATACATAACGTCACAAAAAATGACGTCACAAATTACATAACGTCACAAAAAAGACGTCACAAAATACATAGCGTCACAAAAATAAATGACGTCACAAATTATTAATTACGTCACAAAATACATAACGTCACAAAAATAAATGACGTCACAAAATACATAACGTCACAAAAACATAACGTCACAAAAATAAATGACGTCACAAAATACATAACGTCACAAAAATAAATGACGTCACAAAATACATAACGTCACAAAAATAAATGACGTCACAAAATACATAACGTCACAAAAATAAATGACGTCACAAAATATTAATGACGTCACAAAATACATAACGTCACAAAAATAAATGACGTCACAAAATACATAACGTCACAAATTACATAATGTCATAAAAATAAATAACGTCACAAAATACATAACGTCACAAAAATAAATGACGTAATAAAATACATAACGTCACAAAATACATAACGTCACAAAAATAAATGACGTCACAAAATACATAACGTCACAAAAATAAATGACGTCACAAAATACATAACGTCACAAAAATAAATGACGTTACAAAATACATAACGTCACAAAAATAAATGACGTCACAAAATATTAATGACGTCACAAAATACATAACGTCACAAAAATAAATGACGTCACAAAATACATAACGTCACAAATTACATAACGTCATAAAAATAAATAACGTCACAAAATACATAGCGTCACAAAAATAAATGACGTCACAAATTATTAATTACGTCACAAAATACATAACGTCACAAAAATAAATGACGTCACAAAATACATAACGTCACAAAAACATAACGTCACAAAAATAAATGACGTCACAAAATACATAACGTCACAAAAATAAATGACGTCACAAAATACATAACGTCACAAAAATAAATGACGTCACAAAATACAAAACGTCACAAAAATAAATGACGTCACAAAATATTAATGACGTCACAAAATACATAACGTCACAAAAATAAATGACGTCACAAAATACATAACGTCACAAATTACATAACGTCATAAAAATAAATAACGTCACAAAATACATAACGTCACAAAAATAAATGACGTAATAAAATACATAACGTTACAAAATACATAACTTCACAAAAATAAATGACGTCACAAAATACATAACGTCACAAAAATAAATGACGTCACAAAATACTTAACGTCACAAAAATAAATGACGTCACAAAATACATAACGTCACAAAAATAAATGACGTCACAAAATACATAACGTCACAAAAATAAATGACGTCACAAAATACATAACGTCACAAAAATACATGACGTCATAAAATACATAACGTCACACAATACATAACGTCACAAAAATAAATGACGTCACAAAATACATAACGTCACAAAAATAAATGACGTGACAAAATACTTAACGTCACAAAAATAAATGACGTCACAAAATACATAACGTCACAAAAATTAATGACGTCACAAAATACATAACGTCACAAAAATAAATGATGTCACAAAATACATAACGTCACAAAAATAAATGACGTCACAAAATACATAACGTTACAAAATAAATGACGTCACAAAATATTAATTACGTCACAAAATACATAACGTCACAAAAATAAATGACGTCACAAAATATTAATCACGTCACAAAATGCATAACGTCACAAAAATAAATGACGTCACAAAAATTAATTAAGTCACAAAATACATAACGTCACAAAAATAAATTACGTCACAAAATACATAACGTCACAAATATAAATTACGTCACAAAATACATAACGTCACAAAATACATAACGTCACAAAAATAAATGGCGTCACAAAATACATAACGTCAAAAAAATGACGTCACAAAATACATATCGTCACAAAAATAAATGACGTCACAAAATACATAACGTCACAAAAATAAATGACGTCACAAAATACATAACGTCACAAAAATAAATGACGTCATAAAAAATAATTAAGTCACAAAATACATAACGTCAAAAAAATAAATGACGTCACAAAATACATAACGTCACAAAAATAAATGACGTCACAAAATACATAACGTCACAAAAATAAATGACGTCACAAAATACATAACGTCACAAAAAATGACGTCACAAAATACATAACGTCACAAAAAAAGACGTCACAAAATACATAACGTCACAAAAATAAATGACGTCACAAAATATTAATTACGTCAAAAAATACATAACGTCACAAAAATAAATGACGTCACAAAATACATGACGTCACAAAAACATAACGTCACAAAAATAAATGACGTCACAAAATACATAACGTCACAAAAATAAATGACGTCACAAAATACATAACGTCACAAACAAATGACGTCACAAAATACATAACGTCACAAAAATAAATGACGTCACAAAATATTAATTACGTCAAAAAATACATAACGTCACAAAAATAAATGACGTAACAAAATACATAACGTCACAAAAATAAATGACGTCACAAAATACTTAACGTCACCAAAATAAATGACGTCACAAAATACATAACGTCACAAAATACATAACGTCACAAAAATAAATGACGTCACAAAATACATAACGTCACAAAAATAAATGACGTCACAAAATACATAATGTCACAAAAATAAATGGCGTCACAAAAATTAATTAAGTCACAAAATACATAACGTCACAAAAATAAATGACGTCACAAAAATTAATTAAGTCACAAAATACATAACTTCACAAAAATAAATGACGTCACAAAAATTAATTACGTCACAAAATACATAACGTCACAAAAATAAATGACGTCACAAAATACATAACGTCACAAAAATAAATGACGTAACAAAATACATAACGTCACAAAAATAAATGACGTCACAAAATACATAACGTTACAAAAATAAATGACGTCACAAAATATTAATTACGTCACAAAATACATAACGTCACAAAAATAAATGACGTCACAAAATATTAATCACGTCACAAAATGCATAACGTCACAAAAATAAATGACGTCAAAAAATACATAACGTCACAAAAATAAATGACGTCACAAAATACATAACGTCACAAAAATAAATGACGTAATAAAATACATAACGTCACAAAATAAATAACGTCACAAAAATAAATGACGTCACAAAATACATAACGTCACAAAAATAAATGACGTCACAAAATACATAACGTCACAAAAATAAATGACGTCACAAAAATTAATTAAGTCACAAAATACATAACGTCACAAAAATGAATTACGTCACAAAATACATAACGTCACAAAATACATAACGTCACAAAATACATAACGTTACAAAAATAAATGACGTCAAAAAATATTAATTACATCACAAAATACATAACGTCACAAAAATAAATGACGTCACAAAATACATAACGTCAAAAAAATGACGTCACAAAATACATATCGTCACAAAAATAAATGACGTCACAAAATACATAACGTCACAAAAATAAATGACGTCACAAAATACATAACGTCACAAAAATAAATGGCGTCACAAAAATTAATTAAGTCACAAAATACATAACGTCACAAAAATGAATTACGTCACAAAATACATAACGTCACAAAATACATAACGTCACAAAATACATAACGTCACAAAAATAAATGACGTCACAAAATATTAATCACGTCACAAAATGCATAACGTCACAAAAATAAATGACGCCACAAAAATTAATTAAGTCACAAAATACATAACGTCACAAAAATAAATTACGTCACAAAATACATAACGTCACAAATATAAATTACGTCACAAAATACATAACGTCACAAAATACATAACGTCACAAAAATAAATGGCGTCACAAAATACATAACGTCAAAAAAATGACGTCACAAAATACATATCGTCACAAAAATAAATGACGTCACAAAATACATAACGTCACAAAAATAAATGACGTCACAAAATACATAACGTCACAAAAATAAATGACGTCATAAAAAATAATTAAGTCACAAAATACATAACGTCAAAAAAATAAATGACGTCACAAAATACATAACGTCACAAAAATAAATGACGTCACAAAATACATAACGTCACAAAAATAAATGACGTCACAAAATACATAACGTCACAAAAAATGACGTCACAAAATACATAACGTCACAAAAAAAGACGTCACAAAATACATAACGTCACAAAAATAAATGACGTCACAAAATATTAATTACGTCAAAAAATACATAACGTCACAAAAATAAATGACGTCACAAAATACATGACGTCACAAAAACATAACGTCACAAAAATAAATGACGTCACAAAATACATAACGTCACAAAAATAAATGACGTCACAAAATACATAACGTCACAAACAAATGACGTCACAAAATACATAACGTCACAAAAATAAATGACGTCACAAAATATTAATTACGTCAAAAAATACATAACGTCACAAAAATAAATGACGTCACAAAATACATAACGTCACAAAAATAAATGACGTCACAAAATACTTAACGTCACCAAAATAAATGACGTCACAAAATACATAACGTCACAAAATACATAACGTCACAAAAATAAAAGACGTCACAAAATACATAACGTCACAAAAATAAATGACGTCACAAAATACATAATGTCACAAAAATAAATGGCGTCACAAAAATTAATTAAGTCACAAAATACATAACGTCACAAAAATAAATGACGTCACAAAAATTAATTAAGTCACAAAATACATAACTTCACAAAAATAAATGACGTCACAAAAATTAATTACGTCACAAAATACATAACGTCACAAAAATAAATGACGTCACAAAATACATAACGTCACAAAAATAAATGACGTAACAAAATACATAACGTCACAAAAATAAATGACGTCACAAAATACATAACGTTACAAAAATAAATGACGTCACAAAATATTAATTACGTCACAAAATACATAACGTCACAAAAATAAATGACGTCACAAAATATTAATCACGTCACAAAATGCATAACGTCACAAAAATAAATGACGTCAAAAAATACATAACGTCACAAAAATAAATGACGTCACAAAATACATAACGTCACAAAAATAAATGACGTAATAAAATACATAACGTCACAAAATAAATAACGTCACAAAAATAAATGACGTCACAAAATACATAACGTCACAAAAATAAATGACGTCACAAAATACATAACGTCACAAAAATAAATGACGTCACAAAAATTAATTAAGTCACAAAATACATAACGTCACAAAAATGAATTACGTCACAAAATACATAACGTCACAAAATACATAACGTCACAAAATACATAACGTTACAAAAATAAATGACGTCAAAAAATATTAATTACATCACAAAATACATAACGTCACAAAAATAAATGACGTCACAAAATACATAACTTCATAAAAATAAATGACGTCACAAAAATTAATTACGTCACAAAATACATAACGTCACAAAAATAAATGACGTCACAAAATACATAACGTCACAAAAATAAATGACGTAACAAAATACATAACGTCACAAAAATAAATGACGTCACAAAATACATAACGTCACAAAAAATGACGTCACAAATTACATAACGTCACAAAAAAGACGTCACAAAATACATAGCGTCACAAAAATAAATGACGTCACAAATTATTAATTACGTCACAAAATACATAACGTCACAAAAATAAATGACGTCACAAAATACATAACGTCACAAAAACATAACGTCACAAAAATAAATGACGTCACAAAATACATAACGTCACAAAAATAAATGACGTCACAAAATACATAACGTCACAAAAATAAATGACGTCACAAAATACATAACGTCACAAAAATAAATGACGTCACAAAATATTAATGACGTCACAAAAATAAATGACGTAACAAAATACATAACGTCACAAAAATAAATGACGTCACAAAATACATAACGTTACAAAAATAAATGACGTCACAAAATATTAATTACGTCACAAAATACATAACGTCACAAAAATAAATGACGTCACAAAATATTAATCACGTCACAAAATGCATAACGTCACAAAAATAAATGACGTAACAAAATACATAACGTCACAAAAATAAATGACGTCACAAAATACATGACGTCACAAAAATTAATTAAGTCACAAAATACATAACTTCACAAAAATAAATGACGTCACAAAATACATAACGTCACAAAAACATAACGTCACAAAAATAAATGACGTCACAAAATACATAACGTCACAAAAATAAATGACGTCACAAAATACATAACGTCACAAAAATAAATGACGTCACAAAATACATAACGTCACAAAAATAAATGACGTCACAAAATATTAATGACGTCACAAAAATAAATGACGTAACAAAATACATAACGTCACAAAAATAAATGACGTCACAAAATACATAACGTTACAAAAATAAATGACGTCACAAAATATTAATTACGTCACAAAATACATAACGTCACAAAAATAAATGACGTCACAAAATATTAATCACGTCACAAAATGCATAACGTCACAAAAATAAATGACGTAACAAAATACATAACGTCACAAAAATAAATGACGTCACAAAATACATGACGTCACAAAAATTAATTAAGTCACAAAATACATAACTTCACAAAAATAAATGACGTCACAAAAATTAATTACGTCACAAAATACATAACGTCACAAAAATAAATGACGTCACAAAATACATAACGTCACAAAAAAAAATGACGTAACAAAATACATAACGTCACAAAAATAAATGACGTCACAAAATACATAACGTTACAAAAATAAATGACGTCACAAAATATTAATTACGTCACAAAATACATAACGTCACAAGAATAAATGACGTCACAAAATATTAATCACGTCACAAAATGCATAACGTCACAAAAATAAATGACGTCAAAAAATACATAACGTCACAAAAATAAATGACGTCACAAAATACATAACGTCACAAAAATAAATGACGTAATAAAATACATAACGTCACAAAATAAATAACGTCACAAAAATAAATGACGTCACAAAATACATAACGTCACAAAAATAAATGACGTCACAAAATACATAACGTCACAAAAATAAATGACGTCACAAAAATTAATTAAGTCACAAAATACATAACGTCACAAAAATGAATTACGTCACAAAATACATAACGTCACAAAATACATAACGTCACAATATACATAACGTTACAAAAATAAATGACGTCACAAAATATTAATTACATCACAAAATACATAACGTCACAAAAATAAATGACGTCACAAAATACATAACTTCATAAAAATAAATGACGTCACAAAAATTAATTACGTCACAAAATACATAACGTCACAAAAATAAATGACGTCACAAAATACATAACGTCACAAAAATAAATGACGTAACAAAATACATAACGTCACAAAAATAAATGACGTCACAAAATACATAACGTCACAAAAAATGACGTCACAAATTACATAACGTCACAAAAAAGACGTCACAAAATACATAGCGTCACAAAAATAAATGACGTCACAAATTATTAATTACGTCACAAAATACATAACGTCACAAAAATAAATGACGTCACAAAATACATAACGTCACAAAAACATAACGTCACAAAAATAAATGACGTCACAAAATACATAACGTCACAAAAATAAATGACGTCACAAAATACATAACGTCACAAAAATAAATGACGTCACAAAATACATAACGTCACAAAAATAAATGACGTCACAAAATATTAATGACGTCACAAAATACATAACGTCACAAAAATAAATGACGTCACAAAATACATAACGTCACAAAATACTTAACGTCACAAAAATAAATGACGTCACAAAATACATAACGTCACAAAAATAAATGACGTCACAAAATACATAACGTCACAAAAATAAATGACGTCACAAAATACATAACGTCACAAAAATAAATGACGTCACAAAATATTAATTACGTCAAAAAATACATAACGTCACAAAAATAAATGACGTCACAAAATACATAACTTCACAAAAATAAATGACGTCACAAAATACATAACGTCAAAAAAATAAATGACGTCACAAAATACATAACGTCACAAAAATAAATGACGTCACAAAATACATAACGTCACAAAAATAAATGACGTCACAAAATACATAACGTCACAAAAATAAATGACGTCACAAAAATTAATTAAGTCACAAAAATAAATGACGTCACAAAATACATAACGTCACAAAAATAAATGACGTCACAAAAATTAATTAAGTCACAAAATACATAACGTCACAAAAATGAATTACGTCACAAAATACATAACGTCACAAAATACATAACGTCACAAAATACATAACGTCACAAAAATAAATGGCGTCACAAAATACATAACGTCAAAAAAATAAATGACGTCACAAAATACATAACGTCACAAAAATAAATGACGTCACAAAATACATAACGTCACAAAAATAAATGACGTCACAAAATACATAACGTCACAAAAATAAATGACGACACAAAAATTAATTAAGTCACAAAATACATAACTTCACAAAAATAAATGACGTCACAAAAATTAATTACGTCACAAAATACATAACGTCACAAAAATAAATGACGTCACAAAATACATAACGTCACAAAAATAAATGACGTCACAAAATACATAACGTCACAAAAATAAATGGCGTCACAAAAATTAATTAAGTCACAAAATACATAACGTCACAAAAATAAATGACGTCAGAAAAATTAATTAAGTCACAAAATACATAACGTCATAAAAATGAATTACGTCACAAAATACATAACGTCACAAAATACATAACGTCACAAAATACATAACGTCACAAAAATAAATGACGTCACAAAATACATAGCGTCACAAAAATAAATGACGTCACAAATTATTAATTACGTCACAAAATACATAACGTCACAAAAATAAATGACGTCACAAAATACATAACGTCACAAAAACATAACGTCACAAAAATAAATGACGTCACAAAATACATAACGTCACAAAAATAAATGACGTTACAAAATACATAACGTTTCAAAAATAAATGACGTCACAAAATACATAACGTCACAAAAATAAATGACGTCACAAAATACATAACGTCACAAAAAAAATTACGTCACAAAATACATAACGTCACAAAAATAAATGACGTCACAAAATACAAAACGTCACAAAATACATAACGTCACAAAAATAAATGACGTAACAAAATACATAACGTCACAAAAATAAATGACGTCACAAAATACTTAACGTCACAAAAATAAATGACGTCACAAAATACATAACGTCTCAAAAATAAATGACGTCACAAAATACATAACGTCACAAAAATAAATGACGTCACAAAATACATAACGTCACAAAAATAAATGACGTCACAAAATACATAACGTCACAAAAATAAATGACGTCACAAAATACATAACGTCACAAAAATAAATGACGTCACAAAATATAATTTACGTCACAAAATACATAACGTCACAAAAATAAATGACGTCACAAAATATTAATCACGTCACAAAATGCATAACGTCACAAAAAAAATGACGTCAAAAAATACATAACGTCACAAAAATAAATGACGTCACAAAATACATAACGTCACAAAAATAAATGACGTCACAAAATACATAACGTCACCAAAATAAATTATGTCACAAAATACATAACGTCACAAAATACATAACGTCACAAAAATAAATGGCGTCACAAAATACATAACGTCAAAAAAATAAATGACGTCACAAAATACATAACGTCACAAAAATAAATGACGTCACAAAATACATAACGTCACAAAAATAAATGACGTCACAAAATACATAACGTCACAAAAATAAATGACGTCACAAAATACATAACGTCACAAAAATAAATGACGTCACAAAATACATAACGTCACAAAAATAAATGACGTCACAAAAATTAATAAAGTCACTAAATACATAACTTCACAAAAATAAATGACGTCTCAAAAATTGATTACGTCACAAAATACATAATGTCACAAAAATAAATGACGTCACAAAATACATAACGTCCCAAACATTAATGACGTCACAAAATTCATAACGTCACAAAAATAAATAGCGTCACAAAATACATAACGTCACAAAAATAAAATGACGTCACAAAATACATAACGTCACAAAAATTAATGACGTCACAAAAATTAATTAAGTCACAAAATACATAACGTCACAAAAATAAATGACGTCACAACAATTAATTAAGTCACAAAATACATAACGTCACAAAAATAAATTACGTCACAAAATACATAACGTCACAAAATACATAACGTCACAAAAATAAATGGCGTCACAAAATACATAACGTCGTTATACATACATATGACGTTATGTATTTTGTGACGTCATTTATTTTTGTGACGTTATGTATTTTGTGACGTAATTTATTTTTGTGACGTTATGTATTTTGTGACGTAATTAATATTTTGTGACGTCATTTATTTTTGTGGAGTTATGTATTTTGTGACTTAATTATTTTTGTGACGTCATTTATTTTTGTGACGTAATGTATTTTGTGACGTCATTTATTTTTGTGAAGTTATGTATTTTGTGACTTAATTAATTTTTGTGACGTCATTAATTTTTGTGACGTTTTGTATTTTGTGACGTCATTTACTTTTGTGACGATATGTATTTTGTGACGTCATTTTTTTGTGACGTTATGTATTTTGTGACGTAATTTTTTTTGTGACGTTATGTATTTTGTGACGTCATTTATTTTTGTGACGTTATGTATTTAGTGACGTTATGTATTTTGTGACGTCATTTATGTTTGTGACTTACGTACTAAAATACATAACGTCAAAAAAATAAATGACGTCACAAAATACATAACGTCACAAAAAAATAACGTCACAAAAATAAATGACGTCACACAATACATAACGTCACAAAAAAAATTACGTCACAAAATACATAACGTCACAAAAATAAATGACGTCACAAAATACAAAACGTCACAAAATACATAACGTCACAAAAAAAATGACGTAACAAAATACATAACGTCACAAAAATAAATGACGTCACAAAATACTTAACGTCACAAAAATAAATGACGTCACAAAATACATAACGTCACAAAAATAAATGACGTCACAAAATACATAACGAATATTTTGTGACGTCATTTATTTTTGTGACTTTATGTATTTTGTGACGTCATTTTTTTTGTGACGTTATGTATTGTGTGACGTCATTTATTTTTGTGACGTTATGTTTTTGTGACGTTATGTATTTTGTGACGTCATTTTTGTGACGTTATGTATTTTGTGACGTCATTTATTTTTGTGACGTTAGGTATTTTGTGACGTCATTTATTTTTGTGACGTTATGTATTTTGTGACGTCATTTATTTTTTTTGACGTTATGTATTTTGTGACTTAATTAATTTTTGTGACGTCATTTATTTTTGTGACGTTATGTATTTTGTGACGTCATTTATTTTTGTGACGTTATGTATTTTGTGACGTCATTTTTTTGACGTTATGTATTTTGTGACGCCATTTATTTTTTGACGTTATGTATTTTGTTACGTCATTAATTTTTGTGACGTTATGTATTTTGTGACGTTTTGTATTTTGTGACGTCATTTATTTTTGTGACGTTATGTATTTTGTGACGTTATGTATTTTATGACGTCATTTATTTTTGTGACGTTATGTATTTTGTGACGTCATTTATTTTTGTGACGTTATGTATTTTGTGACGTCATTTATTTTTGTGACGTTATGTATTTTGTGACGTTATGTATTTTGTGACGTAATTTATTTTTGTGACGTTATGTATTTTGTGACGTAATTAATATTTTGTGACGTCATTTATTTTTGTGACGTTATGTATTTTGTGACGTCATTTATTTTTGTGACGTTATGTATTTTGTGACGTCATTTATTTTTGTGACGTTATGTATTTTGTGACGTAATTAATAATTTGTGACGTCATTTATTTTTGTGACGTTATGTATTTTGTGACGTCTTTTTTTGTGACGTTATGTATTTTGTGACGTCATTTTTTTGTGACGTTATGTATTTTGTGACGTCATTTATTTTTGTGACGTTATGTATTTTGTTACGTCATTTATTTTTGTGACGTTATGTATTTTGTGACGTCATTTATTTTTGTGACGTTATGTATTTTGTGACGTAATTAATTTTTGTGACGTCATTTATTTTTGTGACGTTATGTATTTTGTGACTTAATTAATTTTTGTGACGCCATTTATTTTTGTGACGTTATGTATTTTGTGACGTCATTTATTTTTGTGACGTTATGTATTTTGTGACGTCATTTATTTTTGTGACGTTATGTATTTTGTGACGTCATTTATTTTTGTGACGTTAAGTATTTTGTGACGTCATTTATTTTTGTGACGTTATGTATTTTGTGACGTCATTAATTTTTGTGACGTTAAGTATTTTGTGACGTCATTTATTTTTGTGACGTTATGTATTTTGTGACGTCATTTATTTTTGCGACGTTATGTATTTTGTGACGCCATTTATTTTATGACGTCATTTATTTTTGTGACGTTATGTATTTTGTGACGTCTTTTTTGGTGACATTATGTATTTTGTGACGTCATTTATTTTTGGGACGTTATGTATTTTGTGACTTCATTTATTTTTGTGACGTTATGTTTTTGTGACGTTATGTATTTTGTGACGTCATTTATTTTTGTGACGTTATGTATTTTGTGACGTAATTAATAATCTGTGACGTCATTTATTTTTGTGACGTTATGTATTTTGTGACGTCTTTTTTGATGACATTATGTATTTTGTGACGTCATTAATTTTTGTGACGTCATTTATTTTTGTGACGTTATGTATTTTGTGACGTCATTTATTTTTGTGACGTTTTGTATTTTGTGACGTCATTTATTTTTGTGACGATATGTATTTTGTGACGTCATTTTTTTGTGACGTTATGTATTTTGTGACGTAATTTTTTTTGTGACGTTATGTATTTTGTGACGTTATGTATTTTGTGACGTCATTAATTTTTGTGACGTTAAGTATTTTGTAACGTCATTTATTTTTGTGACGTTATGTATTTTGTGACGTCATTTATTTTTGTGACGTTATGTATTTTGTGACGTTATGTATTTTATGACGTCATTTATTTTTGTGACGTTATGTATTTCTTGACGTCATTTATTTTTGTGACGTTATGTATTTTGTGACGTCATTTATTTTTGTGACGTTATGTATTTTGTGACGTTATGTATTTTGTGACGTAATTTATTTTTGTGACGTTATGTATTTTGTGACGTCATTTATTTTTGTGACGTTATGTATTTTGTGACGTCATTTATTTTTGTGACGTTATGTATTTTGTGACGTCATTTATTTTTGTGACGTTATGTATTTTGTGACGTCATTTATTTTTGTGACGTTATGTTTTTGTGACGTTATGTATTTTGTGACGTCATTTATTTTTGTGACGTTATATATTTTGTGACGTAATTAATAATTTGTAATGTCATTTATTTTTGTGACGTTATGTATTTTGTGACGTCTTTTTTGGTGACATTATGTATTTTGTGACGTCATTTATTTTTGTGACGTTATGTATTTTGTGACGTCATTTATTTTTGTGACGTTATGTTTTTGTTACGTTATGTATTTTGTGACGTCATTTATTTTTGTGACGTTATGTATTTTGTGACGTAATTAATAATTTGTGACGTCATTTATTTTTGTGACGTTATGTATTTTGTGACGTCTTTTTTTGTGACGTTATGTATTTTGTGACGTCATTTTTTTGTGACGTTATGTATTTGGTGACGTCATTTATTTTTGTGACGTTATGTATTTTGTTACGTCATTTATTTTTGTGACGTTATGTATTTTGTGACGTCATTTATTTTTGTGACGTTATGTATTTTGTGACGTAATTAATTTTTGTGAAGTCATTTATTTTTGTGAAGTTATGTATTTTGTGACTTAATACATTTTTGTGACGTCATTTATTTTTGTGACGTTATGTATTTTGTGACTTAATTAATTTTTGTGACGCCATTTATTTTTGTGACGTTATGTATTTTGTGACGTCATTTATTTTTGTGACGTTATGTATTTTGTGACGTCATTTATTTTTGTGACGTTATGTATTTTGTGACGTCATTTATTTTTGTGACGTTAAGTATTTTGTGACGTCATTTATTTTTGTGACGTTATGTATTTTGTTACGTCATTTATTTTTGTGACGTTATGTATTTTGTGACGTTTTGTATTTTGTGACGTCATTTATTTTTGTGACGTTATGTATTTTGTGACGTCATTTTTTTGTGACGTTATGTATTTTGTGACGTCATTTATTTTTGTGACGTTATGTATTTTGTGACGTCATTTATTTTTGAAACGTTATGTATTTTGTAACGTCATTTATTTTTGTGACGTTATGTATTTTTTGACGTCATTTATTTTTGTGACGTTATGTTTTTGTGACGTTATGTATTTTGTGACGTAATTTATTTTTGTGACGTTATGTATTTTGTGACGTAATTAATATTTTGTGCCGTCATTTATTTTTGTGACGTTATGTATTTTGTGACGTCTTTTTTTTGTGACGTTATGTATTTTGTGACGTCATTTTTTGTGACGTTATGTATTTTGTGACGTCATTTATTTTTGTGACGTAATGTATTTTGTGACGTCATTTATTTTTGTGACGCTATGTATTTTGTGACGTCATTTATTTTTTTGACGTTATGTATTTTGTGACTTAATAAATTTTTGTGACGTCATTTATTTTTGTGACGTTATGTATTTTGTGACGTCATTTATTTTTGTGACGTTATGTATTTCGTGACGTCATTTATTTTTGTGACGTTATGTATTTTGTGACGTCATTTTTTTGACGTTATGTATTTTGTGACGCCATTTTTTTTTGTGACGTTATGTATTTTGTGACGTTATGTATTTTGTGACGTAATTTATTTTTGTGACGTTATGTATGTTGTGACTTAATTAATTTTTTGACGTCATTTATTTTTGTGACGTTATGCATTTTGTGACGTGATTAATATTTTGTGACGTCATTTATTTTTGTGACGTTATGTATTTTGTGACGTCATTTATTTTTGTGACGTTATGTATTTTGTGATGTAATTGATATTTCGTGACGTCATTTATTTTTGTGACGTTATGTATTTTGTGACGTAATTAATATTTTGTGACGTCATTTATTTTTGTGACGTTATGTTTTTTGTGACGTCTTTTTTTTGTGACGTTATGTATTTTGTGACGTCATTTTTTTGTGACGTTATGTATTTTGTGACGTCATTTAATTTTGTTACGTTATGTATTTTGTGACGCCATTTATTTTTGTGACGTTATGTATTTTGTGACGTCATTAATTTTTGTGACGTTATGTATTTTGTGACGTAATTAATTTTTGTGACGTCATTTATTTTTGTGAAGTTATGTATTTTGTGACGTTTTGTATTTTGTGACGTCATTTATTTTTGTGACGTTATGTATTTTGTGACGTCATTTTTTTTGACGTTATGTATTTTGTGACGCCATTTATTTTTGGACGTTATGTATTTTGTTACGTCATTTATTTTTGTGACGTTATGTATTTTGTGACGTTTTGTATTTTGTGACGTCATTTATTTTTGTGACGTTATGTATTTTGTGACGTTATGTATTTTATGACGTCATTTATTTTTGTGACGTTATGTATTTTGTGACGTCATTTATTTTTGTGACGTTATGTATTTTGTGACGTCATTTATTTTTGTGACGTTATGTATTTTGTGACGTTATGTATTTTGTGACGTAATTTATTTTTGTGACGTTATGTATTTTGTGACGTAATTAATATTTTGTGACGTCATTTATTTTTTTGACGTTATGTATTTTGTGACGTCATTTATTTTTGTGACGTTATGTATTTTGTGACGTAATTAATAATTTGTGACGTCATTTATTTTTGTGACGTTATGTATTTTGTGACGTCTTTTTTTGTGACGTTATGTATTTTGTGACGTCATTTTTTTGTGACGTTATGTATTTTGTGACGTCATTTATTTTTGTGACGTTATGTATTTTGTTACGTCATTTATTTTTGTGACGTTATGTATTTTGTTACGTCATTAATTTTTGTGACGTTATGTATTTTGTGACGTTTTGTATTTTGTGACGTCATTTATTTTTGTGACGTTATGTATTTTGTGACGTTATGTATTTTATGACGTCATTTATTTTTGTGACGTTATGTATTTTGTGACGTCATTTATTTTTGTGACGTTATGTATTTTGTGACGTCATTTATTTTTGTGACGTTATGTATTTTGTGACGTTATGTATTTTGTGACGTAATTTATTTTTGTGACGTTATGTATTTTGTGACGTAATTAATATTTTGTGACGTCATTTATTTTTGTGACGTTATGTATTTTGTGACGTCATTTATTTTTGTGACGTTATGTATTTTGTGACGTCATTTATTTTTGTGACGTTATGTATTTTGTGACGTAATTAATAATTTGTGACGTCATTTATTTTTGTGACGTTATGTATTTTGTGACGTCTTTTTTTGTGACGTTATGTATTTTGTGACGTCATTTTTTTGTGACGTTATGTATTTTGTGACGTCATTTATTTTTGTGACGTTATGTATTTTGTTACGTCATTTATTTTTGTGACGTTATGTATTTTGTGACGTCATTTATTTTTGTGACGTTATGTATTTTGTGACGTAATTAATTTTTGTGACGTCATTTATTTTTGTGACGTTATGTATTTTGTGACTTAATTAATTTTTGTGACGCCATTTATTTTTGTGACGTTATGTATTTTGTGACGTCATTTATTTTTGTGACGTTATGTATTTTGTGACGTCATTTATTTTTGTGACGTTATGTATTTTGTGACGTCATTTATTTTTGTGACGTTAAGTATTTTGTGACGTCATTTATTTTTGTGACGTTATGTATTTTGTGACGTCATTAATTTTTGTGACGTTAAGTATTTTGTGACGTCATTTATTTTTGTGACGTTATGTATTTTGTGACGTCATTTATTTTTGCGACGTTATGTATTTTGTGACGCCATTTATTTTATGACGTCATTTATTTTTGTGACGTTATGTATTTTGTGACGTCTTTTTTGGTGACATTATGTATTTTGTGACGTCATTTATTTTTGGGACGTTATGTATTTTGTGACTTCATTTATTTTTGTGACGTTATGTTTTTGTGACGTTATGTATTTTGTGACGTCATTTATTTTTGTGACGTTATGTATTTTGTGACGTAATTAATAATCTGTGACGTCATTTATTTTTGTGACGTTATGTATTTTGTGACGTCTTTTTTGATGACATTATGTATTTTGTGACGTCATTAATTTTTGTGACGTCATTTATTTTTGTGACGTTATGTATTTTGTGACGTCATTTATTTTTGTGACGTTTTGTATTTTGTGACGTCATTTATTTTTGTGACGATATGTATTTTGTGACGTCATTTTTTTGTGACGTTATGTATTTTGTGACGTAATTTTTTTTGTGACGTTATGTATTTTGTGACGTTATGTATTTTGTGACGTCATTAATTTTTGTGACGTTAAGTATTTTGTAACGTCATTTATTTTTGTGACGTTATGTATTTTGTGACGTCATTTATTTTTGTGACGTTATGTATTTTGTGACGTTATGTATTTTATGACGTCATTTATTTTTGTGACGTTATGTATTTCTTGACGTCATTTATTTTTGTGACGTTATGTATTTTGTGACGTCATTTATTTTTGTGACGTTATGTATTTTGTGACGTTATGTATTTTGTGACGTAATTTATTTTTGTGACGTTATGTATTTTGTGACGTCATTTATTTTTGTGACGTTATGTATTTTGTGACGTCATTTATTTTTGTGACGTTATGTATTTTGTGACGTCATTTATTTTTGTGACGTTATGTATTTTGTGACGTCATTTATTTTTGTGACGTTATGTTTTTGTGACGTTATGTATTTTGTGACGTCATTTATTTTTGTGACGTTATATATTTTGTGACGTAATTAATAATTTGTAATGTCATTTATTTTTGTGACGTTATGTATTTTGTGACGTCTTTTTTGGTGACATTATGTATTTTGTGACGTCATTTATTTTTGTGACGTTATGTATTTTGTGACGTCATTTATTTTTGTGACGTTATGTTTTTGTTACGTTATGTATTTTGTGACGTCATTTATTTTTGTGACGTTATGTATTTTGTGACGTAATTAATAATTTGTGACGTCATTTATTTTTGTGACGTTATGTATTTTGTGACGTCTTTTTTTGTGACGTTATGTATTTTGTGACGTCATTTTTTTGTGACGTTATGTATTTGGTGACGTCATTTATTTTTGTGACGTTATGTATTTTGTTACGTCATTTATTTTTGTGACGTTATGTATTTTGTGACGTCATTTATTTTTGTGACGTTATGTATTTTGTGACGTAATTAATTTTTGTGAAGTCATTTATTTTTGTGAAGTTATGTATTTTGTGACTTAATACATTTTTGTGACGTCATTTATTTTTGTGACGTTATGTATTTTGTGACTTAATTAATTTTTGTGACGCCATTTATTTTTGTGACGTTATGTATTTTGTGACGTCATTTATTTTTGTGACGTTATGTATTTTGTGACGTCATTTATTTTTGTGACGTTATGTATTTTGTGACGTCATTTATTTTTGTGACGTTAAGTATTTTGTGACGTCATTTATTTTTGTGACGTTATGTATTTTGTTACGTCATTTATTTTTGTGACGTTATGTATTTTGTGACGTTTTGTATTTTGTGACGTCATTTATTTTTGTGACGTTATGTATTTTGTGACGTCATTTTTTTGTGACGTTATGTATTTTGTGACGTCATTTATTTTTGTGACGTTATGTATTTTGTGACGTCATTTATTTTTGAAACGTTATGTATTTTGTAACGTCATTTATTTTTGTGACGTTATGTATTTTTTGACGTCATTTATTTTTGTGACGTTATGTTTTTGTGACGTTATGTATTTTGTGACGTAATTTATTTTTGTGACGTTATGTATTTTGTGACGTAATTAATATTTTGTGCCGTCATTTATTTTTGTGACGTTATGTATTTTGTGACGTCTTTTTTTTGTGACGTTATGTATTTTGTGACGTCATTTTTTGTGACGTTATGTATTTTGTGACGTCATTTATTTTTGTGACGTAATGTATTTTGTGACGTCATTTATTTTTGTGACGCTATGTATTTTGTGACGTCATTTATTTTTTTGACGTTATGTATTTTGTGACTTAATAAATTTTTGTGACGTCATTTATTTTTGTGACGTTATGTATTTTGTGACGTCATTTATTTTTGTGACGTTATGTATTTCGTGACGTCATTTATTTTTGTGACGTTATGTATTTTGTGACGTCATTTTTTTGACGTTATGTATTTTGTGACGCCATTTTTTTTTGTGACGTTATGTATTTTGTGACGTTATGTATTTTGTGACGTAATTTATTTTTGTGACGTTATGTATGTTGTGACTTAATTAATTTTTTGACGTCATTTATTTTTGTGACGTTATGCATTTTGTGACGTGATTAATATTTTGTGACGTCATTTATTTTTGTGACGTTATGTATTTTGTGACGTCATTTATTTTTGTGACGTTATGTATTTTGTGATGTAATTGATATTTCGTGACGTCATTTATTTTTGTGACGTTATGTATTTTGTGACGTAATTAATATTTTGTGACGTCATTTATTTTTGTGACGTTATGTTTTTTGTGACGTCTTTTTTTTGTGACGTTATGTATTTTGTGACGTCATTTTTTTGTGACGTTATGTATTTTGTGACGTCATTTAATTTTGTTACGTTATGTATTTTGTGACGCCATTTATTTTTGTGACGTTATGTATTTTGTGACGTCATTAATTTTTGTGACGTTATGTATTTTGTGACGTAATTAATTTTTGTGACGTCATTTATTTTTGTGAAGTTATGTATTTTGTGACGTTTTGTATTTTGTGACGTCATTTATTTTTGTGACGTTATGTATTTTGTGACGTCATTTTTTTTGACGTTATGTATTTTGTGACGCCATTTATTTTTGGACGTTATGTATTTTGTTACGTCATTTATTTTTGTGACGTTATGTATTTTGTGACGTTTTGTATTTTGTGACGTCATTTATTTTTGTGACGTTATGTATTTTGTGACGTTATGTATTTTATGACGTCATTTATTTTTGTGACGTTATGTATTTTGTGACGTCATTTATTTTTGTGACGTTATGTATTTTGTGACGTCATTTATTTTTGTGACGTTATGTATTTTGTGACGTTATGTATTTTGTGACGTAATTTATTTTTGTGACGTTATGTATTTTGTGACGTAATTAATATTTTGTGACGTCATTTATTTTTTTGACGTTATGTATTTTGTGACGTCATTTATTTTTGTGACGTTATGTATTTTGTGACGTAATTAATAATTTGTGACGTCATTTATTTTTGTGACGTTATGTATTTTGTGACGTCTTTTTTTGTGACGTTATGTATTTTGTGACGTCATTTTTTTGTGACGTTATGTATTTTGTGACGTCATTTATTTTTGTGACGTTATGTATTTTGTTACGTCATTTATTTTTGTGACGTTATGTATTTTGTGACGTCATTTATTTTTGTGACGTTATGTATTTTGTGACGTAATTAATTTTTGTGACGTCATTTATTTTTGTGACGTTATGTATTTTTTGACTTAATTAATTTTTGTGACGCCATTTATTTTTGTGACGTTATGTATTTTGTGACGTCATTTACTTTTGTGACGTTATGTATTTTGTGATGTCATTTATTTTTGTGACGTTATGTATTTTGTGACGTCATTTATTTTTGTGACGTTAAGTATTTTGTGACGTCATTTATTTTTGTGACGTTATGTATTTTGTGACGTTATGTATTTTGTGACGTCATTAATTTTTGTGACGTTAAGTATTTTGTGACGTCATTTATTTTTGTGACGTTATGTATTTTGTGACGTCATTTTTTTTGTGACGTTATGTATTTTGTGACGTTATGTATTTTATGACGTCATTTATTTTTGTGACGTTATGTATTTTGTGACGTCATTTATTTTTGTGACGTTATGTATTTTGTGACGTCATTTATTATTGTGACGTTATGTATTTTGTGACGTCATTTATTTTTGTGACGTTATGTTTTTGTGACGTTATGTATTTTGTGACGTCATTTATTTTTGTGACGTTATGTATTTTGTGACGTAATTAATAATTTGTGACGTCATTTATTTTTGTGACGTTATGTATTTTGTGACGTCTTTTTTGGTGACATTATGTATTTTGTGACGTCATTTATTTTTGGGACGTTATGTATTTTGTGACTTCATTTATTTTTGTGACGTTATGTTTTTGTGACGTTATGTATTTTGTGACGTCATTTATTTTTTTGACGTTATGTATTTTGTGAAGTAATTAATAATTTGTGACGTCATTTATTTTTGTGACGTTATGTATTTTGTGACGTCTTTTTTGGTGACATTATGTATTTTGTGACGTCATTAATTTTTGTGACGTCATTTATTTTTGTGACGTTATGTATTTTGTGACGTCATTTATTTTTGTGACGTTTTGTATTTTGTGACGTCATTTATTTTTGTGACGATATGTATTTTGTGACGTCATTTTTTTGTGACGTTATGTATTTTGTAACGTAATTTTTTTTGTGACGTTATGTATTTTGTGACGTCATTTATTTTTGTGACGTTATGTGTTTTGTGACGTTATGTATTTTGTGACGTCATTTATTTTTGTGACGTTATGCATTTTGTGACGTCATTAATTTCTGTGACGTTAAGTATTTTGTGACGTCATTTATTTTTGTGACGCTATGTATTTTGTGACGTCATTTATTTTTGTGACGTTATGTATTTTATGACGTCATTTATTTTTGTGACGTTATGTATCTTGTGACGTCATTTATTTTTGTGACGTTATGTATTTTGTGACGTCATTTATTTTTGTGACGTTATGTATTTTGTGACGTTATGTATTTTGTGACGTAATTTATTTTTGTGACGTTATGTATTTTGTGACGTCATTTATTTTTGTGACGTTATGTATTTTGTGACGTCATTTATTTTTGTGAAGTTATGTATTTTGTGACGTCATTTATTTTTGTGACGTTATGTTTTTGTGACGTTATGTATTTTGTGACGTCATTTATTTTTGTGACGTTATGTATTTTGTGACGTCATTTTTTTGTGACGTTATGTATTTTGTGACGTCATTTATTTTTGTGACGTTATGTATTTTGTTACGTCATTTATTTTTGTGACGTTATGTATTTTGTGACGTCATTGATTTTTGTGACGTTATGTATTTTGTGACGTAATTAATTTTTGTGAAGTCATTTATTTTTGTGAAGTTATGTATTTTGTGACTTAATACATTTTTGTGACGTCATTTATTTTTGTGACGTTATGTATTTTGTGACGTCATTTATTTTTGTGACGTTATGTATTTTGTGACGTCATTTATTTTTGTGACGTTATGTATTTTGTGACGTCATTTTTTTGACGTTATGTATTTTGTGACGCCATTTATTTTTGTGACGTTATGTATTTTGTGACGTTATGTATTTTGTGACGTAATTTATTTTTGTGACGTTATGTATTTTGTGACTTAATTAATTTTTTTACGTCATTTATTTTTGTGACGTTATGCATTTTGTGACGTGATTAATATTTTGTGACGTCATTTATTTTTGTGACGTTATGTATTTTGTGACGTCATTTATTTTTGTGACGTTATGTATTTTGTGATGTAATTAATATTTCGTGACGTCATTTATTTTTGTGACGTTATGTATTTTGTGACGTAATTAATATTTTGTGACGTCATTTATTTTTGTGACGTTATGTATTTTGTGACGTCTTTTTTTTGTGACGTTATGTATTTTGTGACGTCATTTTTTTGTGACGTTATGTATTTTGTGACGTCATTTATTTTTGTTACGTTATGTATTTTGTGACGCCATTTATTTTTGTGACGTTATGTATTTTGTGACGTCATTAATTTTTGTGACGTTATGTATTTTGTGACGTAATTAATTTTTGTGACGTCATTTATTTTTGTGAAGTTATGTATTTTGTGACGTTTTGTATTTTGTGACGTCATTTATTTTTTTGACGTTATGTATTTTGTGACTTAATTAATTTTTGTGACGTCATTTATTTTTGTGACGTTATGTATTTTGTGACGTTATGTATTTTATGACGTCATTTATTTTTGTGACGTTATGTATTTTGTGACGTCATTTATTTTTGTGACGTTATGTATTTTGTGACGTCATTTATTTTTGTGACGTTATGTATTTTGTGACGTTATGTATTTTGTGACGTCATTTATTTTTTTGACGTTATGTATTTTGTGACTTAATTAATTTTTGTGACGTCATTTATTTTTGTGACGTTATGTATTTTGTGACGTTATATATTTTGTGACGTAATTCATTTTTGTGACGTTATGTATTTTGTGACTTAATTAATATTTGTGACGTCATTTATTTTTGTGACGTTATGTATTTTGTGACGTTATGTATTTTGTGACGTTTTGTATTTTGTGACGTCATTTATTTTTGTGACGTTATGTATTTTGTGACGTCATTTTTTTTGTGACGTTATGTATTTTGTGACGTCATTTATTTTTGTGACGTTATGTATTTTGTGTCGCCATTTATTTTTGTGACGTTATGTATTTTCTGGCGTCATTTTTTTTGACGTTATGTATTTTGTGACGCCATTTATTTTTTGACGTTATGTATTTTGTTACGTCATTTATTTTTGTGACGTTATGTATTTTGTGACGTTTTGTATTTTGTGACGTCATTTATTTTTGTGACGTTATGTATTTTGTGACGTTATGTATTTTATGACGTCATTTATTTTTGTGACGTTATGTATTTTGTGACGTCATTTATTTTTGTGACGTTATGTATTTTGTGACGTCATTTATTTTTGTGACGTTATGTATTTTGTGACGTTATGTATTTTGTGACGTAATTTATTTTTGTGACGTTATGTATTTTGTGACGTAATTAATATTTTGTGACGTCATTTATTTTTGTGACGTTATGTATTTTGTGACGTCATTTATTTTTGTGACGTTATGTATTTTGTGACGTAATTAATAATTTGTGACGTCATTTATTTTTGTGACGTTATGTATTTTGTGACGTCTTTTTTTGTGACGTTATGTATTTTGTGACGTCATTTTTTTGTGACGTTATGTATTTTGTGACGCCATTTATTTTTTGACGTTATGTATTTTGTTACGTCATTTATTTTTGTGACGTTATGTATTTTGTGACGTTTTGTATGTTGTTACGTCATTTATTTTTGTGACGTTATGTATTTTGTGACGTCATTCATTTTTGTGACGTTATGTATTTTGTGACGTAATTAATTTTTGTGACGTCATTTATTTTTGTGACGTTATGTATTTTGTGACTTAATTAATTTTTGTGACGCCATTTATTTTTGTTACGTTATGTATTTTGTGACGTCATTTATTTTTGTGACGTTATGTATTTTGTGACGTCATTTATTTTTGTGACGTTAAGTATTTTGTGACGTCATTTATTTTTGTGACGTTATGTATTTTGTGACGTTATGTATTTTGTGACGTCATTAATTTTTGTGACGTTAAGTATTTTGAGACGTCATTAATTTTTGTGACGTTATGTATTTTGTGACGTCATTTATTTTTGTGACGTTATGTATTTTGTGACGTTATGTATTTTATGACGTCATTTATTTTTGTGACGTTATGTATTTTGTGACGTCATTTATTTTTGTGACGTTATGTATTTTGTGACGTTATGTATTTTATGACGTCATTTATTTTTGTGACGTTATGTATTTTGTGACGTCATTTATTTTTGTGACGTTATGTATTTTGAGACGTCATTAATTTTTGTGACGTTATGTATTTTGTGACGTCATTTATTTTTGTGACGTTATGTATTTTTGTGACGTTATGTATTTTATGACGTCATTTATTTTTGTGACGTTATGTATTTTGTGACGCCATTTATTTTTGTGACGTTATGTATTTTGTGACGTCATTAATTTTTGTGACGTTATGTATTTTGTGACGTAATTAATTTTTGTGACGTCATTTATTTTTGTGAAGTTATGTATTTTGTGACGTTTTGTATTTTGTGACGTCATTTATTTTTGTGACGTTATGTATTTTGTGACGTTATGTATTTTATGACGTCATTTATTTTTGTGACGTTATGTATTTTGTGACGTCATTTATTTTTGTGACGTTATGTATTTTGTGACGTCATTTATTTTTGTGACGTTATGTATTTTGTGACGTTATGTATTTTGTGACGTCATTTATTTTTTTGACGTTATGTATTTTGTGACTTAATTAATTTTTGTGACGTCATTTATTTTTGTGATGTTATGTATTTTGTGACGTTATATATTTTGTGACGTAATTCATTTTTGTGACGTTATGTATTTTGTGACTTAATTAATATTTGTGACGTCATTTATTTTTGTGACGTTATGTATTTTGTGACGTTATGTATTTTGTGACGTTTTGTATTTTGTGACGTCATTTATTTTTGTGACGTTATGTATTTTGTGACGTCATTTTTTTTGTGACGTTATGTATTTTGTGACGTCATTTATTTTTGTGACGTTATGTATTTTGTGACGTCATTTATTTTTGTGACGTTATGTATTTTGTGTCGCCATTTATTTTTGTGACGTTATGTATTTTGTGACGTCATTTTTTTGACGTTATGTATTTTGTGACGCCATTTATTTTTTGACGTTATGTATTTTGTTACGTCATTTATTTTTGTGACGTTATGTATTTTGTGACGTTTTGTATTTTGTGACGTCATTTATTTTTGTGACGTTATGTATTTTGTGACGTTATGTATTTTATGACGTCATTTATTTTTGTGACGTTATGTATTTTGTGACGTCATTTATTTTTGTGACGTTATGTATTTTGTGACGTCATTTATTTTTGTGACGTTATGTATTTTGTGACGTTATGTATTTTGTGACGTAATTTATTTTTGTGACGTTATGTATTTTGTGACGTAATTAATATTTTGTGACGTCATTTATTTTTGTGACGTTATGTATTTTGTGACGTCATTTATTTTTGTGACGTTATGTATTTTGTGACGTAATTAATAATTTGTGACGTCATTTATTTTTGTGACGTTATGTATTTTGTGACGTCTTTTTTTGTGACGTTATGTATTTTGTGACGTCATTTTTTTGTGACGTTATGTATTTTGTGACGCCATTTATTTTTTGACGTTATGTATTTTGTTACGTCATTTATTTTTGTGACGTTATGTATTTTGTGACGTTTTGTATTTTGTTACGTCATTTATTTTTGTGACGTTATGTATTTTGTGACGTCATTTATTTTTGTGACGTTATGTATTTTGTGACGTAATTAATTTTTGTGACGTCATTTATTTTTGTGACGTTATGTATTTTGTGACTTAATTAATTTTTGTGACGCCATTTATTTTTGTGACGTTATGTATTTTGTGACGTCATTTATTTTTGTGACGTTATGTATTTTGTGACGTCATTTATTTTTGTGACGTTATGTATTTTGTGACGTCATTTATTTTTGTGACGTTAAGTATTTTGTGACGTCATTTATTTTTGTGACGTTATGTATTTTGTGACGTTATGTATTTTGTGACGTCATTAATTTTTGTGTCGTTAAGTATTTTGAGACGTCATTAATTTTTGTGACGTTATGTATTTTGTGACGTCATTTATTTTTGTGACGTTATGTATTTTGTGACGTCTTTTTTGGTGACATTATGTATTTTGTGACGTCATTTATTTTTGGGACGTTATGTATTTTGTGACGTCATTTATTTTTGTGACGTTATGTATTTTGTGACGTCATTTATTTTTGTGACGTTATGTATTTTGTGACGTAATTTATTTTTGTGACGTTAAGTATTTTGTGACGTCATTTATTTTTGTGACGTTATGTATTTTGTGACGTTATGTATTTTGTGACGTCATTTATTTTTTTGACGTTATGTATTTTGTGACGTAATTAATAATTTGTGACGTCATTTATTTTTGTGACGTTATGTATTTTGTGACGTCTTTTTTGGTGACATTATGTATTTTGTGACGTCATTAATTTTTGTGACGTCATTTATTTTTGTGACGATATGTATTTTGTGACGTCATTTTTTTGTGACGTTATGTATTTTGTGACGTAATTTTTTTTGTGACGTTATGTATTTTGTGACGTCATTTATTTTTGTGACGTTATGTATTTTGTGACGTTATGTATTTTGTGACGTCATTTATTTTTGTGACGTTATGTATTTTGTGACGTCATTAATTTTTGTGACGTTAAGTATTTTGTGACGTCATTTATTTTTGTGACGTTATGTATTTTGTGACGTCATTTATTTTTGTGACGTTATGTATTTTATGACGTCATTTATTTTTGTGACGTTATGTATTTTGTGACGTCATTTATTTTTGTGACGTTATGTATTTTGTGACGTCATTTATTTTTGTGACGTTATGTATTTTGTGACGTTATGTATTTTGTGACGTAATTTATTTTTGTGACGTTATGTATTTTGTGACGTCATTTATTTTTGTGACATTATGTATTTTGTGACGTCATTTATTTTTGTGACGTTATGTATTTTGTGACGTCATTTATTTTTGTGACGTTATGTTTTTGTGACGTTATGTATTTTGTGACGTCATTTATTTTTGTGACGTTATGTATTTTGTGACGTAATGAATAATTTGTGATGTCATTTATTTTTGTGACGTTATGTATTTTGTGACGTCTTTTTTGGTGACATTATGTATTTTGTGACGTCATTTATTTTTGTGACGTTATGTATTTTGTGACGTCATTTATTTTTGTGACGTTATGTTTTTGTGACGTTATGTATTTTGTGACGTCATTTATTTTTGTGACGTTATGTATTTTGTGACGTAATTAATAATTTGTGACGTCATTTATTTTTGTGACGTTATGTATTTTGTGACGTCTTTTTTTGTGACGTTATGTATTTTGTGACGTCATTTTTTTGTGACGTTATGTATTTTGTGACGTCATTTATTTTTGTGACGTTATGTATTTTGTTACGTCATTTATTTTTGTGACGTTATGTATTTTGTGACGTCATTTATTTTTGTGACGTTATGTATTTTGTGACGTAATTAATTTTTGTGAAGTCATTTATTTTTGTGAAGTTACGTATTTTGTGACTTAATACATTTTTGTGACGACATTTATTTTTGTGACGTTATGTATTTTGTGACTTAATTAATTTTTGTGACGCCATTTATTTTTGTGACGTTATGTATTTTGTGACGTCATTTATTTTTGTGACGTTATGTATTTTGTGACGTCATTTATTTTTGTGACGTTATGTATTTTGTGACGTCATTTATTTTTGTGACGTTAAGTATTTTGTGACGTCATTTATTTTTGTGACGTTATGTATTTTGTTACGTCATTTATTTTTGTGACGTTATGTATTTTGTGACGTTTTGTATTTTGTGACGTCATTTAATTTTGTGACGTTATGTATTTTGTGACGTCATTATTTGTGACGTTATGTATTTTGTGACGTCATTTTTTTGTGACGTTATGTATTTTGTGACGTCATTTATTTTTGTGACGTTATGTATTTTGTGACGTCATTTATTTTTGAAACGTTATGTATTTTGTAACGTCATTTATTTTTGTGACGTTATGTATTTTTTGACGTCATTTATTTTTGTGACGTTATGTTTTTGTGACGTTACGTATTTTGTGACGTCATTTATTTTTGTGACGTTATGTATTTTGTGACGTAATTAATATTTTGTGCCGTCATTTATTTTTGTGACGTTATGTATTTTGTGACGTCTTTTTTTTGTGACGTTATGTATTTTGTGACGTCATTTTTTGTGACGTTATGTATTTTGTGACGTCATTTATTTTTGTGACGTAATGTATTTTGTGACGTCATTTATTTTTGTGACGTTATGTATTTTGTGACGTTATGTATTTTGTGACGTAATTTATTTTTGTGACGTTATGTATTTTGTGACTTAATTAATTTTTTGACGTCATTTATTTTTGTGACGTTATGCATTTTGTGACGTGATTAATATTTTGTGACGTCATTTATTTTTGTGACGTTATGTATTTTGTGACGTCATTTATTTTTGTGACGTTATGTATTTTGTGATGTAATTAATATTTAGTGACGTCATTTATTTTTTTGACGTTATGTATTTTGTGACTTAATAAATTTTTTTGACGTCATCTATTTTTGTGACGTTATGTATTTTGTGACGTCATTTATTTTTGTGACGTTATGTATTTTGTGACGTCATTTATTTTTGTGACGTTATGTATTTTGTGACGTAATTAATATTTTGTGACGTCATTTATTTTTGTGACGTTATGTATTTTGTGACGTCTTTTTTTGTGACGTTATGTATTTTGTGACGTCATTTTTTTGTGACGTTATGTATTTTGTGACGTCATTTATTTTTGTTACGTTATGTATTTTGTGACGCCATTTATTTTTGTGACGTTATGTATTTTGTGACGTCATTAATTTTTGTGACGTTATGTATTTTGTGACGTCATTTATTTTTGTGAAGTTATGTATTTTGTGACTTAATTAATTTTTGTGACGTCATTTATTTTTGTGACGTTATGTATTTTGTGACGTCATTTATTTTTTGACGTTATGTATTTTGTGACGCCATTTATGTTTGTGACGTTATGTATTTTGTGACGTTATGTATTTTGTGACTTAATTTATTTTTGTGACGTCATTTATTTTTGTGACGTTATGTATTTTGTGACGTCATTTATTTTTGTGACGTTAAGTATTTTGTGACGTCATTTATTTTTGTGACGTTATGTATTTTGTGACGTCATTTATTTTTTGACGTTATGTATTTTGTGACGTCAATTATTTTTGTGACGTTATGTATTTTGTGACGTCATTTATTTTTGTGACGTTATGTATTTTTTTACGTCATTTATTTTGTGACGTTATGCATTTTGTGACGTGATTAATATTTTGTGACGTCATTTATTTTTGTGAGGTTATGTATTTTGTGACGTAAATTATATTTTGTGACGTCATTTATTTTTGTGACGTTATGTATTTTGTGACGTCATTTATTTTTGTGACGTTATGTATTTTGTGACATCATCTATTTTTGTGACGTTATGTATTTTGTGACGTCATTTATTTTTGTGACGTTATGTATTTTGTGACGTCATTTATTTTTGTGACGTTATGTATTTTGTGACGTAATTTATTTTGTGACGTTAAGTATTTTGTGACGTCATTTATTTTTGTGACGTTATGTATTTTGTTACGTCATTTATTTTTGTGACGTTATGTATTTTGTGACGTTTTGTATTTTGTGACGTCATTTATTTTTGTGACGTTATGTGTTTTGTGACGTCATTTTTTTGTGACGTTATGTATTTTGTGACGTCATTTATTTTTGTGACGTTATGTATTTTGTGACGTCATTTATTTTTGAAACGTTATGTATTTTGTAACGTCATTTATTTTTGTGACGTTATGTATTTTTTGACGTCATTTATTTTTGTGACGTTATGTTTTTGTGACGTTATGTATTTTGTGACGTCATTTATTTTTGTGACGTTATGTATTTTGTGACGTAATTAATATTTTGTGACGTCATTTATTTTTGTGACGTTATGTATTTTGTGACGTCTTTTTTTTGTGACGTTATGTATTTTGTGACGTCATTTTTTGTGACGTTATGTATTTTGTGACGTCATTTATTTTTGTGACGTAATGTATTTTGTGACGTCATTTATTTTTGTGACGTTATGTATTTTGTGACGTCATTTATTTTTTTGACGTTATGTATTTTGTGACTTAATAAATTTTTGTGACGTCATTTATTTTTGTGACGTTATGTATTTTGTGACGTCATTTATTTTTGTGACGTTATGTATTTTGTGACGTCATTTATTTTTGTGACGTTATGTATTTTGTGACGTCATTTTTTTGATGTTATGTATTTTGTGACGTCATTTATTTTTGTGACTTTATGTATTTTGTGACGTAATTAATTTTTGTGACGTCATTTATTTTTGTGGAGTTATGTATTTTGTGACTTAATTATTTTTGTGACGTCATTTATTTTTGTGACGTTATGTATTTTGTGACTTAATTAATTTTTGTGACGCCATTTATTTTTGTGACGTTATGTATTTTGTGACGTCATTTATTTTTGTGACGTAATGTATTTTGTGACGTCATTTATTTTTGTGAAGTTATGTATTTTGTGACTTAATTAATTTTTGTGACGTCATTAATTTTTGTGACGTTATGTATTTTGTGACGTCATTTATTTTTGTGACGTTTTGTATTTTGTGACGTCATTTACTTTTGTGACGATATGTATTTTGTGACGTCATTTTTTTGTGACGTTATGTATTTTGTGACGTAATTTTTTTTGTGACGTTATGTATTTTGTGACGTCATTTATTTTTGTGACGTTATGTATTTTGTGACGTTATGTATTTTGTGACGTCATTTATTTTTGTGACGTTATGTATTTTGTGACGTCATTAATTTTTGTGACGTTAAGTATTTTGTGACGTCATTTATGTTTGTGACTTACGTACTAAAATACATAACGTCACAAAAATAAATGACGTCACAAAATACATAACGTCACAAAAAAATAACGTCACAAAAATAAATGACGTCACACAATACATAACGTCACAAAAAAAATTACGTCACAAAATACATAACGTCACAAAAATAAATGACGTCACAAAATACAAAACGTCACAAAATACATAACGTCACAAAAAAAATGACGTAACAAAATACATAACGTCACAAAAATAAATGACGTCACAAAATACTTAACGTCACAAAAATAAATGACGTCACAAAATACATAACGTCACAAAAATAAATGACGTCACAAAATACATAACGAATATTTTGTGACATCATTTATTTTTGTGACTTTATGTATTTTGTGACGTCATTTTTTTTGTGACGTTATGTATTGTGTGACGTCATTTATTTTTGTGACGTTATGTTTTTGTGACGTTATGTATTTTGTGACGTCATTTTTTGTGACGTTATGTATTTTGTGACGTCATTTATTTTTGTGACGTTAGGTATTTTGTGACGTCATTTATTTTTGTGACGTTATGTATTTTGTGACGTCATTTATTTTTTTTGACGTTATGTATTTTGTGACTAAATTAATTTTTGTGACGTCATTTATTTTTGTGACGTTATGTATTTTGTGACGTCTTTTTTGGTGACATTATGTATTTTGTGACGTCATTAATTTTTGTGACGTCATTTATTTTTGTGACGTTATGTATTTTGTGACGTCATTTATTTTTGTGACGTTTTGTATTTTGTGACGTCATTTATTTTTGTGACGATATGTATTTTGTGACGTCATTTTTTTGTGACGTTATGTATTTTGTGACGTAATTTTTTTGTGACGTTATGTATTTTGTGACGTCATTTATTTTTGTGACGTTATGTATTTTGTGACGTTATGTATTTTGTGACGTCATTTATTTTTGTGACGTTATGTATTTTGTGACGTCATTAATTTTTGTGACGTTAAGTATTTTGTGACGTCATTTATTTTTGTGACGTTATGTATTTTGTGACGTCATTTATTTTTGTGACGTTATGTATTTTGTGACGTCATTTATTTTTGTGACGTTATGTATTTTGTGACGTCATTTATTTTTGTGACGTTATGTTTTTGTGACGTTATGTATTTTGTGACGTCATTTATTTTTGTGACGTTATGTATTTTGTGACGTAATTAATAATTTGTGATATCATTTATTTTTGTGACGTTATGTATTTTGTGACGTCTTTTTTGGTGACATTATGTATTTTGTGACGTCATTTATTTTTATGACGTTATGTATTTTGTGACGTCATTTATTTTTGTGACGTTATGTTTTTGTGACGTTATGTATTTTGTGACGTCATTTATTTTTGTGACGTTATGTATTTTGTGACGTAATTAATAATTTGTGACGTCATTTATTTTTGTGACGTTATGTATTTTGTGACGTCTTTTTTTGTTACGTTATGTATTTTGTGACGTCATTTTTTGTGACGTTATGTATTTTGTGACGTCATTTATTTTTGTGACGTTATGTATTTTGTTACGTCATTTATTTTTGTGACGTTATGTATTTTGTGACGTCATTTATTTTTGTGACGTTATGTATTTTGTGACGTAATTAATTTTTGTGAAGTCATTTATTTTTGTGAAGTTGTGTATTTTGTGACTTAATACATTTTTGTGACGACATTTATTTTTGTGACGTTATGTATTTTGTGACTTAATTAATTTTTGTGACGCCATTTATTTTTGTGACGTTATGTATTTTGTGACGTCATTTATTTTTGTGACGTTATGTATTTTGTGACGTCATTTATTTTTGTGACGTTATGTATTTTGTGACGTCATTTATTTTTGTGACGTTAAGTATTTTGTGACGTCATTTATTTTTGTGACGTTATGTATTTTGTTACGTCATTTATTTTTGTGACGTTATGTATTTTGTGACGTTTTGTATTTTGTGACGTCATTTAATTTTGTGACGTTATGTATTTTGTGACGTCATTATTTGTGACGTTATGTATTTTGTGACGTCATTTTTTTGTGACGTTATGTATTTTGTGACGTCATTTATTTTTGTGACGTTATGTATTTTGTGACGTCATTTATTTTTGAAACGTTATGTATTTTGTAACGTCATTTATTTTTGTGACGTTATGTATTTTTTGACGTCATTTATTTTTGTGACGTTATGTTTTTGTGACGTTACGTATTTTGTGACGTCATTTATTTTTGTGACGTTATGTATTTTGTGACGTAATTAATATTTTGTGCCGTCATTTATTTTTGTGACGTTATGTATTTTGTGACGTCTTTTTTTGTGACGTTATGTATTTTGTGACGTCATTTTTTGTGACGTTATGTATTTTGTGACGTCATTTATTTTTGTGACGTAATGTATTTTGTGACGTCATTTATTTTTGTGACGTTATGTATTTTGTGACGTCATTTATTTTTTTGACGTTATGTATTTTGTGACTTAATAAATTTTTTTGACGTCATTTATTTTTGTGACGTTATGTATTTTGTGACGTAATTAATATTTTGTGACGTCATTTATTTTTGTGACGTTATGTATTTTGTGACGTCATTTATTTTTGTGACGTTATGTATTTTGTGACGTCATTTTTTTGACGTTATGTATTTTGTGACGCCATTTATTTTTGTGACGTTATGTATTTTGTGACGTTATGTATTTTGTGACGTAATTTATTTTTGTGACGTTATGTATTTTGTGACTTAATTAATTTTTTGACGTCATTTATTTTTGTGACGTTATGCATTTTGTGGCGTGATTAATATTTTGTGACGTCATTTATTTTTGTGACGTTATGTATTTTGTGACGTCATTTATTTTTGTGACGTTATGTATTTTGTGATGTAATTAATATTTCGTGACGTCATTTATTTTTGTGACGTTATGTATTTTGTGACGTAATTAATATTTTGTGACGTCATTTATTTTTGTGACGTTATGTATTTTGTGACGTCTTTTTTTGTGACGTTATGTATTTTGTGACGTCATTTTTTTGTGACGTTATGTATTTTGTGACGTCATTTATTTTTGTTACGTTATGTATTTTGTGACGCCATTTATTTTTGTGACGTTATGTATTTTGTGACGTCATTAATTTTTGTGACGTTATGTATTTTGTGACGTCATTTATTTTTGTGAAGTTATGTATTTTGTGACTTAATTAATTTTTGTGACGTCATTTATTTTTGTGACGTTATGTATTTTGTGACGTCATTTATTTTTTGACGTTATGTATTTTGTGACGCCATTTATGTTTGTGACGTTATGTATTTTGTGACGTTATGTATTTTGTGACTTAATTAATTTTTGTGACGTCATTTATTTTTGTGACGTTATGTATTTTGTGACGTCATTTATTTTTGTGACGTTAAGTATTTTGTGACGTCATTTATTTTTGTGACGTTATGTATTTTGTGACGTCATTTATTTTTTGACGTTATGTATTTTGTGACGTCAATTATTTTTGTGACGTTATGTATTTTGTGACGTCATTTATTTTTGTGACGTTATGTATTTTTTTACGTCATTTATTTTGTGACGTTATGCATTTTGTGACGTGATTAATATTTTGTGACGTCATTTATTTTTGTGAGGTTATGTATTTTGTGACGTAAATTATATTTTGTGACGTCATTTATTTTTGTGACGTTATGTATTTTGTGACGTCATTTATTTTTGTGACGTTATGTATTTTGTGACATCATCTATTTTTGTGACGTTATGTATTTTGTGACGTCATTTATTTTTGTGACGTTATGTATTTTGTGACGTCATTTATTTTTGTGACGTTATGTATTTTGTGACGTAATTTATTTTGTGACGTTAAGTATTTTGTGACGTCATTTATTTTTGTGACGTTATGTATTTTGTTACGTCATTTATTTTTGTGACGTTATGTATTTTGTGACGTTTTGTATTTTGTGACGTCATTTATTTTTGTGACGTTATGTGTTTTGTGACGTCATTTTTTTGTGACGTTATGTATTTTGTGACGTCATTTATTTTTGTGACGTTATGTATTTTGTGACGTCATTTATTTTTGAAACGTTATGTATTTTGTAACGTCATTTATTTTTGTGACGTTATGTATTTTTTGACGTCATTTATTTTTGTGACGTTATGTTTTTGTGACGTTATGTATTTTGTGACGTCATTTATTTTTGTGACGTTATGTATTTTGTGACGTAATTAATATTTTGTGACGTCATTTATTTTTGTGACGTTATAAATTTTGTGACGTCTTTTTTTTGTGACGTTATGTATTTTGTGACGTCATTTTTTGTGACGTTATGTATTTTGTGACGTCATTTATTTTTGTGACGTAATGTATTTTGTGACGTCATTTATTTTTGTGACGTTATGTATTTTGTGACGTCATTTATTTTTTTGACGTTATGTATTTTGTGACTTAATAAATTTTTGTGACGTCATTTATTTTTGTGACGTTATGTATTTTGTGACGTCATTTATTTTTGTGACGTTATGTATTTTGTGACGTCATTTATTTTTGTGACGTTATGTATTTTGTGACGTCATTTATTTGATGTTATGTATTTTGTGACGTCATTTATTTTTGTGACTTTATGTATTTTGTGACGTAATTAATTTTTGTGACGTCATTTATTTTTGTGGAGTTATGTATTTTGTGACTTAATTATTTTTGTGACGTCATTTATTTTTGTGACGTTATGTATTTTGTGACTTAATTAATTTTTGTGACGCCATTTATTTTTGTGACGTTATGTATTTTGTGACGTCATTTATTTTTGTGACGTAATGTATTTTGTGACGTCATTTATTTTTGTGAAGTTATGTATTTTGTGACTTAATTAATTTTTGTGACGTCATTAATTTTTGTGACGTTATGTATTTTGTGACGTCATTTATTTTTGTGACGTTTTGTATTTTGTGACGTCATTTACTTTTGTGACGATATGTATTTTGTGACGTCATTTTTTTGTGACGTTATGTATTTTGTGACGTAATTTTTTTTGTGACGTTATGTATTTTGTGACGTCATTTATTTTTGTGACGTTATGTATTTTGTGACGTTATGTATTTTGTGACGTCATTTATGTTTGTGACTTACGTACTAAAATACATAACGTCACAAAAATAAATGACGTCACAAAATACATAACGTCACAAAAAAATAACGTCACAAAAATAAATGACGTCACACAATACATAACGTCACAAAAAAAATTACGTCACAAAATACATAACGTCACAAAAATAAATGACGTCACAAAATACAAAACGTCACAAAATACATAACGTCACAAAAAAAATGACGTAACAAAATACATAACGTCACAAAAATAAATGACGTCACAAAATACTTAACGTCACAAAAATAAATGACGTCACAAAATACATAACGTCACAAAAATAAATGACGTCACAAAATACATAACGAATATTTTGTGACATCATTTATTTTTGTGACTTTATGTATTTTGTGACGTCATTTTTTTTGTGACGTTATGTATTGTGTGACGTCATTTATTTTTGTGACGTTATGTTTTTGTGACGTTATGTATTTTGTGACGTCATTTTTTGTGACGTTATGTATTTTGTGACGTCATTTATTTTTGTGACGTTAGGTATTTTGTGACGTCATTTATTTTTGTGACGTTATGTATTTTGTGACGTCATTTATTTTTTTTGACGTTATGTATTTTGTGACTAAATTAATTTTTGTGACGTCATTTATTTTTTGACGTTATGTATTTTGTGACGTCATTTATTTTTGTGACGTTATGTATTTTGTGACGTCATTTTTTTGACGTTATGTATTTTGTGACGCCATTTATTTTTTGACGTTATGTATTTTGTTACGTCATTTATTTTTGTGACGTTATGTATTTTGTGACGTTATGTATTTTATGACGTCATTTATTTTTGTGACGTTATGTATTTTGTGACGTCATTTATTTTTGTGACGTTATGTATTTTGTGACGTCATTTATTTTTGTGACGTTATGTATTTTGTGACGTTATGTATTTTGTGACGTAATTTATTTTTGTGACGTTATGTATTTTGTGACGTAATTAATATTTTGTGACGTCATTTATTTTTGTGGAGTTATGTATTTTGTGACTTAATTATTTTTGTGACGTCATTTATTTTTGTGACGTTATGTATTTTGTGACGTCATTTATTTTTGTGACGTAATGTATTTTGTGACGTCATTTATTTTTGTGAAGTTATGTATTTTGTGACTTAATTAATTTTTGTGACGTCATTAATTTTTGTGACGTTATGTATTTTGTGACGTCATTTATTTTTGTGACGTTTTGTATTTTGTGACGTCATTTACTTTTGTGACGATATGTATTTTGTGACGTCATTTTTTTGTGACGTTATGTATTTTGTGACGTAATTTTTTTTGTGACGTTATGTATTTTGTGACGTCATTTATTTTTGTGACGTTATGTATTTTGTGACGTTATGTATTTTGTGACGTCATTTATGTTTGTGACTTACGTACTAAAATACATAACGTCACAAAAATAAATGACGTCACAAAATACATAACGTCACAAAAAAATAACGTCACAAAAATAAATGACGTCACACAATACATAACGTCACAAAAAAAATTACGTCACAAAATACATAACGTCACAAAAATAAATGACGTCACAAAATACAAAACGTCACAAAATACATAACGTCACAAAAAAAATGACGTAACAAAATACATAACGTCACAAAAATAAATGACGTCACAAAATACTTAACGTCACAAAAATAAATGACGTCACAAAATACATAACGTCACAAAAATAAATGACGTCACAAAATACACAACGAATATTTTTAGACGTCATTTATTTTTGTGACTTTATGTATTTTGTGACGTCATTTTTTTTGTGACGTTATGTATTGTGTGACGTCATTTATTTTTGTGACGTTATGTTTTTGTGACGTTATGTATTTTGTGACGTCATTTTTTGTGACGTTATGTATTTTGTGACGTCATTTATTTTTGTGACGTTAGGTATTTTGTGACGTCATTTATTTTTGTGACGTTATGTATTTTGTGACGTCATTTATTTTTTTTGACGTTATGTATTTTGTGACTTAATTAATTTTTGTGACGTCATTTATTTTTGTGACGTTATGTATTTTGTGACGTCATTTATTTTTGTGACGTTATGTATTTTGTGACGTCATTTTTTTGACGTTATGTATTTTGTGACGCCATTTATTTTTTGACGTTATGTATTTTGTTACGTCATTTATTTTTGTGACGTTATGTATTTTGTGACGTTTTGTATTTTGTGACGTCATTTATTTTTGTGACGTTATGTATTTTGTGACGTTATGTATTTTATGACGTCATTTATTTTTGTGACGTTATGTATTTTGTGACGTCATTTATTTTTGTGACGTTATGTATTTTGTGACGTCATTTATTTTTGTGACGTTATGTATTTTGTGACGTTATGTATTTTGTGACGTAATTTATTTTTGTGACGTTATGTATTTTGTGACGTAATTAATATTTTGTGACGTCATTTATTTTTGTGACGTTATGTATTTTGTGACGTCATTTATTTTTGTGACGTTATGTATTTTGTGACGTAATTAATAATTTGTGACGTCATTTATTTTTGTGACGTTATGTATTTTGTGACGTCTTTTTTGTGACGTTATGTATTTTGTGACGTCATTTTTTTGTGACGTTATGTATTTTGTGACGTCATTTATTTTTGTGACGTTATGTATTTTGTTACGTCATTTATTTTTGTGACGTTATGTATTTTGTGACGTCATTTATTTTTGTGACGTTATGTATTTTGTGACGTAATTAATTTTTGTGACGTCATTTATTTTTGTGACGTTATGTATTTTGTGACTTAATTAATTTTTGTGACGCCATTTATTTTTGTGACGTTATGTATTTTGTGACGTCATTTATTTTTGTGACGTTATGTATTTTGTGACGTCATTTATTTTTGTGACGTTATGTATTTTATGACGTCATTTATTTTTGTGACGTTAAGTATTTTGTGACGTCATTTATTTTTGTGACGTTATGTATTTTGTGACGTCATTAATTTTTGTGATGTTAAGTATTTTGTGACGTCATTTATTTTTGTGACGTTATGTATTTTGTGACGTCATTTATTTTTGTGACGTTATGTATTTTGTGACGTTATGTATTTTATGACGTCATTTATTTTTGTGACGTTATGTATTTTGTGACGTCATTTATTTTTGGGACGTTATGTATATTGTGACTTCATTTATTTTTGTGACGTTATGTTTTTGTGACGTTATGTATTTTGTGACGTCATTTATTTTTGTGACGTTATGTATTTTGTGACGTAATTAATAATCTGTGACGTCATTTATTTTTGTGACGTTATGTATTTTGTGACGTCTTTTTTGATGACATTATGTATTTTGTGACGTCATTAATTTTTGTGACGTCATTTATTTTTGTGACGTTATGTATTTTGTGACGTCATTTATTTTTGTGACGTTTTGTATTTTGTGACGTCATTTATTTTTGTGACGATATGTATTTTGTGACGTCATTTTTTTGTGACGTTATGTATTTTGTGACGTAATTTTTTTTGTGACGTTATGTATTTTGTGACGTCATTTATTTTTGTGACGTTATGCATTTTGTGACGTGATTAATATTTTGTGACGTCATTTATTTTTGTGACGTTATGTATTTTGTGACGTCATTTATTTTTGTGACGTTATGTATTTTGTGATGTAATTAATATTTCGTGACGTCATTTATTTTTGTGACGTTATGTATTTTGTGACGTAATTAATATTTTGTGACGTCATTTATTTTTGTGACGTTATGTATTTTGTGACGTCTTTTTTTGTGACGTTATGTATTTTGTGACGTCATTTTTTTGTGACGTTATGTATTTTGTGACGTCATTTATTTTTGTTACGTTATGTATTTTGTGACGCCATTTATTTTTGTGACGTTATGTATTTTGTGACGTCATTAATTTTTGTGACGTTATGTATTTTGTGACGTCATTTATTTTTGTGAAGTTATGTATTTTGTGACTTAATTAATTTTTGTGACGTCATTTATTTTTGTGACGTTATGTATTTTGTGACGTCATTTATTTTTTGACGTTATGTATTTTGTGACGCCATTTATGTTTGTGACGTTATGTATTTTGTGACGTTATGTATTTTGTGACTTAATTTATTTTTGTGACGTCATTTATTTTTGTGACGTTATGTATTTTGTGACGTCATTTATTTTTGTGACGTTAAGTATTTTGTGACGTCATTTATTTTTGTGACGTTATGTATTTTGTGACGTCATTTATTTTTTGACGTTATGTATTTTGTGACGTCAATTATTTTTGTGACGTTATGTATTTTGTGACGTCATTTATTTTTGTGACGTTATGTATTTTTTTAAGTCATTTATTTTGTGACGTTATGCATTTTGTGACGTGATTAATATTTTGTGACGTCATTTATTTTTGTGAGGTTATGTATTTTGTGACGTAAATTATATTTTGTGACGTCATTTATTTTTGTGACGTTATGTATTTTGTGACGTCATTTATTTTTGTGACGTTATGTATTTTGTGACATCATCTATTTTTGTGACGTTATGTATTTTGTGACGTCATTTATTTTTGTGACGTTATGTATTTTGTGACGTCATTTATTTTTGTGACGTTATGTATTTTGTGACGTAATTTATTTTGTGACGTTAAGTATTTTGTGACGTCATTTATTTTTGTGACGTTATGTATTTTGTTACGTCATTTATTTTTGTGACGTTATGTATTTTGTGACGTTTTGTATTTTGTGACGTCATTTATTTTTGTGACGTTATGTGTTTTGTGACGTCATTTTTTTGTGACGTTATGTATTTTGTGACGTCATTTATTTTTGTGACGTTATGTATTTTGTGACGTCATTTATTTTTGAAACGTTATGTATTTTGTAACGTCATTTATTTTTGTGACGTTATGTATTTTTTGACGTCATTTATTTTTGTGACGTTATGTTTTTGTGACGTTATGTATTTTGTGACGTCATTTATTTTTGTGACGTTATGTATTTTGTGATGTAATTAATATTTTGTGACGTCATTTATTTTTGTGACGTTATGTATTTTGTGACGTCTTTTTTTTGTGACGTTATGTATTTTGTGACGTCATTTTTTGTGACGTTATGTATTTTGTGACGTCATTTATTTTTGTGACGTAATGTATTTTGTGACGTCATTTATTTTTGTGACGTTATGTATTTTGTGACGTCATTTATTTTTTTGACGTTATGTATTTTGTGACTTAATAAATTTTTGTGACGTCATTTATTTTTGTGACGTTATGTATTTTGTGACGTCATTTATTTTTGTGACGTTATGTATTTTGTGACGTCATTTATTTTTGTGACGTTATGTATTTTGTGACGTCATTTTTTTGATGTTATGTATTTTGTGACGTCATTTATTTTTGTGACTTTATGTATTTTGTGACGTAATTAATTTTTGTGACGTCATTTATTTTTGTGGAGTTATGTATTTTGTGACTTAATTATTTTTGTGACGTCATTTATTTTTGTGACGTTATGTATTTTGTGACTTAATTAATTTTTGTGACGCCATTTATTTTTGTGACGTTATGTATTTTGTGACGTCATTTATTTTTGTGACGTAATGTATTTTGTGACGTCATTTATTTTTGTGAAGTTATGTATTTTGTGACTTAATTAATTTTTGTGACGTCATTAATTTTTGTGACGTTATGTATTTTGTGACGTCATTTATTTTTGTGACGTTTTGTATTTTGTGACGTCATTTACTTTTGTGACGATATGTATTTTGTGACGTCATTTTTTTGTGACGTTATGTATTTTGTGACGTAATTTTTTTTGTGACGTTATGTATTTTGTGACGTCATTTATTTTTGTGACGTTATGTATTTTGTGACGTTATGTATTTTGTGACGTCATTTATTTTTGTGACGTTATGTATTTTGTGACGTCATTAATTTTTGTGACGTTAAGTATTTTGTGACGTCATTTATGTTTGTGACTTACGTACTAAAATACATAACGTCACAAAAATAAATGACGTCACAAAATACATAACGTCACAAAAAAATAACTTCACAAAAATAAATGACGTCACACAATACATAACGTCACAAAAAAAATTACGTCACAAAATACATAACGTCACAAAAATAAATGACGTCACAAAATACAAAACGTCACAAAATACATAACGTCACAAAAAAAATGACGTAACAAAATACATAACGTCACAAAAATAAATGACGTCACAAAATACTTAACGTCACAAAAATAAATGACGTCACAAAATACATAACGTCACAAAAATAAATGACGTCACAAAATACATAACGAATATTTTGTGACATCATTTATTTTTGTGACTTTATGTATTTTGTGACGTCATTTTTTTTGTGACGTTATGTATTGTGTGACGTCATTTATTTTTGTGACGTTATGTTTTTGTGACGTTATGTATTTTGTGACGTCATTTTTTGTGACGTTATGTATTTTGTGACGTCATTTATTTTTGTGACGTTAGGTATTTTGTGACGTCATTTATTTTTGTGACGTTATGTATTTTGTGACGTCATTTATTTTTTTTGACGTTATGTATTTTGTGACTAAATTAATTTTTGTGACGTCATTTATTTTTGTGACGTTATGTATTTTGTGACGTCTTTTTTGGTGACATTATGTATTTTGTGACGTCATTAATTTTTGTGACGTCATTTATTTTTGTGACGTTATGTATTTTGTGACGTCATTTATTTTTGTGAGGTTTTGTATTTTGTGACGTCATTTATTTTTGTGACGATATGTATTTTGTGACGTCATTTTTTTGTGACGTTATGTATTTTGTGACGTAATTTTTTTTGTGACGTTATGTATTTTGTGACGTCATTTATTTTTGTGACGTTATGTATTTTGTGACGTTATGTATTTTGTGACGTCATTTATTTTTGTGACGTTATGTATTTTGTGACGTCATTAATTTTTGTGACGTTAAGTATTTTGTGACGTCATTTATTTTTGTGACGTTATGTATTTTGTGACGTCATTTATTTTTGTGACGTTATGTATTTTATGACGTCATTTATTTTTGTGACGTTATGTATTTTGTGACGTCATTTATTTTTGTGACGTTATGTATTTTGTGACGTCATTTATTTTTGTGACGTTATGTATTTTGTGACGTTATGTATTTTGTGACGTAATTTATTTTTGTGACGTTATGTATTTTGTGACGTCATTTATTTTTGTGACGTTATGTATTTTGTGACGTCATTTATTTTTGTGACGTTATGTATTTTGTGACGTCATTTATTTTTGTGACGTTATGTTTTTGTGACGTTATGTATTTTGTGACGTCATTTATTTTTGTGACGTTATGTATTTTGTGACGTAATTAATAATTTGTGATATCATTTATTTTTGTGACGTTATGTATTTTGTGACGTCTTTTTTGGTGACATTATGTATTTTGTGACGTCATTTATTTTTGTGACGTTATGTATTTTGTGACGTCATTTATTTTTGTGACGTTATGTTTTTGTGACGTTATGTATTTTGTGACGTCATTTATTTTTGTGACGTTATGTATTTTGTGACGTAATTAATAATTTGTGACGTCATTTATTTTTGTGACGTTATGTATTTTGTGACGTCTTTTTTGTGACGTTATGTATTTTGTGACGTAATTTTTTTGTGACGTTATGTATTTTGTGACGTCATTTATTTTTGTGACGTTATGTATTTTGTTACGTCATTTATTTTTGTGACGTTATGTATTTTGTGACGTCATTTATTTTTGTGACGTTATGTATTTTGTGACGTAATTAATTTTTGTGAAGTCATTTATTTTTGTGAAGTTGTGTATTTTGTGACTTAATACATTTTTGTGACGACATTTATTTTTGTGACGTTATGTATTTTGTGACTTAATTAATTTTTGTGACGCCATTTATTTTTGTGACGTTATGTATTTTGTGACGTCATTTATTTTTGTGACGTTATGTATTTTGTGACGTCATTTATTTTTGTGACGTTATGTATTTTGTGACGTCATTTATTTTTGTGACGTTAAGTATTTTGTGACGTCATTTATTTTTGTGACGTTATGTATTTTGTTACGTCATTTATTTTTGTGACGTTATGTATTTTGTGACGTTTTGTATTTTGTGACGTCATTTAATTTTGTGACGTTATGTATTTTGTGACGTCATTATTTGTGACGTTATGTATTTTGTGACGTCATTTTTTTGTGACGTTATGTATTTTGTGACGTCATTTATTTTTGTGACGTTATGTATTTTGTGACGTCATTTATTTTTGAAACGTTATGTATTTTGTAACGTCATTTATTTTTGTGACGTTATGTATTTTTTGACGTCATTTATTTTTGTGACGTTATGTTTTTGTGACGTTACGTATTTTGTGACGTCATTTATTTTTGTGACGTTATGTATTTTGTGACGTAATTAATATTTTGTGCCGTCATTTATTTTTGTGACGTTATGTATTTTGTGACGTCTTTTTTTGTGACGTTATGTATTTTGTGACGTCATTTTTTGTGACGTTATGTATTTTGTGACGTCATTTATTTTTGTGACGTAATGTATTTTGTGACGTCATTTATTTTTGTGACGTTATGTATTTTGTGACGTCATTTATTTTTTTGACGTTATGTATTTTGTGACTTAATAAATTTTTTTGACGTCATTTATTTTTGTGACGTTATGTATTTTGTGACGTAATTAATATTTTGTGACGTCATTTATTTTTGTGACGTTATGTATTTTGTGACGTCATTTATTTTTGTGACGTTATGTATTTTGTGACGTCATTTTTTTGACGTTATGTATTTTGTGACCCCATTTATTTTTGTGACGTTATGTATTTTGTGACGTTATGTATTTTGTGACGTAATTTATTTTTGTGACGTTATGTATTTTGTGACTTAATTAATTTTTTGACGTCATTTATTTTTGTGACGTTATGCATTTTGTGACGTGATTAATATTTTGTGACGTCATTTATTTTTGTGACGTTATGTATTTTGTGACGTCATTTATTTTTGTGACGTTATGTATTTTGTGATGTAATTAATATTTCGTGACGTCATTTATTTTTGTGACGTTATGTATTTTGTGACGTAATTAATATTTTGTGACGTCATTTATTTTTGTGACGTTATGTATTTTGTGACGTCTTTTTTTGTGACGTTATGTATTTTGTGACGTCATTTTTTTGTGACGTTATGTATTTTGTGACGTCATTTATTTTTGTTACGTTATGTATTTTGTGACGCCATTTATTTTTGTGACGTTATGTATTTTCCGACGTCATTAATTTTTGTGACGTTATGTATTTTGTGACGTCATTTATTTTTGTGAAGTTATGTATTTTGTGACTTAATTAATTTTTGTGACGTCATTTATTTTTGTGACGTTATGTATTTTGTGACGTCATTTATTTTTTGACGTTATGTATTTTGTGACGCCATTTATGTTTGTGACGTTATGTATTTTGTGACGTTATGTATTTTGTGACTTAATTAATTTTTGTGACGTCATTTATTTTTGTGACGTTATGTATTTTGTGACGTCATTTATTTTTGTGACGTTAAGTATTTTGTGACGTCATTTATTTTTGTGACGTTATGTATTTTGTGACGTCATTTATTTTTTGACGTTATGTATTTTGTGACGTATTTATTTTTGTGACGTTATGTATTTTGTGACGTCATTTATTTTTGTGACGTTATGTATTTTTTTACGTCATTTATTTTGTGACGTTATGCATTTTGTGACGTGATTAATATTTTGTGACGTCATTTATTTTTGTGAGGTTATGTATTTTGTGACGTAAATTATATTTTGTGACGTCATTTATTTTTGTGACGTTATGTATTTTGTGACGTCATTTATTTTTGTGACGTTATGTATTTTGTGACATCATCTATTTTTGTGACGTTATGTATTTTGTGACGTCATATTTTTTTGTGACGTTATGTATTTTGTGACGTCATTTATTTTTGTGACGTTATGTATTTTGTGACGTAATTTATTTTGTGACGTTAAGTATTTTGTGACGTCATTTATTTTTGTGACGTTATGTATTTTGTTACGTCATTTATTTTTGTGACGTTATGTATTTTGTGACGTTTTGTATTTTGTGACGTCATTTATTTTTGTGACGTTATGTGTTTTGTGACGTCATTTTTTTGTGACGTTATGTATTTTGTGACGTCATTTATTTTTGTGACGTTATGTATTTTGTGACGTCATTTATTTTTGAAACGTTATGTATTTTGTAACGTCATTTATTTTTGTGACGTTATGTATTTTTTGACGTCATTTATTTTTGTGACGTTATGTTTTTGTGACGTTATGTATTTTGTGACGTCATTTATTTTTGTGACGTTATGTATTTTGTGACGTAATTAATATTTTGTGACGTCATTTATTTTTGTGACGTTATAAATTTTGTGACGTCTTTTTTTTGTGACGTTATGTATTTTGTGACGTCATTTTTTGTGACGTTATGTATTTTGTGACGTCATTTATTTTTGTGACGTAATGTATTTTGTGACGTCATTTATTTTTGTGACGTTATGTATTTTGTGACGTCATTTATTTTTTTGACGTTATGTATTTTGTGACTTAATAAATTTTTGTGACGTCATTTATTTTTGTGACGTTATGTATTTTGTGACGTCATTTATTTTTGTGACGTTATGTATTTTGTGACGTCATTTATTTTTGTGACGTTATGTATTTTGTGACGTCATTTATTTGATGTTATGTATTTTGTGACGTCATTTATTTTTGTGACTTTATGTATTTTGTGACGTATTTAATTTTTGTGACGTCATTTATTTTTGTGGAGTTATGTATTTTGTGACTTAATTATTTTTGTGACGTCATTTATTTTTGTGACGTTATGTATTTTGTGACTTAATTAATTTTTGTGACGCCATTTATTTTTGTGACGTTATGTATTTTGTGACGTCATTTATTTTTGTGACGTAATGTATTTTGTGACGTCATTTATTTTTGTGAAGTTATGTATTTTGTGACTTAATTAATTTTTGTGACGTCATTAATTTTTGTGACGTTATGTATTTTGTGACGTCATTTATTTTTGTGACGTTTTGTATTTTGTGACGTCATTTACTTTTGTGACGATATGTATTTTGTGACGTCATTTTTTTGTGACGTTATGTATTTTGTGACGTAATTTTTTTTGTGACGTTATGTATTTTGTGACGTCATTTATTTTTGTGACGTTATGTATTTTGTGACGTTATGTATTTTGTTACGTCATTTATGTTTGTGACTTACGTACTAAAATACATAACGTCACAAAAATAAATGACGTCACAAAATACATAACGTCACAAAAAAATAACGTCACAAAAATAAATGACGTCACACAATACATAACGTCACAAAAAAAATTACGTCACAAAATACATAACGTCACAAAAATAAATGACGTCACAAAATACAAAACGTCACAAAATACATAACGTCACAAAAAAAATGACGTAACAAAATACATAACGTCACAAAAATAAATGACGTCACAAAATACTTAACGTCACAAAAATAAATGACGTCACAAAATACATAACGTCACAAAAATAAATGACGTCACAAAATACATAACGAAAATTTTGTGACATCATTTATTTTTGTGACTTTATGTATTTTGTGACGTCATTTTTTTTGTGACGTTATGTATTGTGTGACGTCATTTATTTTTGTGACGTTATGTTTTTGTGACGTTATGTATTTTGTGACGTCATTTTTTGTGACGTTATGTATTTTGTGACGTCATTTATTTTTGTGACGTTAGGTATTTTGTGACGTCATTTATTTTTGTGACGTTATGTATTTTGTGACGTCATTTATTTTTTTTGACGTTATGTATTTTGTGACTAAATTAATTTTTGTGACGTCATTTATTTTTGTGACGTTATGTATTTTGTGACGTCATTTATTTTTGTGACGTTATGTATTTTGTGACGTCATTTTTTTGACGTTATGTATTTTGTGACGCCATTTATTTTTTGACGTTATGTATTTTGTTACGTCATTTATTTTTGTGACGTTATGTATTTTGTGACGTTTTGTATTTTGTGACGTCATTTATTTTTGTGACGTTATGTATTTTGTGACGTTATGTATTTTATGACGTCATTTATTTTTGTGACGTTATGTATTTTGTGACGTCATTTATTTTTGTGACGTTATGTATTTTGTGACGTCATTTATTTTTGTGACGTTATGTATTTTGTGACGTTATGTATTTTGTGACGTAATTTATTTTTGTGACGTTATGTATTTTGTGACGTAATTAATATTTTGTGACGTCATTTATTTTTGTGGAGTTATGTATTTTGTGACTTAATTATTTTTGTGACGTCATTTATTTTTGTGACGTTATGTATTTTGTGACGTCATTTATTTTTGTGACGTAATGTATTTTGTGACGTCATTTATTTTTGTGAAGTTATGTATTTTGTGACGTCATTAATTTTTGTGACGTTATGTATTTTGTGACGTCATTTATTTTTGTGACGTTTTGTATTTTGTGACGTCATTTACTTTTGTGACGATATGTATTTTGTGACGTCATTTTTTTGTGACGTTATGTATTTTGTGACGTAATTTTTTTTGTGACGTTATGTATTTTGTGACGTCATTTATTTTTGTGACGTTATGTATTTTGTGACGTTATGTATTTTGTGACGTCATTTATGTTTGTGACTTACGTACTAAAATACATAACGTCACAAAAATAAATGACGTCACAAAATACATAACGTCACAAAAAAATAACGTCAAAAAAATAAATGACGTCACACAATACATAACGTCACAAAAAAAATTACGTCACAAAATACATAACGTCACAAAAATAAATGACGTCACAAAATACAAAACGTCACAAAATACATAACGTCACAAAAAAAATTACGTAACAAAATACATAACGTCACAAAAATAAATGACGTCACAAAATACTTAACGTCACAAAAATAAATGACGTCACAAAATACATAACGTCACAAAAATAAATGACGTCACAAAATACATAACGAATATTTTGTGACGTCATTTATTTTTGTGACTTTATGTATTTTGTGACGTCATTTTTTTTGTGACGTTATGTATTGTGTGACGTCATTTATTTTTGTGACGTTATGTTTTTGTGACGTTATGTATTTTGTGACGTCATTTTTTGTGACGTTATGTATTTTGTGACGTCATTTATTTTTGTGACGTTAGGTATTTTGTGACGTCATTTATTTTTGTGACGTTATGTATTTTGTGACGTCATTTATTTTTTTTGACGTTATGTATTTTGTGACTTAATTAATTTTTGTGACGTCATTTATTTTTGTGACGTTATGTATTTTGTGACGTCATTTATTTTTGTGACGTTATGTATTTTGTGACGTCATTTTTTTGACGTTATGTATTTTGTGACGCCATTTATTTTTTGACGTTATGTATTTTGTGACGTTATGTATTTTGTGACATAATTTATTTTTGTGACGTTATGTATTTTGTGACGTAATTAATATTTTGTGACGTCATTTATTTTTGTGACGTTATGTATTTTGTGACGTTATGTATTTTGTGACGTAATTTATTTTTGTGACGTTATGTATTTTGTGACGTAATTAATATTTTGTGACGTCATTTATTTTTGTGACGTTATGTATTTTGTGACGTCATTTATTTTTGTGACGTTATGTATTTTGTGACGTAATTAATAATTTGTGACGTCATTTATTTTTGTGACGTTATGTATTTTGTGACGTCTTTTTTTTTGACGTTATGTATTTTGTGACGTCATTTTTTTGTGACGTTATGTATTTTGTGACGTCATTTATTTTTGTGACGTTATGTATTTTGTTACGTCATTTATTTTTGTGACGTTATGTATTTTGTGACGTCATTTATTTTTGTGACGTTATGTATTTTGTGACGTAATTAATTTTTGTGACGTCATTTATTTTTGTGACGTTATGTATTTTGTGACTTAATTAATTTTTGTGACGCCATTTATTTTTGTGACGTTATGTATTTTGTGACGTCATTTATTTTTGTGACGTTATGTATTTTGTGACGTCATTTATTTTTGTGACGTTATGTATTTTATGACGTCATTTATTTTTGTGACGTTAAGTATTTTGTGACGTCATTTATTTTTGTGACGTTATGTATTTTGTGACGTCATTAATTTTTGTGACGTTAAGTATTTTGTGACGTCATTTATTTTTGTGACGTTATGTATTTTGTGACGTCATTTATTTTTGTGACGTTATGTATTTTGTGACGTTATGTATTTTATGACGTCATTTATTTTTGTGACGTTATGTATTTTGTGACGTCTTTTTTGGTGACATTATGTATTTTGTGACGTCATTTATTTTTGGGACGTTATGTATATTGTGACTTCATTTATTTTTGTGACGTTATGTTTTTGTGACGTTATGTATTTTGTGACGTCATTTATTTTTGTGACGTTATGTATTTTGTGACGTAATTAATAATCTGTGACGTCATTTATTTTTGTGACGTTATGTATTTTGTGACGTCTTTTTTGATGACATTATGTATTTTGTGACGTCATTAATTTTTGTGACGTCATTTATTTTTGTGACGTTATGTATTTTGTGACGTCATTTATTTTTGTGACGTTTTGTATTTTGTGACGTCATTTATTTTTGTGACGATATGTATTTTGTGACGTCATTTTTTTGTGACGTTATGTATTTTGTGACGTAATTTTTTTTGTGACGTTATGTATTTTGTGACGTCATTTATTTTTGTGACGTTATGTATTTTGTGACGTTATGTATTTTGTGACGTCATTTATTTTTGTGACGTTATGTATTTTGTGACGTCATTAATTTTTGTGACGTTAAGTATTTTGTGACGTCATTTATTTTTGTGACGTTATGTATTTTGTGACGTCATTTATTTTTGTGACGTTATGTATTTTGTGACGTTATGTATTTTATGACGTCATTTATTTTTGTGACGTTATGTATTTCTTGACGTCATTTATTTTTGTGACGTTATGTATTTTGTGACGTCATTTATTTTTGTGACGTTATGTATTTTGTGACGTTATGTATTTTGTGACGTAATTTATTTTTGTGACGTTATGTATTTTGTGACGTCATTTATTTTTGTGACGTTATGTATTTTGTGACGTCATTTATTTTTGTGACGTTATGTATTTTGTGACGTCATTTATTTTTGTGACGTTATGTATTTTGTGACGTCATTTATTTTTGTGACGTTATGTTTTTGTGACGTTATGTATTTTGTGACGTCATTTATTTTTGTGACGTTATATATTTTGTGACGTAATTAATAATTTGTGATGTCATTTATTTTTGTGACGTTATGTATTTTTTGACGTCTTTTTTGGTGACATTATGTATTTTGTGACGTCATTTATTTTTGTGACGTTATGTATTTTGTGACGTCATTTATTTTTGTGACGTTATGTTTTTGTTACGTTATGTATTTTGTGACGTCATTTATTTTTGTGACGTTATGTATTTTGTGACGTAATTAATAATTTGTGACGTCATTTATTTTTGTGACGTTATGTATTTTGTGACGTCTTTTTTGTGACGTTATGTATTTTGTGACGTCATTTTTTTGTGACGTTATGTATTTGGTGACGTCATTTATTTTTGTGACGTTATGTATTTTGTTACGTCATTTATTTTTGTGACGTTATGTATTTTGTGACGTCATTAATTTTTGTGACGTTAAGTATCTTGTGACGTCATTTATTTTTGTGACGTTATGTATTTTGTGACGTCATTTATTTTTGTGACGTTATGTATTTTGTGACGTTATGTATTTTATGACGTCATTTATTTTTGTGACGTTATGTATTTTGTGACGTCTTTTTTGGTGACATTATGTATTTTGTGACGTCATTTATTTTTGGGACGTTATGTATATTGTGACTTCATTTATTTTTGTGACGTTATGTTTTTGTGACGTTATGTATTTTGTGACGTCATTTATTTTTGTGACGTTATGTATTTTGTGACGTAATTAATAATCTGTGACGTCATTTATTTTTGTGACGTTATGTATTTTGTGACGTCTTTTTTGATGACATTATGTATTTTGTGACGTCATTAATTTTTGTGACGTCATTTATTTTTGTGACGTTATGTATTTTGTGACGTCATTTATTTTTGTGACGTTTTGTATTTTGTGACGTCATTTATTTTTGTGACGATATGTATTTTGTGACGTCATTTTTTTGTGACGTTATGTATTTTGTGACGTAATTTTTTTTGTGACGTTATGTATTTTGTGACGTCATTTATTTTTGTGACGTTATGTATTTTGTGACGTTATGTATTTTGTGACGTCATTTATTTTTGTGACGTTATGTATTTTGTGACGTCATTAATTTTTGTGACGTTAAGTATTTTGTGACGTCATTTATTTTTGTGACGTTATGTATTTTGTGACGTCATTTATTTTTGTGACGTTATGTATTTTGTGACGTTATGTATTTTATGACGTCATTTATTTTTGTGACGTTATGTATTTCTTGACGTCATTTATTTTTGTGACGTTATGTATTTTGTGACGTCATTTATTTTTGTGACGTTATGTATTTTGTGACGTTATGTATTTTGTGACGTAATTTATTTTTGTGACGTTATGTATTTTGTGACGTCATTTATTTTTGTGACGTTATGTATTTTGTGACGTCATTTATTTTTGTGACGTTATGTATTTTGTGACGTCATTTATTTTTGTGACGTTATGTATTTTGTGACGTCATTTATTTTTGTGACGTTATGTTTTTGTGACGTTATGTATTTTGTGACGTCATTTATTTTTGTGACGTTAAATATTTTGTGACGTAATTAATAATTTGTGATGTCATTTATTTTTGTGACGTTATGTATTTTTTGACGTCTTTTTTGGTGACATTATGTATTTTGTGACGTCATTTATTTTTGTGACGTTATGTATTTTGTGACGTCATTTATTTTTGTGACGTTATGTTTTTGTTACGTTATGTATTTTGTGACGTCATTTATTTTTGTGACGTTATGTATTTTGTGACGTAATTAATAATTTGTGACGTCATTTATTTTTGTGACGTTATGTATTTTGTGACGTCTTTTTTTGTGACGTTATGTATTTTGTGACGTCATTTTTTTGTGACGTTATGTATTTGGTGACGTCATTTATTTTTGTGACGTTATGTATTTTGTTACGTCATTTATTTTTGTGACGTTATGTATTTTGTGACGTCATTTATTTTTGTGACGTTATGTATTTTGTGACGTAATTAATTTTTGTGAAGTCATTTATTTTTGTGAAGCTATGTATTTTGTGACTTAATTAATTTTTGTGACGCCATTTATTTTTGCGACGTTATGTATTTTGTGACGTCATTTATTTTTGTGACGTTATGTATTTTGTGACGTCATTTATTTTTGTGACGTTATGTATTTTGTGACGTCATTTATTTTTGTGACGTTAAGTATTTTGTGACGTCATTTATTTTTGTGACGTTATGTATTTTGTTACGTCATTTATTTTTGTGACGTTATGTATTTTGTGACGTTTTGTATTTTGTGACGTCATTTATTTTTGTGACGTTATGTATTTTGTGACGTCATTTTTTGTGACGTTATGTATTTTGTGACGTCATTTATTTTTGTGACGTTATGTATTTTGTGACGTCATTTATTTTTGAAACGTTATGTATTTTGTAACGTCATTTATTTTTGTGACGTTATGTATTTTTTGACGTCATTTATTTTTGTGACGTTATGTTTTTGTGACGTTATGTATTTTGTGACGTAATTTATTTTTGTGACGTTATGTATTTTGTGACGTAATTAATATTTTGTGCCGTCATTTATTTTTGTGACGTTATGTATTTTGTGACGTCTTTTTTTTGTGACGTTATGTATTTTGTGACGTCATTTTTTGTGACGTTATGTATTTTGTGACGTAATTTATTTTTGTGACGTTATGTATTTTGTGACGTTATGTATTTTGTGACGTCATTTATTTTTGTGACGTTATGTATTTTGTGACGTCATTTATTTTTGTGACGTTATGTATTTTGTGATGTAATTAATATTTCGTGACGTCATTTATTTTTGTGACGTTATGTATTTTGTGACGTAATTAATATTTTGTGACGTCATTTATTTTTGTGACGTTATGTTTTTTGTGACGTCTTTTTTTCGTGACGTTATGTATTTTGTGACGTCATTTTTTTGTGACGTTATGTATTTTGTGACGTCATTTATTTTTGTTACGTTATGTATTTTGTGACGCCATTTATTTTTGTGACGTTATGTATTTTGTGACGTCATTAATTTTTGTGACGTTATGTATTTTGTGACGTAATTAATTTTTGTGACGTCATTTATTTTTGTGACGTTATGTATTTTGTGACGTCATTTTTTTTGACGTTATGTATTTTGTGACGCCATTTATTTTTGGACGTTATGTATTTTGTTACGTCATTTATTTTTGTGACGTTATGTATTTTGTGACGTTTTGTATTTTGTGACGTCATTTATTTTTGTGACGTTATGTATTTTGTGACGTTATGTATTTTATGACGTCATTTATTTTTGTGACGTTATGTATTTTGTGACGTCATTTATTTTTGTGACGTTATGTATTTTGTGACGTCATTTATTTTTGTGACGTTATGTATTTTGTGACGTTATGTATTTTGTGACGTAATTTATTTTTGTGACGTTATGTATTTTGTGACGTAATTAATATTTTTTGACGTCATTTATTTTTGTGACGTTATGTATTTTGTGACGTCATTTATTTTTGTGACGTTATGTATTTTGTGACGTAATTAATAATTTGTGACGTCATTTATTTTTGTGACGTTATGTATTTTGTGACGTCTTTTTTTGTGACGTTATGTATTTTGTGACGTCATTTTTTTGTGACGTTATGTATTTTGTGACGTCATTTATTTTTGTGACGTTATGTATTTTGTTACGTCATTTATTTTTGTGACGTTATGTATTTTGTGACGTCATTTATTTTTGTGACGTTATGTATTTTGTGACGTAATTAATTTTTGTGATGTCATTTATTTTTGTGACGTTATGTATTTTGTGACTTAATTAATTTTTGTGACGCCATTTATTTTTGTGACGTTATGTATTTTGTGACGTCATTTATTTTTGTGACGTTATGTATTTTGTGACGTCATTTATTTTTGTGACGTTATGTATTTTGTGACGTCATTTATTTTTGTGACGTTAAGTATTTTGTGACGTCATTTTTTTTGTGACGTTATTTATTTTGTGACGTTATGTATTTTGTGACGTCATTAATTTTTGTGACGTTAAGTATTTTGTGACGTCATTTATTTTTGGACGTTATGTATTTTGTTACGTCATTTATTTTTGTGACGTTATGTATTTTGTGACGTTTTGTATTTTGTGACGTCATTTATTTTTGTGACGTTATGTATTTTGTGACGTTATGTATTTTATGACGTCATTTATTTTTGTGACGTTATGTATTTTGTGACGTCATTTATTTTTGTGACGTTATGTATTTTGTGACGTCATTTATTTTTGTGACGTTATGTATTTTGTGACGTTATGTATTTTGTGACGTAATTTATTTTTGTGACGTTATGTATTTTGTGACGTAATTAATATTTTGTGACGTCATTTATTTTTGTGACGTTATGTATTTTGTGACGTCATTTATTTTTGTGACGTTATGTATTTTGTGACGTAATTAATAATTTGTGACGTCATTTATTTTTGTGACGTTATGTATTTTGTGACGTCTTTTTTTGTGACGTTATGTATTTTGTGACGTCATTTTTTTGTGACGTTATGTATTTTGTGACGTCATTTATTTTTGTGACGTTATGTATTTTGTTACGTCATTTATTTTTGTGACGTTATGTATTTTGTGACGTCATTTATTTTTGTGACGTTATGTATTTTGTGACGTAATTAATTTTTGTGACGTCATTTATTTTTGTGACGTTATGTATTTTGTGACTTAATTAATTTTTGTGACGCCATTTATTTTTGTGACGTTATGTATTTTGTGACGTCATTTATTTTTGTGACGTTATGTATTTTGTGACGTCATTTATTTTTGTGACGTTATGTATTTTGTGACGTCATTTATTTTTGTGACGTTAAGTATTTTGTGACGTCATTTTTTTTTGTGACGTTATTTATTTTGTGACGTTATGTATTTTGTGACGTCATTAATTTTTGTGACGTTAAGTATTTTGTGACGTCATTTATTTTTGTGACGTTATGTATTTTGTGACGTCATTTTTTTTTTGTGACGTTATGTATTTTGTGACGTTATGTATTTTATGACGTCATTTATTTTTGTGACGTTATGTATTTTGTGACGTCATTTATTTTTGTGACGTTATGTATTTTGTGACGTCATTTATTTTTGTGACGTTATGTATTTTGTGACGTCATTTATTTTTGTGACGTTATGTTTTTGTGACGTTATGTATTTTGTGACGTCATTTATTTTTGTGACGTTATGTATTTTGTGACGTAATTAATAATTTGTGACGTCATTATTTTTGTGACGTTATGTATTTTGTGACGTCTTTTTTGGTGACATTATGTATTTTGTGACGTCATTTATTTTTGGGACGTTATGTATTTTGTGACTTCATTTATTTTTGTGACGTTATGTTTTTGTGACGTTATGTATTTTGTGACGTCATTTATTTTTTTGACGTTATGTATTTTGTGACGTAATTAATAATTTGTGACGTCATTTATTTTTGTGACGTTATGTATTTTGTGACGTCTTTTTTGGTGACATTATGTATTTTGTGACGTCATTAATTTTTGTGACGTCATTTATTTTTGTGACGTTATGTATTTTGTGACGTCATTTATTTTTGTGACGTTTTGTATTTTGTGACGTCATTTATTTTTGTGACGATATGTATTTTGTGACGTCATTTTTTTGTGACGTTATGTATTTTGTGACGTAATTTTTTTTGTGACGTTATGTATTTTGTGACGTCATTTATTTTTGTGACGTTATGTATTTTGTGACGTTATGTATTTTGTGACGTCATTTATTTTTGTGACGTTATGTATTTTGTGACGTCATTAATTTCTGTGACGTTAAGTATTTTGTGACGTCATTTATTTTTGTGACGTTATGTATTTTGTGACGTCATTTATTTTTGTGACGTTATGTATTTTATGACGTCATTTATTTTTGTGACGTTATGTATCTTGTGACGTCATTTATTTTTGTGACGTTATGTATTTTGTGACGTCATTTATTTTTGTGACGTTATGTATTTTGTGACGTTATGTATTTTGTGACGTAATTTATTTTTGTGACGTTATGTATTTTGTGACGTCATTTATTTTTGTGACGTTATGTATTTTGTGACGTCATTTATTTTTGTGACGTTATGTATTTTGTGACGTCATTTATTTTTGTGACGTTATGTTTTTGTGACGTTATGTATTTTGTGACGTCATTTATTTTTGTGACGTTATGTATTTTGTGACGTAATTAATAATTTGTGATGTCATTTATTTTTGTGACGTTATGTATTTTGTGACGTCTTTTTTGGTGACATTATGTATTTTGTGACGTCATTTATTTTTGTGACGTTATGTATTTTGTGACGTCATTTATTTTTGTGACGTTATGTTTTTGTGACGTTATGTATTTTGTGACGTCATTTATTTTTGTGACATTATGTATTTTGTGACGTAATTAATAATTTGTGACGTCATTTATTTTTGTGACGTTATGTATTTTGTGACGTCTTTTTTTGTGACGTTATGTATTTTGTGACGTCATTTTTTTGTGACGTTATGTATTTTGTGACGTCATTTATTTTTGTGACGTTATGTATTTTGTTACGTCATTTATTTTTGTGACGTTATGTATTTTGTGACGTCATTTATTTTTGTGACGTTATGTATTTTGTGACGTAATTAATTTTTGTGAAGTCATTTATTTTTGTGAAGTTATGTATTTTGTGACTTAATACATTTTTGTGACGTCATTTATTTTTGTGACGTTATGTATTTTGTGACGTCATTTATTTTTGTGACGTTATGTATTTTGTGACGTCATTTATTTTTGTGACGTTATGTATTTTGTGACGTCATTTTTTTGACGTTATGTATTTTGTGACGCCATTTATTTTTGTGACGTTATGTATTTTGTGACGTTATGTATTTTGTGACGTAATTTATTTTTGTGACGTTATGTATTTTGTGACTTAATTAATTTTTTGACGTCATTTATTTTTGTGACGTTATGCATTTTGTGACGTGATTAATATTTTGTGACGTCATTTATTTTTGTGACGTTATGTATTTTGTGACGTCATTTATTTTTGTGACGTTATGTATTTTGTGATGTAATTAATATTTCGTGACGTCATTTATTTTTGTGACGTTATGTATTTTGTGACGTAATTAATATTTTGTGACGTCATTTATTTTTGTGACGTTATGTATTTTGTGACGTCTTTTTTTTGTGACGTTATGTATTTTGTGACGTCATTTTTTTGTGACGTTATGTATTTTGTGACGTCATTTATTTTTGTTACGTTATGTATTTTGTGACGCCATTTATTTTTGTGACGTTATGTATTTTGTGACGTCATTAATTTTTGTGACGTTATGTATTTTGTGACGTAATTAATTTTTGTGACGTCATTTATTTCTGTGAAGTTATGTATTTTGTGACGTTTTGTATTTTGTGACGTCATTTATTTTTGTGACGTTATGTATTTTGTGACGTTATGTATTTTATGACGTCATTTATTTTTGTGACGTTATGTATTTTGTGACGTCATTTATTTTTGTGACGTTATGTATTTTGTGACGTCATTTATTTTTGTGACGTTATGTATTTTGTGACGTTATGTATTTTGTGACGTCATTTATTTTTTTGACGTTATGTATTTTGTGACTTAATTAATTTTTGTGACGTCATTTATTTTTGTGACGTTATGTATTTTGTGACGTTATATATTTTGTGACGTAATTCATTTTTGTGACGTTATGTATTTTGTGACTTAATTAATATTTGTGACGTCATTTATTTTTGTGACGTTATGTATTTTGTGACGTTATGTATTTTGTGACGTTTTGTATTTTGTGACGTCATTTATTTTTGTGACGTTATGTATTTTGTGACGTCATTTTTTTTGTGACGTTATGTATTTTGTGACGTCATTTATTTTTGTGACGTTATGTATTTTGTGACGTCATTTATTTTTGTGACGTTATGTATTTTGTGTCGCCATTTATTTTTGTAACGTTATGTATTTTGTGACGTCATTTTTTTTGACGTTATGTATTTTGTGACGCCATTTATTTTTTGACGTTATGTATTTTGTTACGTCATTTATTTTTGTGACGTTATGTATTTTGTGACGTTTTGTATTTTGTGACGTCATTTATTTTTGTGACGTTATGTATTTTGTGACGTTATGTATTTTATGACGTCATTTATTTTTGTGACGTTATGTATTTTGTGACGTCATTTATTTTTGTGACGTTATGTATTTTGTGACGTCATTTATTTTTGTGACGTTATGTATTTTGTGACGTTATGTATTTTGTGACGTAATTTATTTTTGTGACGTTATGTATTTTGTGACGTAATTAATATTTTGTGACGTCATTTATTTTTGTGACGTTATGTATTTTGTGACGTCATTTATTTTTGTGACGTTATGTATTTTGTGACGTAATTAATAATTTGTGACGTCATTTATTTTTGTGACGTTATGTATTTTGTGACGTCTTTTTTTGTGACGTTATGTATTTTGTGACGTCATTTTTTTGTGACGTTATGTATTTTGTGACGCCATTTATTTTTTGACGTTATGTATTTTGTTACGTCATTTATTTTTGTGACGTTATGTATTTTGTGACGTTTTGTATTTTGTTACGTCATTTATTTTTGTGACGTTATGTATTTTGTGACGTCATTTATTTTTGTGACGTTATGTATTTTGTGACGTAATTAATTTTTGTGACGTCATTTATTTTTGTGACGTTATGTATTTTGTGACTTAATTAATTTTTGTGACGCCATTTATTTTAGTGACGTTATGTATTTTGTGACGTCATTTATTTTTGTGACGTTATGTATTTTGTGACGTCATTTATTTTTGTGACGTTATGTATTTTGTGACATCATTTATTTTTGTGTCGTTAAGTATTTTGTGACGTCATTTATTTTTGTGACGTTATGTATTTTGTGACGTTATGTATTTTGTGACGTCATTAATTTTTGTGACGTTAAGTATTTTGAGACGTCATTAATTTTTGTGACGTTATGTATTTTGTGACGTCATTTATTTTTGTGACGTTATGTATTTTGTGACGTTATGTATTTTATGACGTCATTTATTTTTGTGACGTTATGTATTTTGTGACGTCATTTATTTTTGTGACGTTATGTATTTTGTGACGTTATGTATTTTATGACGTCATTTATTTTTGTGACGTTATGTATTTTGTGACGTAATTAATATTTTGTGACGTCATTTATTTTTGTGACGTTATGTATTTTGTGACGTCTTTTTTTTGTGACGTTATGTATTTTGTGACGTCATTTTTTTGTGACGTTATGTATTTTGTGACGTCATTTATTTTTGTTACGTTATGTATTTTGTGACGCCATTTATTTTTGTGACGTTATGTATTTTGTGACGTCATTAATTTTTGTGACGTTATGTATTTTGTGACGTAATTAATTTTTGTGACGTCATTTATTTTTGTGAAGTTATGTATTTTGTGACGTTTTGTATTTTGTGACGTCATTTATTTTTGTGACGTTATGTATTTTGTGACGTTATGTATTTTATGACGTCATTTATTTTTGTGACGTTATGTATTTTGTGACGTCATTTATTTTTGTGACGTTATGTATTTTGTGACGTCATTTATTTTTGTGACGTTATGTATTTTGTGACGTTATGTATTTTGTGACGTCATTTATTTTTTTGACGTTATGTATTTTGTGACTTAATTAATTTTTGTGACGTCATTTATTTTTGTGACGTTATGTATTTTGTGACGTTATATATTTTGTGACGTAATTCATTTTTGTGACGTTATGTATTTTGTGACTTAATTAATATTTGTGACGTCATTTATTTTTGTGACGTTATGTATTTTGTGACGTTATGTATTTTGTGACGTTTTGTATTTTGTGACGTCATTTATTTTTGTGACGTTATGTATTTTGTGACGTCATTTTTTTTGTGACGTTATGTATTTTGTGACGTCATTTATTTTTGTGACGTTATGTATTTTGTGACGTCATTTATTTTTGTGACGTTATGTATTTTGTGTCGCCATTTATTTTTGTAACGTTATGTATTTTGTGACGTCATTTTTTTTGACGTTATGTATTTTGTGACGCCATTTATTTTTTGACGTTATGTATTTTGTTACGTCATTTATTTTTGTGACGTTATGTATTTTGTGACGTTTTGTATTTTGTGACGTCATTTATTTTTGTGACGTTATGTATTTTGTGACGTTATGTATTTTATGACGTCATTTATTTTTGTGACGTTATGTATTTTGTGACGTCATTTATTTTTGTGACGTTATGTATTTTGTGACGTCATTTATTTTTGTGACGTTATGTATTTTGTGACGTTATGTATTTTGTGACGTAATTTATTTTTGTGACGTTATGTATTTTGTGACGTAATTAATATTTTGTGACGTCATTTATTTTTGTGACGTTATGTATTTTGTGACGTCATTTATTTTTGTGACGTTATGTATTTTGTGACGTAATTAATAATTTGTGACGTCATTTATTTTTGTGACGTTATGTATTTTGTGACGTCTTTTTTTGTGACGTTATGTATTTTGTGACGTCATTTTTTTGTGACGTTATGTATTTTGTGACGCCATTTATTTTTTGACGTTATGTATTTTGTTACGTCATTTATTTTTGTGACGTTATGTATTTTGTGACGTTTTGTATTTTGTTACGTCATTTATTTTTGTGACGTTATGTATTTTGTGACGTCATTTATTTTTGTGACGTTATGTATTTTGTGACGTAATTAATTTTTGTGACGTCATTTATTTTTGTGACGTTATGTATTTTGTGACTTAATTAATTTTTGTGACGCCATTTATTTTAGTGACGTTATGTATTTTGTGACGTCATTTATTTTTGTGACGTTATGTATTTTGTGACGTCATTTATTTTTGTGACGTTATGTATTTTGTGACATCATTTATTTTTGTGTCGTTAAGTATTTTGTGACGTCATTTTTTTTTGTGACGTTATGTATTTTGTGACGTTATGTATTTTGTGACGTCATTAATTTTTGTGACGTTAAGTATTTTGAGACGTCATTAATTTTTGTGACGTTATGTATTTTGTGACGTCATTTATTTTTGTGACGTTATGTATTTTGTGACGTTATGTATTTTATGACGTCATTTATTTTTGTGACGTTATGTATTTTGTGACGTCATTTATTTTTGTGACGTTATGTATTTTGTGACGTTATGTATTTTATGACGTCATTTATTTTTGTGACGTTATGTATTTTGTGACGTCATTTATTTTTGTGACGTTATGTATTTTGTGACGTCATTTATTTTTGTGACGTTATGTATTTTATGACGTCATTTATTTTTGTGACGTTATGTATCTTGTGACGTCATTTATTTTTGTGACGTTATGTATTTTGTGACGTCATTTATTTTTGTGACGTTATGTATTTTGTGACGTTATGTATTTTGTGACGTAATTTATTTTTGTGACGTTATGTATTTTGTGACGTCATTTATTTTTGTGACGTTATGTATTTTGTGACGTCATTTATTTTTGTGACGTTATGTATTTTGTGACGTCATTTTTTTTTGTGACGTTATGTTTTTGTGACGTTATGTATTTTGTGACGTCATTTATTTTTGTGACGTTATGTATTTTGTGACGTAATTAATAATTTGTGATGTCATTTATTTTTGTGACGTTATGTATTTTGTGACGTCTTTTTTGGTGACATTATGTATTTTGTGACGTCATTTATTTTTGTGACGTTATGTATTTTGTGACGTCATTTATTTTTGTGACGTTATGTTTTTGTGACGTTATGTATTTTGTGACGTCATTTATTTTTGTGACGTTATGTATTTTGTGACGTAATTAATAATTTGTGACGTCATTTATTTTTGTGACGTTATGTATTTTGTGACGTCTTTTTTTGTGACGTTATGTATTTTGTGACGTCATTTTTTTGTGACGTTATGTATTTTGTGACGTTATATATTTTGTGACGTAATTCATTTTTGTGACATTATGTATTTTGTGACTTAATTAATTTTTGTGACGTCATTTATTTTTGTGACGTTATGTATTTTGTGACGTTATATATTTTGTGACGTAATTCATTTTTGTGACGTTATGTATTTTGTGACTTAATTAATATTTGTGACGTCATTTATTTTTGTGACGTTATGTATTTTGTGACGTTATGTATTTTGTGACGTTATGTATTTTGTGACGTTTTGTATTTTGTGACGTCATTTATTTTTGTGACGTTATGTATTTTGTGACGTCATTTTTTTTGTGACGTTATGTATTTTGTGACGTCATTTATTTTTGTGACGTTATGTATTTTGTGACGTCATTTATTTTTGTGACGTTATGTATTTTGTGTCGCCATTTATTTTTGTGACGTTATGTATTTTGTGACGTCATTTTTTTTGACGTTATGTATTTTGTGACGCCATTTATTTTTTGACGTTATGTATTTTGTTACGTCATTTATTTTTGTGACGTTATGTATTTTGTGACGTTTTGTATTTTGTGACGTCATTTATTTTTGTGACGTTATGTATTTTGTGACGTTATGTATTTTATGACGTCATTTATTGTTGTGACGTTATGTATTTTGTGACGTCATTTATTTTTGTGACGTTATATATTTTGTGACGTCATTTATTTTTGTGACGTTATGTATTTTGTGACGTTATGTATTTTGTGACGTAATTTATTTTTGTGACGTTATGTATTTTGTGACGAAATTAATATTTTGTGACGTCATTTATTTTTGTGACGTTATGTATTTTGTGACGTCATTTATTTTTGTGACGTTATGTATTTTGTGACGTAATTAATAATTTGTGACGTCATTTATTTTTATGACGTTATGTATTTTGTGACGTCTTTTTTTGTGACGTTATGTATTTTGTGACGTCATTTTTTTGTGACGTTATGTATTTTGTGACGCCATTTATTTTTTGACGTTATGTATTTTGTTACGTCATTTATTTTTGTGAGGTTATGTATTTTGTGACGTTTTGTATTTTGTTACGTCATTTATTTTTGTGACGTTATGTATTTTGTGACGTCATTTATTTTTGTGACGTTATGTATTTTGTGACGTAATTAATTTTTGTGACGTCATTTATTTTTGTGACGTTATGTATTTTGTGACTTAATTAATTTTTGTGACGCCATTTATTTTTGTGACGTTATGTATTTTGTGACGTCATTTATTTTTGTGACGTTATGTATTTTGTGACGTCATTTATTTTTGTGACGTTATGTATTTTGTGACGTCATTTATTTTTGTGACGTTAAGTATTTTGTGACGTCATTTATTTTTGTGACGTTATGTATTTTGTGACGTTATGTATTTTGTGACGTCATTAATTTTTGTGACGTTAAGTATTTTGAGACGTCATTAATTTTTGTGACGTTACGTATTTTGTGACGTCATTTATTTTTGTGACGTTATGTATTTTGTGACGTTATGTATTTTATGACGTCATTTATTTTTGTGACGTTATGTATTTTGTGACGTCATTTATTTTTGTGACGTTATGTATTTTGTGACGTTATGTATTTTGCGACGTTATGTATTTTATGACGTCATTTATTTTTGTGACGTTATGTATTTTGTGACGTCATTTATTTTTGTGACGTTATGTATTTTGTGACGTCATTTATTTTTGTGACGTTATGTATTTTATGACGTCATTTATTTTTGTGACTTTATGTATCTTGTGACGTCATTTATTTTTGTGACGTTATGTATTTTGTGACGTCATTTATTTTTGTGACGTTATGTATTTTGTGACGTTATGTATTTTGTGACGTAATTTATTTTTGTGACGTTATGTATTTTGTGACGTCATTTATTTTTGTGACGTTATGTATTTTGTGACGTCATTTATTTTTGTGACGTTATGTATTTTGTGACGTCATTTTTTTTTTGTGACGTTATGTTTTTGTGACGTTAGGTATTTTGTGACGTCATTTATTTTTGTGACGTTATGTATTTTGTGACGTAATTAATAATTTGTGATGTCATTTATTTTTGTGACGTTATGTATTTTGTGACGTCTTTTTTGGTGACATTATGTATTTTGTGACGTCATTTATTTTTGTGACGTTATGTATTTTGTGACGTCATTTATTTTTGTGACGTTATGTTTTTGTGACGTTATGTATTTTGTGACGTCATTTATTTTTGTGACGTTATGTATTTTGTGACGTAATTAATAATTTGTGACGTCATTTATTTTTGTGACGTTATGTATTTTGTGACGTCTTTTTTTGTGACGTTATGTATTTTGTGACGTCATTTTTTTGTGACGTTATGTATTTTGTGACGTCATTTATATTTGTGACGTTATGTATTTTGTTACGTCATTTATTTTTGTGACGTTATGTATTTTGTGACGTCATTTATTTTTGTGACGTTATGTATTTTGTGACGTAATTAATTTTTGTGAAGTCATTTATTTTTGTGAAGTTATGTATTTTGTGACTTAATACATTTTTGTGACGTCATTTATTTTTGTGACGTTATGTATTTTGTGACGTCATTTATTTTTGTGACGTTATGTATTTTGTGACGTCATTTATTTTTGTGACGTTATGTATTTTGTGACGTCATTTTTTTGACGTTATGTATTTTGTGACGCCATTTATTTTTGTGACGTTATGTATTTTGTGACGTTATGTATTTTGTGACGTTATGTATTTTGTGACGTAATTTATTTTTGTGACGTTATGTATTTTGTGACTTAATTAATTTTTTGACGTCATTTATTTTTGTGACGTTATGCATTTTGTGACGTGATTAATATTTTGTGACGTCATTTATTTTTGTGACGTTATGTATTTTGTGACGTCATTAATTTTTGTGACGTTATGTATTTTGTGATGTAATTAATATTTCGTGACGTCATTTATTTTTGTGACGTTATGTATTTTGTGACGTAATTAATATTTTGTGACGTCATTTATTTTTGTGACGTTATGTATTTTGTGACGTCTTTTTTTTGTGACGTTATGTATTTTGTGACGTCATTTTTTTGTGACGTTATGTATTTTGTGACGTCATTTATTTTTGTTACGTTATGTATTTTGTGACGCCATTTATTTTTGTGACGTTATGTATTTTGTGACGTCATTAATTTTTGTGACGTTATGTATTTTGTGACGTAATTAATTTTTGTGACGTCATTTATTTTTGTGAAGTTATGTATTTTGTGACGTTTTGTATTTTGTGACGTCATTTATTTTTGTGACGTTATGTATTTTGTGACGTTATGTATTTTATGACGTCATTTATTTTTGTGACGTTATGTATTTTGTGACGTCATTTATTTTTGTGACGTTATGTATTTTGTGACGTAATTTATTTTTGTGACGTTATGTATTTTGTGACGTTATGTATTTTGTGACGTCATTTATTTTTTTGACGTTATGTATTTTGTGACTTAATTGATTTTTGTGACGTCATTTATTTTTGTGACGTTATGTATTTTGTGACGTTGTATATTTTGTGACGTAATTCATTTTTGTGACGTTATGTATTTTGTGACTTAATTAATATTTGTGACGTCATTTATTTTTGTGACGTTATGTATTTTGTGACGTTATGTATTTTGTGACGTTTTGTATTTTGTGACGTCATTTATTTTTGTGACGTTATGTATTTTGTGACGTCATTTTTTTCGTGACGTTATGTATTTTGTGACGTCATTTATTTTTGTGACGTTATGTATTTTGTGACGTCATTTATTTTTGTGACGTTATGTATTTTGTGTCGCCATTTATTTTTGTGACGTTATGTATTTTGTGACGTCATTTTTTTTGACGTTATGTATTTTGTGACGCCATTTATTTTTTGACGTTATGTATTTTGTTACGTCATTTATTTTTGTGACGTTATGTATTTTGTGACGTTTTGTATTTTGTGACGTCATTTATTTTTGTGACGTTATGTATTTTGTGACGTTATGTATTTTATGACGTCATTTATTTTTGTGACGTTATGTATTTTGTGACGTCATTTATTTTTGTGACGTTATGTATTTTGTGACGTCATTTATTTTTGTGACGTTATGTATTTTGTGACGTTATGTATTTTGTGACGTAATTTATTTTTGTGACGTTATGTATTTTGTGACGTAATTAATATTTTGTGACGTCATTTATTTTTGTGACGTTATGTATTTTGTGACGTCATTTATTTTTGTGACGTTATGTATTTTGTGACGTAATTAATAATTTGTGACGTCATTTATTTTTGTGACGTTATGTATTTTGTGACGTCTTTTTTTGTGACGTTATGTATTTTGTGACGTCATTTTTTTGTGACGTTATGTATTTTGTGACGCCATTTATTTTTTGACGTTATGTATTTTGTTACGTCATTTATTTTTGTGACGTTATGTATTTTGTGACGTTTTGTATTTTGTTACGTCATTTATTTTTGTGACGTTATGTATTTTGTGACGTCATTTATTTTTGTGACGTTATGTATTTTGTGACGTAATTAATTTTTGTGACGTCATTTATTTTTGTGACGTTATGTATTTTGTGACTTAATTAATTTTTGTGACGCCATTTATTTTTGTGACGTTATGTATTTTGTGACGTCATTTATTTTTGTGACGTTATGTATTTTGTGACGTCATTTATTTTTGTGACGTTATGTATTTTGTGACGTCATTTATTTTTGTGACGTTAAGTATTTTGTGACGTCATTTATTTTTGTGACGTTATGTATTTTGTGACGTTATGTATTTTGTGACGTCATTAATTTTTGTGACGTTAAGTATTTTGAGACGTCATTAATTTTTGTGACGTTATGTATTTTGTGACGTCATTTATTTTTGTGACGTTATGTATTTTGTGACGTCATTTATTTTTGTGACGTTAAGTATTTTGTGACGTCATTTATTTTTGTGACGTTATGTATTTTGTGACGTTATGTATTTTGTGACGTCATTAATTTTTGTGACGTTATGTATTTTATGACGTCATTTATTTTTGTGACGTTATGTATTTTGTGACGTCATTTATTTTTGTGACGTTATGTATTTTGTGACGTTATGTATTTTATGACGTCATTTATTTTTGTGTCGTTATGTATTTTGTGACGTCATTTATTTTTGTGACGTTATGTATTTTGTGACGTCATTTATTTTTGTGACGTTATGTATTTTATGACGTCATTTATTTTTGTGACGTTATGTATCTTGTGACGTCATTTATTTTTGTGACGTTATGTATTTTGTGACGTCATTTATTTTTGTGACGTTATGTATTTTGTGACGTTATGTATTTTGTGACGTAATTTATTTTTGTGACGTAATGTATTTTGTGACGTCATTTATTTTTGTGACGTTATGTATTTTGTGACGTCATTTATTTTTGTGACGTTATGTATTTTGTGACGTCATTTTTTTTTGTGACGTTATGTTTTTGTGACGTTATGTATTTTGTGACGTCATTTATTTTTGTGACGTTATGTATTTTGGGACGTAATTAATAATTTGTGATGTCATTTATTTTTGTGACGTTATGTATTTTGTGACGTCTTTTTTGGTGACATTATGTATTTTGTGACGTCATTTATTTTTGTGACGTTATGTATTTTGTGACGTCATTTATTTTTGTGACGTTATGTTTTTGTGACGTTATGTATTTTGTGACGTCATTTATTTTTGTGACGTTATGTATTTTGTGACGTAATTAATAATTTGTGACGTCATTTATTTTTGTGACGTTATGTATTTTGTGACGTCTTTTTTTGTGACGTTATGTATTTTGTGACGTCATTTTTTTGTGACGTTATGTATTTTGTGACGTCATTTATTTTTGTGACGTTATGTATTTTGTTACGTCATTTATTTTTGTGACGTCATTTATTTTTGTGACGTTATGTATTTTGTGACGTAATTAATTTTTGTGAAGTCATTTATTTTTGTGAAGTTATGTATTTTGTGACTTAATACATTTTTGTGACGTCATTTATTTTTGTGACGTTATGTATTTTGTGACGTCATTTATTTTTGTGACGTTATGTATTTTGTGACGTCATTTATTTTTGTGACGTTATGTATTTTGTGACGTCATTTTTTTGACGTTATGTATTTTGTGACGCCATTTATTTTTGTGACGTTATGTATTTTGTGACGTTATGTATTTTGTGACGTAATTTATTTTTGTGACGTTATGTATTTTGTGACTTAATTAATTTTTTGACGTCATTTATTTTTGTGACGTTATGCATTTTGTGACGTGATTAATATTTTGTGACGTCATTTATTTTTGTGACGTTATGTATTTTGTGACGTCATTTATTTTTGTGACGTTATGTATTTTGTGATGTAATAAATATTTCGTGACGTCATTTATTTTTGTGACGTTATGTATTTTGTGACGTAATTAATATTTTGTGACGTCATTTATTTTTGTGACGTTATGTATTTTGTGACGTCTTTTTTTTGTGACGTTATGTATTTTGTGACGTCATTTTTTTGTGACGTTATGTATTTTGTGACGTCATTTATTTTTGTTACGTTATGTATTTTGTGACGCCATTTATTTTTGTGACGTTATGTATTTTGTGACGTCATTAATTTTTGTGACGTTATGTATTTTGTGACGTAATTAATTTTTGTGACGTCATTTATTTTTGTGAAGTTATGTATTTTGTGACGTTTTGTATTTTGTGACGTCATTTATTTTTGTGACGTTATGTATTTTGTGACGTTATGTATTTTATGACGTCATTTATTTTTGTGACGTTATGTATTTTGTGACGTCATTTATTTTTGTGACGTTATGTATTTTGTGACGTCATTTATTTTTGTGACGTTATGTATTTTGTGACGTTATGTATTTTGTGACGTCATTTATTTTTTTGACGTTATGTATTTTGTGACTTAATTGATTTTTGTGACGTCATTTATTTTTGTGACGTTATGTATTTTGTGACGTTATATATTTTTGTTACGTTATGTATTTTGTGACGCCATTTATTTTTGTGACGTTATGTATTTTGTGACGTCATTAATTTTTGTGACGTTATGTATTTTGTGACGTAATTAATTTTTGTGACGTCATTTATTTTTGTGAAGTTATGTATTTTGTGACGTTTTGTATTTTGTGACGTCATTTATTTTTGTGACGTTATGTATTTTGTGACGTTATGTATTTTATGACGTCATTTATTTTTGTGACGTTATGTATTTTGTGACGTCATTTATTTTTGTGACGTTATGTATTTTGTGACGTCATTTATTTTTGTGACGTTATGTATTTTGTGACGTTATGTATTTTGTGACGTCATTTATTTTTTTGACGTTATGTATTTTGTGACTTAATTGATTTTTGTGACGTCATTTATTTTTGTGACGTTATGTATTTTGTGACGTTATATATTTTGTGACGTAATTCATTTTTGTGACGTTATGTATTTTGTGACTTAATTAATATTTGTGACGTCATTTATTTTTGTGACGTTATGTATTTTGTGACGTTATGTATTTTGTGACGTTTTGTATTTTGTGACGTCATTTATTTTTGTGACGTTATGTATTTTGTGACGTCATTTTTTTGTGACGTTATGTATTTTGTGACGTCATTTATTTTTGTGACGTTATGTATTTTGTGACGTCATTTATTTTTGTGACGTTATGTATTTTGTGTCGCCATTTATTTTTGTGACGTTATGTATTTTGTGACGTCATTTTTTTTGACGTTATGTATTTTGTGACGCCATTTATTTTTTGACGTTATGTATTTTGTTACGTCATTTATTTTTGTGACGTTATGTATTTTATGACGTTTTGTATTTTGTGACGTCATTTATTTTTGTGACGTTATGTATTTTGTAACGTTATGTATTTTATGACGTCATTTATTTTTGTGACGTTATGTATTTTGTGACGTCATTTATTTTTGTGACGTTATGTATTTTGTGACGTCATTTATTTTTGTGACGTTATGTATTTTGTGACGTTATGTATTTTGTGACGTAATTTATTTTTGTGACGTTATGTATTTTGTGACGTAATTAATATTTTGTGACGTCATTTATTTTTGTGACGTTATGTATTTTGTGACGTCATTTATTTTTGTGACGTTATGTATTTTGTGACGTAATTAATAATTTGTGACGTCATTTATTTTTGTGACGTTATGTATTTTGTGACGTCTTTTTTTGTGACGTTATGTATTTTGTGACGTCATTTTTTGTGACGTTATGTATTTTGTGACGCCATTTATTTTTTGACGTTATGTATTTTGTTACGTCATTTATTTTTGTGACGTTATGTATTTTGTGACGTTTTGTATTTTGTTACGTCATTTATTTTTGTGACGTTATGTATTTTGTGACGTCATTTATTTTTGTGACGTTATGTATTTTGTGACGTAATTAATTTTTGTGACGTCATTTATTTTTGTGACGTTATGTATTTTGTGACTTAATTAATTTTTGTGACGCCATTTATTTTTGTGACGTTATGTATTTTGTGACGTCATTTATTTTTGTGACGTTATGTATTTTGTGACGTCATTTATTTTTTAGACGTTATGTATTTTGTGACGTCATTTATTTTTGTGACGTTAAGTATTTTGTGACGTCATTTATTTTTGTGACGTTATGTATTTTGTGACGTTATGTATTTTGTGACGTCATTAATTTTTGTGACGTTAAGTATTTTGAGACGTCATTAATTTTTGTGACGTTATGTATTTTGTGACGTCATTTATTTTTGTGACGTTATGTATTTTGTGACGTTATGTATTTTATGACGTCATTTATTTTTGTGACGTTATGTATTTTGTGACGTCATTTATTTTTGTGACGTTATGTATTTTGTGACGTTATGTATTTTATGACGTCATTTATTTTTGTGACGTTATGTATTTTGTGACGTCATTTTTTTTGTGACGTTATGTATTTTGTGACGTCTTTTTTGGTGACATTATGTATTTTGTGACGTCATTTATTTTTGGGACGTTATGTATTTTGTGACGTCATTTATTTTTGTGACGTTATGTATTTTGTGACGTCATTTATTTTTGTGACGTTATGTATTTTGTGACGTCATTTATTTTTGTGACGTTAAGTATTTTGTGACGTCATTTATTTTTGTGACGTTATGTATTTTGTGACGTTATGTATTTTGTGACGTCATTTATTTTTTTGACGTTATGTATTTTGTGACGTAATTAATAATTTGTGACGTCATTTATTTTTGTGACGTTATGTATTTTGTGACGTCTTTTTTGGTGACATTATGTATTTTGTGACGTCATTAATTTTTGTGACGTCATTTATTTTTGTGACGTTATGTATTTTGTGACGTCATTTATTTTTGTGACGTTTTGTATTTTGTGACGTCATTTATTTTTGTGACGATATGTATTTTGTGACGTCATTTTTTTGTGACGTTATGTATTTTGTGACGTAATTTTTTTTGTGACGTTATGTATTTTGTGACGTCATTTATTTTTGTGACGTTATGTATTTTGTGACGTTATGTATTTTGTGACGTCATTTATTTTTGTGACGTTATGTATTTTGTGACGTCATTAATTTTTGTGACGTTAAGTATTTTGTGACGTCATTTATTTTTGTGACGTTATGTATTTTTTGACGTCATTTATTTTTGTGACGTTATGTATTTTATGACGTCATTTATTTTTGTGACGTTATGTATTTTGTGACGTCATTTATTTTTGTGACGTTATGTATTTTGTGACGTCATTTATTTTTGTGACGTTATGTATTTTGTGACGTTATGTATTTTGTGACGTAATTTATTTTTGTGACGTTATGTATTTTGTGACGTCATTTATTTTTGTGACGTTATGTATTTTGTGACGTCATTTATTTTTGTGACGTTATGTATTTTGTGACGTCATTTATTTTTGTGACGTTATGTTTTTGTGACGTTATGTATTTTGTGACGTCATTTATTTTTGTGACGTTATGTATTTTGTGACGTAATTAATAATTTGTGATGTCATTTATTTTTGTGACGTTATGTATTTTGTGACGTCTTTTTTGGTGACATTATGTATTTTGTGACGTCATTTATTTTTGTGACGTTATGTATTTTGTGACGTCATTTATTTTTGTGACGTTATGTTTTTGTGACGTTATGTATTTTGTGACGTCATTTATTTTTGTGACGTTATGTATTTTGTGACGTAATTAATAATTTGTGACGTCATTTATTTTTGTGACGTTATGTATTTTGTGACGTCTTTTTTTGTGACGTTATGTATTTTGTGACGTCATTTTTTTGTGACGTTATGTATTTTGTGACGTCATTTATTTTTGTGACGTTATGTATTTTGTTACGTCATTTATTTTTGTGACGTTATGTATTTTGTGACGTCATTTATTTTTGTGACGTTATGTATTTTGTGACGTAATTAATTTTTCTGAAGTCATTTATTTTTGTGAAGTTATGTATTTTGTGACTTAATACATTTTTGTGACGACATTTATTTTTGTGACGTTATGTATTTTGTGACTTAATTAATTTTTGTGACGCCATTTATTTTTGTGACGTTATGTATTTTGTGACGTCATTTATTTTTGTGACGTTAAGTATTTTGTGACGTCATTTATTTTTGTGACGTTATGTATTTTGTGACGTTATGTATTTTGTGACGTCATTTATTTTTTTGACGTTATGTATTTTGTGACGTAATTAATAATTTGTGACGTCATTTATTTTTGTGACGTTATGTATTTTGTGACGTCATTAATTTTTTTGACGTTATGTATTTTTTGACGTCATTTATATTTGTGACGTTATGTATTTTTTGACGTAATTAATTATTGTGACGTCATTTATTTTTGTGACGTTACGTATTTTGTAACTTCATTTATTTTTGTGACGTTATGTATTTTGTGACGTCATTTATTTTTGTGACGTTATGTATTTTGTGACGTCATTTATTTTTTTGACTTTATGTATTTTGTGACGTCATTTATTTTTGTGACGTTATGTATTTTGTGAAGTCATTTATTTTTGTGACGTTATGTATTTTGTGACGTCATTTATTTTTGTTACGTTATATATTGTGACGTCATTAATTTTTGTGACGTTATTTATTTTTGTGACGTTATGTATTTTGTGACGTTATGTATTTTGTGACGTAATTTATTTTTGTGATGTTATGTATTTTGTGACGTTATGTATTTTGTGACGTAATTAATTTTTGTTACGTCATTTATTTTTGTAACGTTATGTATTTTGTGACGTCATTTATTTTTTGACGTTATGTATTTTGTGACGTCATTTATTTTTGTGACGTTATGTATTTTGTGACGTAATTAATTTTTGTTACGTCATTTATTTTTGTGACGTTATGTATTTTGTGACGTCATTTATTTTTGTGACGTTATGTATTTTGTGACGTTATGTATTTTGTGACATCATTTATTTTTGTGACGTTATGTATTTTGTGACGTAATTAAATTTTTGACGTAATTAATTTTTGTGACGTCTTTTTTTTGAGACGTTATGTATTTTGTGACGTCATTTATTTTTGTGACGTTATGTATTTTGTGACGTCACTTATTTTTGTGACGTTATGTATTTTGTGACGTTATGTATATTGTGACGTCATTTTTTGTGACGTTATGTAATTTGTGACGTCATTTATTTTTGTGACGTTATGTATTTTGTGACGTCATTTATTTTTGTGACATTATGTATTTTGTGACGTCATTTATTTTTGTGACGTTATATATTGTGTGACATCATTTATTTTTGTGACGTTATGTATTTTGTGACGTCATTTATTTTTGTGACGTTATGTATTTTGTGACGTCATTTATTTTGTGACGTTATGTATTTTGTGAAGTCATTTATTTTTGTGACGTTATGTATTTTGTGACGTCATTTATTTATGTGACGTTATGTATTTTTTGACGTCATTTATTTTTGTTACGTTATGTATTTTGTGACGTAATTAATTTTTGTGACGTCATTTATTTTTGTGACGTTATGTATTTTGTGATGTCATTTATTTTTGTGACGTTATGTATTTTGTGACGTCATTTATTTTTGTTACGTTATGTATTTCGTGACGTCATTTTTTTTGTGACGTTATGTATTTTGTGACGTAATTTATTTTTGTGACGTTATGTATTTTGTGACGTTATGTATTTTGTGACGTCATTTATATTTGTGACGTTATGTATTTTGTGACGTAATTAATTTTTGTTACGTTATTTATTTTTGTGACGTTATGTATATTGTGACGTCATTTATTTTTGTGACGTTATGTATTTTGTGACGTTATGTATATTGTGACGTCATTTTTTTGTGACGTTATGTAATTTGTGACGTCATTTATTTTTGTGACGTTATGTATTTTGTGACGTCATTTATTTTTGTGACATTATGTATTTTGTGACGTCATTTATTTTTGTGACGTTATGTATTGTGTGACATCATTTATTTTTGTGACGTTATGTATTTTTTGACGTCATTTATTTTTGTGACGTTATGTATTTTGTGACGTCATTTATTTTTATGACGTTATGTATTTTGTGACGTTATGTATTTTGTGACGTCATTTATTTTTGTGACGTTATGTATTTTGTGAAGTCATTTATTTTTGCGACGTTATGTATTTTGTGACGTCATTTATTTTTGTGACGTTATGTATTTTTTGACGTCATTTATTTTTGTTACGTTATGTATTTTGTGACGTAATTAATTTTTGTGACGTCATTTATTTTTGTGACGTTATGTATTTTGTGACGTCATTTATTTTTGTGACGTTATGTATTTTGTGACGTCATTTATTTTTGTTACGTTATGTATTTCGTGACGTCATTTTTTTTGTGACGTTATGTATTTTGTGACGTAATTTATTTTTGTGACGTTATGTATTTTGTGACGTTATGTATTTTGTGACGTCATTTATATTTGTGACGTTATGTATTTTGTGACGTAATTAATTTTTGTTACGTCATTTATTTTTGTGACGTTATGTATATTGTGACGTCATTAATTTTTGTGACGTTATGTAATTTGTGACGTCATTAATTTTTGTGACGTTATGTATTTTGTGATGTCATTAATTTTTGTGACATTATGCATTTTATGACGTCATTTATTTTTGTGACGTTATGTATTTTGTGAAGTCATTTATTTTTGTGACGTTATGTATTTTTTGACGTAATTTTTTTGTGACGTTAGGTATTTTGTGACGTCATTTATTTTTGTGACGTTATGTATTTTGTGACGTTATGTATTTTGTGACGTCATTTATTTTTGTGACGTTATGTATTTTGTGAAGTCATTTATTTTTGTGACGTTATGTATTTTGTGACGTCATTTATTTTTGTGATGTTATGTATTTTGTGACGTCATTTATTTTTGTGACGTTATGTATTTGGTGACGTCATTTATTTTTGTGACGGTATGTATTTTGTGACGTCATTTATTTTTGTGACGTTATGTATTTTGTGACGTCATTTATTTTTGTTACGTTATGTATTTTGTGACGTCATTTATTTTTGTGACGTGATTTATTTTTGTGACGTTATGTATTTCGTGACGTCATTTATTTCTGTGACGTTATGTATATTGCAACATCATTTATTTTGTGACGTTATGTATTTTGTGACGTAATTAATTTTTAGACGTAAGTAATTTTTGTGACGTTATGTATTTTGTGACGTAATTAATTTTTGTGATGTCATTTATTTTTGTGACGTTATGTATTTTTCGACTTCATTTATTGTGACGTTAAGTATTTTGTGACGTCATTTATTTTTGTGACGTTATGTATTTTGTGGCGTCATTTATTTTTGTGACGTTATGTATTTTGTGACGTTATTTATTTTGTGACGTCATTTATTTTTGTGACGTTATGTATTTTGTGACGTAGTTAGTTTTTGTTACTTATTAATTTTTGTGACGTTATGTATTTTGTGACGTCATTTATTTTTGTGACGTTATGTATTTTGTGACGTCATTTATTTTTGTGACGTTTTGTATTTTGTGACGTCATTTATTTTTGTGACGTTATGTATTTTGTGACGTTATGTATATTGTGACGTCATTTTTTGTGACGTTATGTAATTTGTGACGTCATTTATTTTTGTGACGTTATGTATTTTGTGACGTCATTTATTTTTGTGACATTATGTATTTTGTGACGTCATTTATTTTTGTGACGTTATGTATTTTGTGACGTCATTAATTTTTTTGACGTTATGTATTTTTTGACGTCATTTATATTTGTGACGTTATGTATTTTTTGACGTAATTAATTTTTGTGACGTCATTTAATGTTGTGACTTTATGTATTTTGTGACGTCATTTTTTTGTGAAGTTATGTATTTTGTGACGTCATTTATTTTTGTGACGTTATGTATTTTGTGACGTTATGTATTTTGTGACGTCATTTATTTTTGTGACGTTATGTATTTTGTGACGTAATTAAATTTTTGACGTAATTAATTTTTGTGACGTCATTTTTTTTGTGACGTTATGTATTTTGTGACGTCATTAATTTCTGTGACGTCATTTATTTTTTTGACGTTATGTATTTTTTGACGTCATTTATTATTTTGACGTTATGTATTGTGTGACGTCATTTATTTTTGTGACGTTATGTATTTTGTGACGTCATTTATTTTTAAGACGTTATGTATTTTGTGACGTAATTAATTTTTTGACGTAATTAATTTTTGTGAAGTCATTTATTTTGTGACGTTATGTCTTTTGTGACGTTATTTATTTTTGTGACGTTATGTATTTTGTGACATAATTAATTTTTTTGACGTAATTTATTTTTGTGACTTTATGTATTTTGTGACGTCATTTTTTTTGTGAAGTTATGTATTTTGTGACGTTATTTATTTTTGTGACGTTATGTATTTTGTGACGTCATTTATTTTTGTGACATTATGTATTTTGTGACGTTATGTATTTTGTGACGTCATTTATTCTTGTGACGTTATGTATTTTGTGACATAATTAATTTTTGTGACGTCATTTATTTTTGTGACTTTATGTATTTTGTGACGTCATTTATTTTTGTGAAGTTATGTATTTTGTGACGTCATTTATTTTTGTGACGTTATGTATTTTGTGACGGCATTTATTTTTGTGACGTTATTTATTTTGTGACGTAATTAATTTTTGTGACGTCATTTATCTTTGTGACGTTATGTATTTTGTGACGTCATTTATTTTTGTGACGTTATGTATTTTGTGACGTCATTTATTTTTGTGACGTTATGTATTTTGTGACGTCATTAATTTTTGCGACGTTATGTATTTTTTGACGTCATTTATTTTTGTGACGTTATGTATTTTTTGACGTAATTAATTTTTGTGACGTCATTTATTTTTGTGACGTTATGTATTTTTTGACGTAATTAATTTGGGACGTAATTAATTTTTGTGACGTAATTTATTTTTGTGACGTTATGTATTTTGTGACGTCATTTATTTTTGTGGCGTTATGTATTTTGTGACGTTATTAATTTTTGTGACGTTATGTATTTTGTGACGTCATTTATTTTTGTGACGTTATGTATTTTGTGACGTCATTTATTTTTGTGACGTTATGTATTTTGTGACGTTATGTATTTTGTGACGTCATTTATTTTTGTGACGTCATGTATTTTGTGACGTAATTAATATTTTGTGACGTCATTAATTTTTGTGACGTTATGTATTTTGTGACGTCATTTATTTTTGTGACGTTATGTATTTTTTGACGTCATTTATTTTTGTGACGTTATGTATTTTGTTACGTCATTTATTTTTGTGACGTTATGTATTTTGTTACGTCATTTATTTTTGTGACGTTATGTATTTTGTGACGTCATTTATTTTTGTGACGTTATGTATTTTTTGACGTTATGTATTTTTTGACGTAATTAAATTTTTGACGTAATTAATTTTTGTGACGTCATTTTTTTGTGACGTTATGTATTTTGTGACGTCATTTATTTTTGTGACGTTATGTATTTTGTGACGTCATTTATTTTTGTGAAGTTATGTATTTTGTGACGTTATGTATATTGTGACGTCATTTTTTTGTGACGTTATGTAATTTGTGACGTCATTTATTTTTGTGACGTTATGTATTTTGTGACGTCATTTATTTTTGTGACATTATGTATTTTGTGACGTCATTTATTTTTGTGACGTTATGTATTTTGTGACGTCATTAATTTTTTTGACGTTATGTATTTTTTGACGTCATTTATATTTGTGACGTTATGTATTTTTTGACGTAATTAATTATTGTGACGTCATTTATTTTTGTGACGTTACGTATTTTGTAACTTCATTTATTTTTGTGACTTTATGTATTTTGTGACGTCATTTATTTTTGTGACGTTATGTATTTTGTGACGTCATTTATTTTTGTGACTTTATGTATTTTGTGACGTCATTTATTTTTGTGACGTTATGTATTTTGTGAAGTCATTTATTTTTGTGACGTTATGTATTTTGTGACGTCATTTATTTTTGTGACGTTATGTTTTTTGTGACGTTATTTATTTTTGTTACGTTATATATTGTGACGTCATTTATTTTTGTGACGTTATTTATTTTTGTGACGTTATGTATTTTGTGACGTTATGTATTTTGTGACGTAATTTATTTTTGTGACGTTATGTATTTTGTGACGTTATGTATTTTGTGACGTCATTTATATTTGTGACGTTATGTATTTTGTGACGTAATTAATTTTTGTTACGTCATTTATTTTTGTAACGTTATGTATTTTGTGACGTCATTTATTTTTTGACGTTATGTATTTTAAGACGTCATTTATTTTTGTGACGTTATGTATTTTGTGACGTAATTAATTTTTGTTACGTCATTTATTTTTGTGACGTTATGTATTTTGTGACGTCATTTATTTTTGTGACGTTATGTATTTTGTGACGTTATGTATTTTGTGACATCATTTATTTTTGTGACGTTATGTATTTTGTGACGTAATTAAATTTTTGACGTAATTAATTTTTGTGACGTCTTTTTTTTGAGACGTTATGTATTTTGTGACGTCATTTATTTTTGTGACGTTATGTATTTTGTGACGTCATTTATTTTTGTGACGTTATGTATATTGTGACGTCATTTTTTTGTGACGTTATGTAATTTTTGACGTCATTTATTTTTGTGACGTTATGTATTTTGTGACGTCATTTATTTTTGTGACATTATGTATTTTGTGACGTCATTTATTTTTGTGACGTTATGTATTTTGTGACGTCATTAATTTTTTTGACGCTATGTATTTTTTGACGTCATTTATATTTGTGACGTTATGTATTTTTTGACGTAATTAATTTTTGTGACGTCATTTAATGTTGTGACTTTATGTATTTTGTGACGTCATTTTTTTGTGAAGTTATGTATTTTGTGACGTCATTTATTTTTGTGACGTTATGTATTTTGTGACGTTATGTATTTTGTGACGTCATTTATTTTTGTGACGTTATGTATTTTGTAACGTAATTAAATTTTTGACGTAATTAATTTTTGTGACGTCATTTTTTTGTGACGTTATGTATTTTGTGACGTCATTAATTTCTGTGACGTCATTTATTTTTTTGACGTTATGTATTTTTTGACGTCATTTATTATTTTGACGTTATGTATTGTGTGACGTCATTTATTTTTGTGACGTTATGTATTTTGTGACGTCATTTATTTTTGTGACGTTATGTATTTTGTGACGTAATTAAATTTTTGACGTAATTAATTTTTGTGACGTCATTTTTTTGTGACGTTATGTATTTTGTGACGTCATTAATTTCTGTGACGTCATTTATTTTTTTGACGTTATGTATTTTTTGACGTCATTTATTATTTTGACGTTATGTATTGTGTGACGTCATTTATTTTTGTGACGTTATGTATTTTGTGACGTCATTTATTTTTGTGACGTTATGTATTTGTGACGTAATTAATTTTTTGACGTAATTAATTTTTGTGACGTCATTTATTTTGTGACGTTATGTCTTTTGTGACGTTATTTATTTTTGTGACGTTATGTATTTTGTGACATAATTAATTTTTGTGACGTCATTTATTTTTGTGACTTTATGTATTTTGTGACGTCATTTTTTTGTGAAGTTATGTATTTTGTGACGTCATTTATTTTTGCGACGTTATGTATTTTGTGACGTCATTTATTTTTGTGACATTATGTATTTTGTGACGTTATGTATTTTGTGACGTCATTTATTCTTGTGACGTTATATATTTTGTGACATAATTAATTTTTGTGACGTCATTTATTTTTGTGACTTTATGTATTTTGTGACGTCATTTATTTTTGTGAAGTTATGTATTTTGTGACGTCATTTATTTTTGTGACGTTATGTATTTTGTGACGTCATTTATTTTTGTGACGTTATGTATTTTGTGACGTAATTAATTTTAGTGACGTCATTTATCTTTGTGACGTTATGTATTTTGTGACGTCATTAATTTTTGTGACGTTATGTATTTTGTGACGTCATTTATTTTTGTGACGTTATGTATTTTTTGACGTAATTAATTTTTGTGACGTCATTTATTTTTGTGACGTTATGTATTTTGTGACGTCATTTATTTTTGTGACGTTATGTATTTTGTTACGTCATTTATTTTTGTGACGTTATGTATTTTGTGACGTTATGTATTTTGTGACGTCATTTAATTTTGTGAAGTTATGTATTTTGTGACGTCATTTATTTTTGTGACGTTATGTATTTTGTGACGTCATTTATTTTTGTGACGTTATGTATTTTGTGACGTCATTTATTTTTGTGACGTTATGTATTTTGTGACGTCATTAATTTTTGTGACGTTATGTATTTTTTGACGTCATTTATTTTTATGACGTTATGTATTTTTTGACGTAATTAATTTTTGTGACGTCATTTATTTTTGTGACGTTATGTATTTTGTGACGTAATTAATTTGGGACGTAATTAATTTTTGTGACGTAATTTATTTTTGTGACGTTATGTATTTTGTGACGTCATTTATTTTTGTGACGTTATGTATTTTGTGACGTTATGTATTTTGTGACGTCATTAATTTTTGTGACGTTATGTATTTTGTGACGTCATTTATTTTTGTGACGTTATGTATTTTGTGACGTCATTTATTTTTGTGACGTTATGTATTTTGTGACGTTATGTATTTTGTGACGTCATTTATTTTTGTGACGTTATGTATTTTGTGACGTTATGTATTTTTTGACGTAATTAAATTTTTGACGTAATTAATTTTTGTGACGTCATTTTTTTGTGACGTTATGTATTTTGTGACTTCATTTATTTTTGTGACGTTATGTATTTTGTGACGTCATTTATTTTTGTGACGTTATGTATTTTATGACGTTATGTATATTGTGACGTCATTTTTTTGTGACGTTATGTAATTTGTGACGTCATTTATTTTTGTGACGTTATGTATTTTGTGACATCATTTATTTTTGTGACATTATGTATTTTGTGACGTCATTTATTTTTGTGACGTTATTTATTTTGTGACGTCATTAATTTTTTTGACTTTATGTATTTTTTGACGTCATTTATATTTGTGACGTTATGTATTTTTTGACGTAATTAATTATTGTGACGTCATTTATTTTTGTGACGTTACGTATTTTGTAAATTCATTTATTTTTGTGACGTTATGTATTTTGTGACGTCATTTATTTTTGTGACGTTATGTATTTTGTGACGTCATTTATTTTTGTGACGTTATGTATTTTGTGACGTCATTTATTTTTGTGACGTCATTTATTTTTGTGACGTTATGTATTTTGTGACGTCATTTATTTTTGTGACGTTATGTATTTTGTGACGTCATTAATTTTTGTGACGTTATGTATTTTTTGACGTCATTTGATTTTTTAACCGTTATGTATTTTTTGACGTAATTAATTTTTCGTGACGTCATTTATTTTTGTGACGTTATGTATTTTGTGACGTAATTAATTTGGGACGTAATTAATTTTTGTGACGTAATTTATTTTTGTGACGTTATGTATTTTGTGACGTCATTTATTTTTGTGACGTTATGTATTTTGTGACGTTATGTATTTTGTGACGTCATTAATTTTTGTGACGTTATGTATTTTGTGACGTCATTTATTTTTGTGACGTTATGTATTTTGTGACGTCATTTATTTTTGTGACGTTATGTATTTTGTGACGTCATTTATTTTTGTGACGTCATGTATTTTGTGACGTAATTAATATTTTGTGACATCATTTATTTTTGTGACGTTATGTATTTTGTGACGTCATTTATTTTAGTGACGTTATGTATTTTGTGACGTCATTTATTTTTGTGACGTTATGTATTTTGTTACGTCATTTATTTTTGTGACGTTATGTATTTTGTGAGGTCATTTATTTTTGTGACGTTATGTATTTTGTGACGTCATTTATTTTTGTGACGTTATGTATTTTGTGACGTTATGTATTTTTTGACGTAATTAAATTTTTGACGTAATTAATTTTTGTGACGTCATTTTTTTGTGACGTTATGTATTTTGTGACGTCATTTATTTTTGTGACGTTATGTATTTTGTGACGTCATTTATTTTTGTGACGTTATGTATTTTGTGACGTTATGTATATTGTGACGTCATTTTTTGTGACGTTATGTAATTTGTGACGTCATTTATTTTTGTGACGTTATGTATTTTGTGACGTCATTTATTTTTGTGACATTATGTATTTTGTGACGTCATTTATTTTTGTGACGTTATGTATTTTGTGACGTCATTAATTTTTTTGACGTTATGTATTTTTTGACGTCATTTATATTTGTGACGTTATGTATTTTTTGACGTAATTAATTTTTGTGACGTCATTTAATGTTGTGACTTTATGTATTTTGTGACGTCATTTTTTTGAAGTTATGTATTTTGTGACGTCATTTATTTTTGTAACGTTATGTATTTTGTGACGTTATGTATTTTGTGACGTCATTTATTTTTGTGACGTTATGTATTTTGTGACGTAATTAAATTTTTGACGTAATTAATTTTTGTGACGTCATTTTTTTTGTGACGTTATGTATTTTGTGACGTCATTAATTTCTGTGACGTCATTTATTTTTTGACGTTATGTATTTTTTGACGTCATTTATTATTTTGACGTTATGTATTGTGTGACGTCATTTATTTTTGTGACGTTATGTATTTTGTGACGTCATTTATTTTTGTGACGTTATGTATTTTGTGACGTAATTAATTTTTTGACGTAATTAATTTTTGTGAAGTCATTTATTTTGTGACGTTATGTCTTTTGTGACGTTATTTATTTTTGTGACGTTATGTATTTTGTGACATAATTAATTTTTTTGACGTAATTTATTTTTGTGACTTTATGTATTTTGTGACGTCATTTTTTTTGTGAAGTTATGTATTTTGTGACGTCATTTATTTTTGTGACGTTATGTATTTTGTGACGTCATTTATTTTTGTGACATTATGTATTTTGTGACGTTATGTATTTTGTGACGTCATTTATTCTTGTGACGTTATGTATTTTGTGACATAAATAATTTTTGTGACGTCATTTATTTTTGTGACTTTATGTATTTTGTGACGTCATTTTTTTGTGAAGTTATGTATTTTGTGACGTCATTTATTTTTGTGACGTTATGTATTTTGTGACGTCATTTATTTTTGTGACATTATGTATTTTGTGACGTTATGTATTTTGTGACGTCATTTATTTTTGTGACGTTATGTATTTTGTGACGTCATTAATTTTTTTGACGTTATGTATTTTTTGACGTCATTTATATTTGTGACGTTATGTATTTTTTGACGTAATTAATTATTTTGACGTCATTTATTTTTGTGACGTTACGTATTTTGTAACTTCATTTATTTTTGTGACGTTATGTATTTTGTGACGTCATTTATTTTTTTGACGTTATGTATTTTGTGACGTCATTTATTTTTGTGACGTTATGTATTTTGTGACGTCATTTATTTTTGTGACGTCATTTATTTTTGTGACGTTATGTATTTTGTGACGTCATTTATTTTTGTGACGTTATGTATTTTGTGACGTCATTAATTTTTGTGACGTTATGTATTTTTTGACGTCATTTGATTTTTTAACCGTTATGTATTTTTTGACGTAATTAATTTTTCGTGACGTCATTTATTTTTGTAACGTTATGTATTTTGTGACGTAATTAATTTGGGACGTAATTAATTTTTGTGACGTAATTTATTTTTGTGACGTTATGTATTTTGTGACGTCATTTATTTTTGTGACGTTATGTATTTTGTGACGTTATGTATTTTGTGACGTCATCAATTTTTGTGACGTTATGTATTTTGTGACGTCATTTATTTTTGTGACGTTATGAATTTTGTGACGTCATTTATTTTTGTGACGTTATGTATTTTGTGACGTCATTTATTTTTTTGACGTCATGTATTTTGTGACGTAATTAATATTTTGTGACATCATTTATTTTTGTGACGTTATGAATTTTGTGACGTCATTTATTTTTGTGACGTTATGTATTTTGTGAGGTCATTTATTTTTGTGACGTTATATATTTTGTGACGTCATTTATTTTTGTGACGTTATGTATTTTGTGACGTTATGTATTTTTTGACGTAATTAAATTTTTGACGTAATTAATTTTTGTGACGTCATTTTTTGTGACGTTATGTATTTTGTGACGTCATTTATTTTTGTGACGTTATGTATTTTGTGACGTCATTTATTTTTGTGACATTATGTATTTTGTGACGTCATTTATTTTTGTGACGTTATGTATTTTGTGACGTCATTAATTTTTTTGACGTTATGTATTTTTTGACGTCATTTATATTTGTGACGTTATGTATTTTTTGACGTAATTAATTTTTGTGACGTCATTTAATGTTGTGACTTTATGTATTTTGTGACGTCATTTTTTTTGAAGTTATGTATTTTGTGACGTCATTTATTTTTGTGACGTTATGTATTTTGTGACGTTATGTATTTTGTGACGTCATTTATTTTTGTGACGTTATGTATTTTGTGACGTAATTAAATTTTTGACGTCATTAATTTTTGTGACGTCATTTTTTTGTGACGTTATGTATTTTGTGACGTCATTAATTTCTGTGACGTCATTTATTTTTTTGACGTTATGTATTTTTTGACGTCATTTATTATTTTGACGTTATGTATTGTGTGACGTCATTTATTTTTGTGACGTTATGTATTTTGTGACGTCATTTATTTTTGTGATGTTATGTATTTTGTGACGTAATTAATTTTTTGACGTAATTAATTTTTGTGGTCATTTATTTTGTGACGTTATTTCTTTTGTGACGTTATTTATTTTTGTGACGTTATGTATTTTGTGACATAATTAATTTTTTTGACGTAATTTATTTTTGTGACTTTATGTATTTTGTGACGTCATTTTTTTTGTGAAGTTATGTATTTTGTGACGTCATTTATTTTTGTGACGTTATGTATTTTGTGACGTCATTTATTTTTGTGACATTATGTATTTTGTGTTGTTATGTATTTTGTGACGTCATTTATTCTTGTGACGTTATGTATTTTGTGACATAATTAATTTTTGTGACGTCATTTATTTTTGTGACTTTATGTATTTTGTGACGTCATTTATTTTTGTGAAGTTATGTATTTTGTGACGTCATTTATTTTTGTGACGTTATGTATTTTGTGACGGCATTTATTTTTGTGACGTTATTTATTTTGTGACGTAATTAATTTTTGTGACGTCATTTATCTTTGTGACGTTATGTATTTTGTGACGTCATTAATTTTTGTGACGTTATGTATTTTGTGACGTCATTTATTTTTGTGACGTTATGTATTTTTTGACGTAATTAATTTTTGTGACGTCATTTATTTTTGTGACGTTATGTATTTTGTGACGTCATTTATTTTTGTGACGTTATGTATTTTGTGACGTCATTTATTTTTGTGACGTTATGTATTTTGTGACGTTATGTATTTTGTGACGTCATTTAATTTTGTGAAGTTATGTAGTTTGTGACGTCATTTATTTTTGTGACGTTATGTATTTTGTGACGTCATTTATTTTTGTGACGTTATGTATATTGTGACGTCATTTATTTTTGTGACGTTATGTATTTTGTGACGTCATTAATTTTTGCGACGTTATGTATTTTGTGAAGTCATTTATTTTTGTGACGTTATGTATTTTGTGACGTCATTTATTTTTGTGACGTTATGTTTTTTGTGACGTCATTTATTTTTGTTACGTTATATATTGTGACGTCATTTATTTTTGTGACGTTATTTATTTTTGTGACGTTATGTATTTTGTGACGTTATGTATTTTGTGACGTAATTTATTTTTGTGACGTTATGTATTTTGTGACGTTATGTATTTTGTGACGTCATTTATATTTGTGACGTTATGTATTTTGTGACGTAATTAATTTTTGTTACGTCATTTATTTTTGTAACGTTATGTATTTTGTGACGTCATTTATTTTTTGACGGTATGTATTTTAAGACGTCATTTATTTTTGTGACGTTATGTATTTTGTGACGTAATTAATTTTTGTTACGTCATTTATTTTTGTGACGTTATGTATTTTGTGACGTCATTTATTTTTGTGACGTTATGTATTTTGTGACGTTATGTATTTTGTGACATCATTTATTTTTGTGACGTTATGTATTTTGTGACGTAATTAAATTTTTGACGTAATTAATTTTTGTGACGTCTTTTTTTTGAGACGTTATGTATTTTGTGACGTCATTTATTTTTGTGACGTTATGTATTTTGTGACGTCATTTATTTTTGTGACGTTATGTATATTGTGACGTCATTTTTTTGTGACGTTATGTAATTTTTGACGTCATTTATTTTTGTGACGTTATGTATTTTGTGACGTCATTTATTTTTGTGACATTATGTATTTTGTGACGTCATTTATTTTTGTGACGTTATGTATTTTGTGACGTCATTAATTTTTTTGACGCTATGTATTTTTTGACGTCATTTATATTTGTGACGTTATGTATTTTTTGACGTAATTAATTTTTGTGACGTCATTTAATGTTGTGACTTTATGTATTTTGTGACGTCATTTTTTTGTGAAGTTATGTATTTTGTGACGTCATTTATTTTTGTGACGTTATGTATTTTGTGACGTTATGTATTTTGTGACGTCATTTATTTTTGTGACGTTATGTATTTTGTAACGTAATTAAATTTTTGACGTAATTAATTTTTGTGACGTCATTTTTTTGTGACGTTATGTATTTTGTGACGTCATTAATTTCTGTGACGTCATTTATTTTTTTGACGTTATGTATTTTTTGACGTCATTTATTATTTTGACGTTATGTATTGTGTGACGTCATTTATTTTTGTGACGTTATGTATTTTGTGACGTCATTTATTTTTGTGACGTTATGTATTTTGTGACGTAATTAAATTTTTGACGTAATTAATTTTTGTGACGTCATTTTTTTGTGACGTTATGTATTTTGTGACGTCATTAATTTCTGTGACGTCATTTATTTTTTTGACGTTATGTATTTTTTGACGTCATTTATTATTTTGACGTTATGTATTGTGTGACGTCATTTATTTTTGTGACGTTATGTATTTTGTGACGTCATTTATTTTTGTGACGTTATGTATTTGTGACGTAATTAATTTTTTGACGTAATTAATTTTTGTGACGTCATTTATTTTGTGACGTTATGTCTTTTGTGACGTTATTTATTTTTGTGACGTTATGTATTTTGTGACATAATTAATTTTTGTGACGTCATTTATTTTTGTGACTTTATGTATTTTGTGACGTCATTTTTTTGTGAAGTTATGTATTTTGTGACGTCATTTATTTTTGCGACGTTATGTATTTTGTGACGTCATTTATTTTTGTGAAGTTATGTATTTTGTGACGTCATTTATTTTTGTGACGTTATGTATTTTGTGACGTCATTTATTTTTGTGACGTTATGTATTTTGTTACGTCATTTATTTTTGTGACGTTATGTATTTTGTGACGTTATGTATTTTGTGACGTCATTTAATTTTGTGAAGTTATGTATTTTGTGACGTCATTTATTTTTGTGACGTTATGTATTTTGTGACGTCATTTATTTTTGTGACGTTATGTATTTTGTGACGTCATTTATTTTTGTGACGTTATGTATTTTGTGACGTCATTAATTTTTGTGACGTTATGTATTTTTTGACGTCATTTATTTTTATGACGTTATGTATTTTTTGACGTAATTAATTTTTGTGACGTCATTTATTTTTGTGACGTTATGTATTTTGTGACGTAATTAATTTGGGACGTAATTAATTTTTGTGACGTAATTTATTTTTGTGACGTTATGTATTTTGTGACGTCATTTATTTTTGTGACGTTATGTATTTTGTGACGTTATGTATTTTGTGACGTCATTAATTTTTGTGACGTTATGTATTTTGTGACGTCATTTATTTTTGTGACGTTATGTATTTTGTGACGTCATTTATTTTTGTGACGTTATGTATTTTGTGACGTTATGTATTTTGTGACGTCATTTATTTTTGTGACGTTATGTATTTTGTGACGTTATGTATTTTTTGACGTAATTAAATTTTTGACGTAATTAATTTTTGTGACGTCATTTTTTTGTGACGTTATGTATTTTGTGACTTCATTTATTTTTGTGACGTTATGTATTTTGTGACGTCATTTATTTTTGTGACGTTATGTATTTTATGACGTTATGTATATTGTGACGTCATTTTTTTGTGACGTTATGTAATTTGTGACGTCATTTATTTTTGTGACGTTATGTATTTTGTGACATCATTTATTTTTGTGACATTATGTATTTTGTGACGTCATTTATTTTTGTGACGTTATGTATTTTGTGACGTCATTAATTTTTTTGACGTTATGTATTTTTTGACGTCATTTATATTTGTGACGTTATGTATTTTTTGACGTAATTAATTATTGTGACGTCATTTATTTTTGTGACGTTACGTATTTTGTAAATTCATTTATTTTTGTGACGTTATGTATTTTGTGACGTCATTTATTTTTGTGACGTTATGTATTTTGTGACGTCATTTATTTTTGTGACGTTATGTATTTTGTGACGTCATTTATTTTTGTGACGTCATTTATTTTTGTGACGTTATGTATTTTGTGACGTCATTTATTTTTGTGACGTTATGTATTTTGTGACGTCATTAATTTTTGTGACGTTATGTATTTTTTGACGTCATTTAATTTTTTAACCGTTATGTATTTTTTGACGTAATTAATTTTTCGTGACGTCATTTATTTTTGTGACGTTATGTATTTTGTGACGTAATTAATTTGGGACGTAATTAATTTTTGTGACGTAATTTATTTTTGTGACGTTATGTATTTTTTGACGTCATTTATTTTTGTGACGTTATGTATTTTGTGACGTTATGTATTTTGTGACGTCATTAATTTTTGTGACGTTATGTATTTTGTGACGTCATTTATTTTTGTGACGTTATGTATTTTGTGACGTCATTTATTTTTGTGACGTTATGTATTTTGTGACGTCATTTATTTTTGTGACGTCATGTATTTTGTGACGTAATTAATATTTTGTGACATCATTTATTTTTGTGACGTTATGTATTTTGTGACGTCATTTATTTTAGTGACGTTATGTATTTTGTGACGTCATTTATTTTTGTGACGTTATGTATTTTGTTACGTCATTTATTTTTGTGACGTTATGTATTTTGTGAGGTCATTTATTTTTGTGACGTTATGTATTTTGTGACGTCATTTATTTTTGTGACGTTATGTATTTTGTGACGTTATGTATTTTTTGACGTAATTAAATTTTTGACGTAATTAATTTTTGTGACGTCATTTTTTTGTGACGTTATGTATTTTGTGACGTCATTTATTTTTGTGACGTTATGTATTTTGTGACGTCATTTATTTTTGTGACGTTATGTATTTTGTGACGTTATGTATATTGTGACGTCATTTTTTGTGACGTTATGTAATTTGTGACGTCATTTATTTTTGTGACGTTATGTATTTTGTGACGTCATTTATTTTTGTGACATTATGTATTTTGTGACGTCATTTATTTTTGTGACGTTATGTATTTTGTGACGTCATTAATTTTTTTGACGTTATGTATTTTTTGACGTCATTTATATTTGTGACGTTATGTATTTTTTGACGTAATTAATTTTTGTGACGTCATTTAATGTTGTGACTTTATGTATTTTGTGACGTCATTTTTTTGAAGTTATGTATTTTGTGACGTCATTTATTTTTGTAACGTTATGTATTTTGTGACGTTATGTATTTTGTGACGTCATTTATTTTTTGACGTTATGTATTTTTTGACGTCATTTATTATTTTGACGTTATGTATTGTGTGACGTCATTTATTTTTGTGACGTTATGTATTTTGTGACGTCATTTATTTTTGTGACGTTATGTATTTTGTGACGTAATTAATTTTTTGACGTAATTAATTTTTGTGAAGTCATTTATTTTGTGACGTTATGTCTTTTGTGACGTTATTTATTTTTGTGACGTTATGTATTTTGTGACATAATTAATTTTTTTGACGTAATTTATTTTTGTGACTTTATGTATTTTGTGACGTCATTTTTTTTGTGAAGTTATGTATTTTGTGACGTCATTTATTTTTGTGACGTTATGTATTTTGTGACGTCATTTATTTTTGTGACATTATGTATTTTGTGACGTTATGTATTTTGTGACGTCATTTATTCTTGTGACGTTATGTATTTTGTGACATAAATAATTTTTGTGACGTCATTTATTTTTGTGACTTTATGTATTTTGTGACGTCATTTTTTTGTGAAGTTATGTATTTTGTGACGTCATTTATTTTTGTGACGTTATGTATTTTGTGACGTCATTTATTTTTGTGACATTATGTATTTTGTGACGTTATGTATTTTGTGACGTCATTTATTTTTGTGACGTTATGTATTTTGTGACGTCATTAATTTTTTGACGTTATGTATTTTTTGACGTCATTTATATTTGTGACGTTATGTATTTTTTGACGTAATTAATTATTTTGACGTCATTTATTTTTGTGACGTTACGTATTTTGTAACTTCATTTATTTTTGTGACGTTATGTATTTTGTGACGTCATTTATTTTTTTGACGTTATGTATTTTGTGACGTCATTTATTTTTGTGACGTTATGTATTTTGTGACGTCATTTATTTTTGTGACGTCATTTATTTTTGTGACGTTATGTATTTTGTGACGTCATTTATTTTTGTGACTTTATGTATTTTGTGACGTCATTAATTTTTGTGACGTTATGTATTTTTTGACGTCATTTGATTTTTTAACCGTTATGTATTTTTTGACGTAATTAATTTTTCGTGACGTCATTTATTTTTGTAACGTTATGTATTTTGTGACGTAATTAATTTGGGACGTAATTAATTTTTGTGACGTAATTTATTTTTGTGACGTTATGTATTTTGTGACGTCATTTATTTTTGTGACGTTATGTATTTTGTGACGTTATGTATTTTGTGACGTCATCAATTTTTGTGACGTTATGTATTTTGTGACGTCATATATTTTTGTGACGTTATGAATTTTGTGACGTCATTTATTTTTGTGACGTTATGTATTTTGTGACGTCATTTATTTTTTTGACGTCATGTATTTTGTGACGTAATTAATATTTTGTGACATCATTTATTTTTGTGACGTTATGTATTTTGTGACGTCATTTATTTTTGTGACGTTATGTATTTTGTGACGTCATTTATTTTTGTGACGTTATGTATTTTGTTACGTCATTTATTTTTGTGACGTTATGTATTTTGTGAGGTCATTTATTTTTGTGACGTTATATATTTTGTGACGTCATTTATTTTTGTGACGTTATGTATTTTGTGACGTTATGTATTTTTTGACGTAATTAAATTTTTGACGTAATTAATTTTTGTGACGTCATTTTTTGTGACGTTATGTATTTTGTGACGTCATTTATTTTTGTGACGTTATGTATTTTGTGACGTCATTTATTTTTGTGACATTATGTATTTTGTGACGTCATTTATTTTTGTGACGTTATGTATTTTGTGACGTCATTAATTTTTTTGACGTTATGTATTTTTTGACGTCATTTATATTTGTGACGTTATGTATTTTTTGACGTAATTAATTTTTGTGACGTCATTTAATGTTGTGACTTTATGTATTTTGTGACGTCATTTTTTTTTGAAGTTATGTATTTTGTGACGTCATTTATTTTTGTGACGTTATGTATTTTGTGACGTTATGTATTTTGTGACGTCATTTATTTTTGTGACGTTATGTATTTTGTGACGTAATTAAATTTTTGACGTCATTAATTTTTGTGACGTCATTTTTTTGTGACGTTATGTATTTTGTGACGTCATTAATTTCTGTGACGTCATTTATTTTTTTGACGTTATGTATTTTTTGACGTCATTTATTATTTTGACGTTATGTATTGTGTGACGTCATTTATTTTTGTGACGTTATGTATTTTGTGACGTCATTTATTTTTGTGATGTTATGTATTTTGTGACGTAATTAATTTTTTGACGTAATTAATTTTTGTGAAGTCATTTATTTTGTGACGTTATTTCTTTTGTGACGTTATTTATTTTTGTGACGTTATGTATTTTGTGACATAATTAATTTTTTTGACGTAATTTATTTTTGTGACTTTATGTATTTTGTGACGTCATTTTTTTTGTGAAGTTATGTATTTTGTGACGTCATTTATTTTTGTGACGTTATGTATTTTGTGACGTCATTTATTTTTGTGACATTATGTATTTTGTGTTGTTATGTATTTTGTGACGTCATTTATTCTTGTGACGTTATGTATTTTGTGACATAATTAATTTTTGTGACGTCATTTATTTTTGTGACTTTATGTATTTTGTGACGTCATTTATTTTTGTGAAGTTATGTATTTTGTGACGTCATTTATTTTTGTGACGTTATGTATTTTGTGACGGCATTTATTTTTGTGACGTTATTTATTTTGTGACGTAATTAATTTTTGTGACGTCATTTATCTTTGTGACGTTATGTATTTTGTGACGTCATTAATTTTTGTGACGTTATGTATTTTGTGACGTCATTTATTTTTGTGACGTTATGTATTTTTTGACGTAATTAATTTTTGTGACGTCATTTATTTTTGTGACGTTATGTATTTTGTGACGTCATTTATTTTTGTGACGTTATGTATTTTGTGACGTCATTTATTTTTGTGACGTTATGTATTTTGTGACGTTATGTATTTTGTGACGTCATTTAATTTTGTGAAGTTATGTAGTTTGTGACGTCATTTATTTTTGTGACGTTATGTATTTTGTGACGTCATTTATTTTTGTGACGTTATGTATATTGTGACGTCATTTATTTTTGTGACGTTATGTATTTTGTGACGTCATTAATTTTTGCGACGTTATGTATTTTTTGACGTCATTTATTTTTGTGACGTTATGTATTTTTTGACGTAATTAATTTTTGTGACGTCATTTATTTTTGTGACGTTATGTATTTTGTGACGTCATTTATTTTTGTGACGTTATGTATTTTGTGAGGTCATTTATTTTTGTGACGTTATGTATTTTGTGACGTCATTTATTTTTGTGACGTTATGTATTTTTTGACGTTATGTATTTTTTGACGTATTTAAATTTTTGACGTAATTAATTTTTGTGACGTCATTTTTTTGTGACGTTATGTATTTTGTGACGTCATTAATTTCTGTGACGTCATTTATTTTTTTGACGTTATGTATTTTTTGACGTCATTTATTATTTTGACGTTATGTATTGTGTGACGTCATTTATTTTTGTGACGTTATGTATTTTGTGACGTCATTTATTTTTGTGACGTTATGTATATTGTGACGTCATTTATTTTTGTGACGTTATGTATTTTGTGACGTCATTAATTTTTGCGACGTTATGTATTTTTTGACGTCATTTATTTTTGTGACGTTATGTATTTTTTGACGTAATTAATTTTTGTGACGTCATTTATTTTGTGACGTTATGTATTTTGTGACGTCATTTATTTTTGTGACGTTATGTATTTTGTGAGGTCATTTATTTTTGTGACGTTATGTATTTTGTGACGTCATTTATTTTTGTGACGTTATGTATTTTTTGACGTTATGTATTTTTTGACGTAATTAAATTTTTGACGTAATTAATTTTTGTGACGTCATTTTTTTGTGACGTTATGTATTTCGTGACGTCATTTATTTTTGTGACGTTATGTATTTTGTGACGTCATTTATTTTTGTGACGTTATGTATTTTGTGACGTTATGTATATTGTGACGTCATTTTTTTGTGACGTTATGTAATTTGTGACGTCATTTATTTTTGTGACGTTATGTATTTTGTGACGTCATTTATTTTTGTGACATTATGTATTTTGTGACGTCATTTTTTTTTGTGACGTTATGTATTTTGTGACGTCATTAATTTTTTTGACGTTATGTATTTTTTGACGTCATTTATATTTGTGACGTTATGTATTTTTTGACGTAATTAATTATTGTGACGTCATTTATTTTTGTGACGTTACGTATTTTGTAACTTCATTTATTTTTGTGACGTTATGTATTTTGTGACGTCATTTATTTTTGTGACGTTATGTATTTTGTGACGTCATTTATTTTTTTGACTTTATGTATTTTGTGACGTCATTTATTTTTGTGACGTTATGTATTTTGTGACGTCATTTATTTTTGTTAAGTTATATATTGTGACGTCATTTATTTTTGTGACGTTATTTATTTTTGTGACGTTATGTATTTTGTGACGTTATGTATTTTGTGACGTAATTTATTTTTGTGACGTTATGTATTTTGTGACGTTATGTATTTTGTGACGTCATTTATATTTGTGACGTTATGTATTTTGTGACGTAATTAATTTTTGTTACGTCATTTATTTTTGTAACGTTATGTATTTTGTGACGTCATTTATTTTTTGACGTTATGTATTTTGTGACGTCATTTATTTTTGTGACGTTATGTATTTTGTGACGTAATTAATTTTTGTTACGTCATTTATTTTTGTGACGTTATGTATTTTGTGACGTCATTTATTTTTGTGACGTTGTGTATTTTGTGACGTTATGTATTTTGTGACATAATTTATTTTTGTGACGTTATGTATTTTGTGACGTAATTAAATTTTTGACGTAATTAATTTTTGTGACGTCTTTTTTTTGAGACGTTATGTATTTTGTGACGTCATTTATTTTTGTGAAGTTATGTATTTTGTGACGTCATTTATTTTTGTGACGTTATGTATTTTGTGACGTTATGTATATTGTGACGTCATTTTTTTGTGACGTTATGTAATTTGTGACGTCATTTATTTTTGTGACGTTATGTATTTTGTGACGTCATTTATTTTTGTGACATTATGTATTTTGTGACGTCATTTATTTTTGTGACGTTATGTATTGTGTGACATCATTTATTTTTGTGACGTTATGTATTTTGTGACGTCATTTATTTTTGTGACGTTATGTATTTTGTGACGTCATTTATTTTTGTGACGTTATGTATTTTGTGAAGTCATTTATTTTTGTGACGTTATGAATTTTGTGACGTCATTTATTTTTGTGACGTTATGTATTTTTTGACGTCATTTATTTTTGTTACGTTATGTATTTTGTGACGTAATTAATTTTTGTGACGTCATTTATTTTTGTGACGTTATGTATTTTGTGACGTCATTTTTTTTGTGAAGTTATGTATTTTGTGACGTCATTTATTTTTGTGACGTTATGTATTTTGTGACGTCATTTATTTTTGTGACATTATGTATTTTGTGACGTTATGTATTTTGTGACGTCATTTATTCTTGTGACGTTATGTATTTTGTGACATAATTAATTTTTGTGACGTCATTTATTTTTGTGACTTTATGTATTTTGTGACGTCATTTTTTTTGTGAAGTTATGTATTTTGTGACGTCATTTATTTTTGTGACGTTATGTATTTTGTGACGTCATTTATTTTTGTGACATTATGTATTTTGTGACGTTATGTATTTTGTGACGTCATTTATTTTTGTGACGTTATGTATTTTGTGACGTCATTAATTTTTTTGACGTTATGTATTTTTTGACGTCATTTATACTTGTGACGTTATGTATTTTTTGACGTAATTAATTATTGTGACGTCATTTATTTTTGTGACGTTACGTATTTTGTAACTTCATTTATTTTTGTGACGTTATGTATTTTGTGACGTCATTTATTTTTGTGACGTTATGTATTTTGTGACGTCATTTATTTTTGTGACGTTATGTATTTTGTGACGTCATTTATTTTTGTGACGTCATTTATTTTTGTGACGTTATGTATTTTGTGACGTCATTTATTTTTGTGACGTTATGTATTTTGTGACGTCATTAATTTTTGTGACGTTATGTATTTTTTGACGTCATTTGATTTTTTAACCGTTATGTATTTTTTGACGTAATTAATTTTTCGTGACGTCATTTATTTTTGTGACGTTATGTATTTTGTGACGTAATTAATTTGGGACGTAATTAATTTTTGTGACGTAATTTATTTTTGTGACGTTATGTATTTTGTGACGTCATTTATTTTTGTGACGTTATGTATTTTGTGACGTTATGTATTTTGTGACGTCATTAATTTTTGTGACGTTATGTATTTTGTGACGTCATTTATTTTTGTGACGTTATGTATTTTGTGACGTCATTTATTTTTTTGACGTTATGTATTTTGTGACGTCATTTATTTTTGTGACGTCATGTATTTTGTGACGTAATTAATATTTTGTGACATCATTTATTTTTGTGACGTTATGAATTTCGTGACGTCATTTATTTTTGTGACGTTATGTATTTTGTGACGTAATTAATTTGGGACGTAATTAATTTTTGTGACGTAATTTATTTTTGTGACGTTATGTATTTTGTGACGTCTTTTATTTTCGTGACGTTATGTATTTTGTGACGTTATGTATTTTGTGACGTCATTAATTTTTGTGACGTTATGTATTTTGTGACGTCATTTATTTTTGTGACGTTATGTATTTTGTGACGTCATTTATTTTTGTGACGTTATGTATTTTGTGACGTCATTTATTTTTGTGACGTTATGTATTTTGTGAAGTCATTTATTTTTGTGACGTTATGAATTTTGTGACGTCATTTATTTTTGTGACGTTATGTATATTTTGACGTCATTTATTTTTGTTACGTTATGTATTTTGTGACGTAATTAATTTTTGTGACGTCATTTATTTTTGTGACGTTATGTATTTTGTGACGTCATTTATTTTTGTGACGTTATGTCTTTTGTGACGTTATTTATTTTTGTGACGTTATGTATTTTGTGACATAATTAATTTTTTTGACGTAATTTATTTTTGTGACTTTATGTATTTTGTGACGTCATTTTTTTTGTGAAGTTATGTATTTTGTGACGTCATTTATTTTTGTGACGTTATGTATTTTGTGACGTCATTTATTTTTGTGACATTATGTATTTTGTGACGTTATGTATTTTGTGACGTCATTTATTCTTGTGACGTTATGTATTTTGTGACATAATTAATTTTTGTGACGTCATTTATTTTTGTGACTTTATGTATTTTGTGACGTCATTTTTTTTGTGAAGTTATGTATTTTGTGACGTCATTTATTTTTGTGACGTTATGTATTTTGTGACGTCATTAATTTTTTTGACGTTATGTATTTTTTGACGTCATTTATACTTGTGACGTTATGTATTTTTTGACGTAATTAATTATTGTGACGTCATTTATTTTTGTGACGTTACGTATTATGTAACTTCATTTATTTTTGTGACGTTATGTATTTTGTGACGTCATTTATTTTTGTGACGTTATGTATTTTGTGACGTCATTTATTTTTGTGACGTTATGTATTTTGTGACGTCATTTATTTTTGTGACGTTATGTATTTTGTGACGTCATTAATTTTTGTGACGTTATGTATTTTTTGACGTCATTTGATTTTTTAACCGTTATGTATTTTTTGACGTAATTAATTTTTCGTGACGTCATTTATTTTTGTGACGTTATGTATTTTGTGACGTAATTAATTTGGGACGTAATTAATTTTTGTGACGTAATTTATTTTTGTGACGTTATGTATTTTGTGACGTCATTTATTTTTGTGACGTTATGTATTTTGTGACGTTATGTATTTTGTGACGTCATTAATTTTTGTGACGTTATGTATTTTGTGACGTCATTTATTTTTGTGACGTTATGTATTTTGTGACGTCATTTATTTTTGTGACGTTATGTATTTTGTGACGTCATTTATTTTTGTGACGTCATGTATTTTGTGACGTAATTAATATTTTGTGACATCATTTATTTTTGTGACGTTATGAATTTCGTGACGTCATTTATTTTTGTGACGTTATGTATTTTGTGACGTAATTAATTTGGGACGTAATTAATTTTTGTGACGTAATTTATTTTTGTGACGTTATGTATTTTGTGACGTCATTTATTTTTGTGACGTTATGTATTTTGTGACGTTATGTATTTTGTGACGTCATTAATTTTTGTGACGTTATGTATTTTGTGACGTCATTTATTTTTGTGACGTTATGTATTTTGTGACGTCATTTATTTTTGTGACGTTATGTATTTTGTGACGTCATTTATTTTTGTGACGTCATGTATTTTGTGACGTAATTAATATTTTGTGACATCATTTATTTTTGTGACGTTATGAATTTTGTGACGTCATTTATTTTTGTGACGTTATGTATTTTGTGACGTCATTTATTTTTGTGACGTTATGTATTTTGTGACGTCATTTATTTTTGTGACGTCATGTATTTTGTGACGTAATTAATATTTTGTGACATCATTTATTTTTGTGACGTTATGAATTTTGTGACGTCATTTATTTTTGTGACGTTATGTATTTTGTGACGTCATTTATTTTTGTGACGTTATGTATTTTGTGACGTTATGTATTTTTTGACGTAATTAAATTTTTGACGTAATTAATTTTTGTGACGTCATTTTTTGTGACGTTATGTATTTTGTGACGTCATTTATTTTTGTGACGTTATGTATTTTGTGACGTCATTTATTTTTGTGACGTTATGTATTTTGTGACGTTATGTATATTGTGACGTCATTTTTTGTGACGTTATGTAATTTGTGACGTCATTTATTTTTGTGACGTTATGTATTTTGTGACGTCATTTATTTTTGTGACATTATGTATTTTGTGACGTCATTTATTTTTGTGACGTTATGTATTTTGTGACGTCATTAATTTTTTTGACGTTATGTATTTTTTGACGTCATTTTTATTTGTGACGTTATGTATTTTTTGACGTCATTAATTTTTGTGACGTCATTTAATGTTGTGACTTTATGTATTTTGTGACGTCATTTTTTTTGAAGTTATGTATTTTGTGACGTCATTTATTTTTGTGACGTTATGTATTTTGTGACGTTATGTATTTTGTGACGTCATTTATTTTTGTGACGTTATGTATTTTGTGACGTAATTAAATTTTTGACGTAATTAATTTTTGTGACGTCATTTTTTTGTGACGTTATGTATTTTGTGACGTCATTAATTTCTGTGACGTCATTTATTTTTTTGACGTTATGTATTTTTTGACGTCATTTATTATTTTGACGTTATGTATTGTGTGACGTCATTTATTTTTGTGACGTTATGTATTTTGTGACGTCATTTATTTTTGTGACGTTATGTATTTTGTGACGTAATTAATTTTTTGACGTAATTAATTTTTGTGAAGTCATTTATTTTGTGACGTTATGTCTTTTGTGACGTTATTTATTTTTGTGACGTTATGTATTTTGTGACATAATTAATTTTTTTGACGTAATTTATTTTTGTGACTTTATGTATTTTGTGACGTCATTTTTTTTGTGAAGTTATGTATTTTGTGACGTCATTTATTTTTGTGACGTTTTGTATTTTGTGACGTCATTTATTTTTGTGACATTATGTATTTTGTGACGTTATGTATTTTGTGACGTCATTTATTCTTGTGACGTTATGTATTTTGTGACATAATTAATTTTTGTGACGTCATTTATTTTTGTGACTTTATGTATTTTGTGACGTCATTTATTTTTGTGAAGTTATGTATTTTGTGACGTCATTTATTTTTGTGAAGTTATGTATTTTGTGACGGCATTTATTTTTGTGACGTTATTTATTTTGTGACGTAATTAATTTTTGTGACGTCATTTATCTTTGTGACGTTATGTATTTTGTGACGTCATTAATTTTTGTGACGTTATGTATTTTGTGACGTCATTTATTTTTGTGACGTTATGTATTTTTTGACGTAATTAATTTTTGTGACGTCATTTATTTTTGTGACGTTATGTATTTTGTGACGTCATTTATTTTTGTGACGTTATGTATTTTGTGACGTTATGTATTTTGTGACGTCATTTAATTTTGTGAAGTTATGTAGTTTGTGACGTCATTTATTTTTGTGACGTTATGTATTTTGTGACGTCATTTATTTTTGTGACGTTATGTATTTTGTGACGTCATTTATTTTTGTGACGTTATGTATTTTGTGACGTCATTAATTTTTGCGACGTTATGTATTTTTTGACGTCATTTATTTTTGTGACGTTATGTATTTTTTGACGTAATTAATTTTTGTGACGTCATTTATTTTTGTGACGTTATGTATTTTGTGACGTCATTTATTTTTGTGACGTTATGTATTTTTTGACGTTATGTATTTTTTGACGTAATTAATTTTTGTGACGTCATTTTTTTGTGACGTTATGTATTTTGTGACATCATTTATTTTTGTGACGTTATGTATTTTGTGACGTCATTTATTTTTGTGACGTTATGTATTTTGTGACGTTATGTATATTGTGACGTCATTTTTTTGTGACGTTATGTAATTTGTGACGTCATTTATTTTTGTGACGTTATGTATTTTGTGACGTCATTTATTTTTGTGACATTATGTATTTTGTGACGTCATTTATTTTTGTGACGTTATGTATTTTGTGACGTCATTAATTTTTTTGACGTTATGTATTTTTTGACGTCATTTATATTTGTGACGTTATGTATTTTTTGACGTAATTAATTATTGTGACGTCATTTATTTTTGTGACGTTACGTATTTTGTAACTTCATTTATTTTTGTGACGTTATGTATTTTGTGACGTCATTTATTTTTGTGACGTTATGTATTTTGTGACGTCATTTATTTTTTTTACTTTATGTATTTTGTGACGTCATTTATTTTTGTGACGTTATGTATTTTGTGAAGTCATTTATTTTTGTGACGTTATGTATTCTGTGACGTCATTTATTTTTGTGACGTTATGTATTTTGTGACGTCATTTATTTTTGTTACGTTATATATTGTGACGTCATTTATTTTTGTGACGTTATTTATTTTTGTGACGTTATGTATTTTGTGACGTTATGTATTTTGTGACGTAATTTATTTTTGTGACGTTATGTATTTTGTGACGTTATGTATTTTGTGACGTCATTTATATTTGTGACGTTATGTATTTTGTGACGTAATTAATTTTTGTTACGTCATTTATTTTTGTAACGTTATGTATTTTGTGACGTCAATTATTTTTTGACGTTATGTATTTTGTGACGTCATTTATTTTTGTGTCGTTATGTATTTTGTGACGTAATTAATTTTTGTTACGTCATTTATTTTTGTGACGTTATGTATTTTGTGACGTCATTTATTTTTGTGACGTTATGTATTTTGTGACGTTATGTATTTTGTGACATCATTTATTTTTGTGACGTTATGTATTTTGTGACGTAATTAAATTTTTGACGTAATTAATTTTTGTGACGTCTTTTTTTTGAGACGTTATGTATTTTGTGACGTCATTTATTTTTGTGACGTTATGTATTTTGTGACGTCATTTATTTTTGTGACGTTATGTATTTTGTGACGTTATGTATATTGTGACGTCATTTTTTTGTGACGTTATGTAATTTGTGACGTCATTTATTTTTGTGACGTTATGTATTTTGTGACGTCATTTATTTTTGTGACATTATGTATTTTGTGACGTCATTTATTTTTGTGACGTTATGTATTGTGTGACATCATTTATTTTTGTGACGTTATGTATTTTGTGACGTCATTTATTTTTGTGACGTTATGTATTTTGTGACGTCATTTATTTTTGTGACGTTATGTATTTTGTGAAGTCATTTATTTTTGTGACGTTATGTATTTTGTGACGTCATTTATTTTTGTGACGTTATGTATTTTTTGACGTCATTTATTTTTGTTACGTTATGTATTTTGTGACGTAATTAATTTTTGTGACGTCATTTATTTTTGTGACGTTATGTATTTTGTGACGTCATTTATTTTTGTGACGTTATGTATTTTGTGACGTAATTTATTTTTGTGACGTTATGTATTTTGTGACGTTATGTATTTTGTGACGTCATTTATATTTGTGACGTTATGTATTTTGTGACGTAATTAATTTTTGTTACGTCATTTATTTTTGTGACGTTATGTAAATTGTGACGTCATTAATTTTTGTGACGTTATGTATTTTGTGACGTTATGTATATTGTGACGTCATTTTTTTGTGACGTTATGTAATTTGTGACGTCATTTATTTTTGTGACATTATGTATTTTGTGACGTCATTTATTTTTGTGACGTTATGTATTGTGTGACATCATTTATTTTTGTGACGTTATGTATTTTGTGACGTCATTTATTTTTGTGACGTTATGTATTTTGTGACGTTATGTATATTGTGACGTCATTTTTTTGTGACGTTATGTAATTTGTGACGTCATTTATTTTTGTGACGTTATGTATTTTGTGACGTCATTTATTTTTGTGACATTATGTATTTTGTGACGTCATTTATTTTTGTGACGTTATGTATTTTGTGACGTCAATAATTTTTTTGACGTTATGTATTTTTTGACGTCATTTATATTTGTGACGTTATGTATTTTTTGACGTAATTAATTATTGTGACGTCATTTATTTTTGTGACGTTACGTATTTTGTAACTTCATTTATTTTTGTGACGTTATGTATTTTGTGACGTCATTTATTTTTGTGACGTTATGTATTTTGTGACGTCATTTATTTTTTTGACTTTATGTATTTTGTGACGTCATTTATTTTTGTGACGTTATGTATTTTGTGAAGTCATTTATTTTTGTGACGTTATGTATTCTGTGACGTCATTTATTTTTGTGACGTTATGTATTTTGTGACGTCATTTATTTTTGTTACGTTATATATTGTGACGTCATTTATTTTTGTGACGTTATTTATTTTTGTGACGTTATGTATTTTGTGACGTTATGTATTTTGTGACGTAATTTATTTTTGTGACGTTATGTATTTTGTGACGTTATGTATTTTGTGACGTCATTTATATTTGTGACGTTATGTATTTTGTGACGTAATTAATTTTTGTTACGTCATTTATTTTTGTAACGTTATGTATTTTGTGACGTCAATTATTTTTTGACGTTATGTATTTTGTGACGTCATTTATTTTTGTGTCGTTATGTATTTTGTGACGTAATTAATTTTTGTTACGTCATTTATTTTTGTGACGTTATGTATTTTGTGACGTCATTTATTTTTGTGACGTTATGTATTTTGTGACGTTAAGTATTTTGTGACATCATTTATTTTTGTGACGTTATGTATTTTGTGAGGTAATTAAATTTTTGACGTAATTAATTTTTGTGACGTCTTTTTTTTGAGACGTTATGTATTTTGTGACGTCATTTATTTTTGTGACGTTATGTATTTTGTGACGTCATTTATTTTTGTGACGTTATGTATTTTGTGACGTTATGTATATTGTGACGTCATTTTTTTGTGACGTTATGTAATTTGTGACGTCATTTATTTTTGTGACGTTATGTATTTTGTGACGTCATTTATTTTTGTGACATTATGTATTTTGTGACGTCATTTATTTTTGTGACGTTATGTATTTTGTGAAGTCATTTATTTTTGTGACGTTATGTATTTTGTGACGTCATTTATTTTTGTGACGTTATGTATTTTTTGACGTCATTTATTTTTGTTACGTTATGTATTTTGTGACGTAATTAATTTTTGTGACGTCATTTATTTTTGTGACGTTATGTATTTTGTGACGTCATTTATTTTTGTGACGTTATGTATTTTGTGACGTCATTTATTTTTGTTACGTTATGTATTTCGTGACGTCATTTTTTTTGTGACGTTATGTATTTTGTGACGTAATTTATTTTTGTGACGTTATGTATTTTGTGACGTTATGTATTTTGTGACGTCATTTATATTTGTGACGTTATGTATTTTGTGACGTAATTAATTTTTGTTACGTCATTTATTTTTGTGACGTTATGTATATTGTGACGTCATTTATTTTTGTGACGTTATGTATTTTGTGACGTTATGTATATTGTGACGTCATTTTTTTGTGACGTTATGTAATTTGTGACGTCATTTATTTTTGTGACATTATGTATTTTGTGACGTCATTTATTTTTGTGACGTTATGTATTGTGTGACATCATTTATTTTTGTGACGTTATGTATTTTGTGACGTCATTTATTTTTGTGACGTTATGTATTTTGTGACGTCATTTATTTTTGTGACGTTATGTATTTTTTGACGTCATTTATATTTGTTACGTTATGTATTTTGTGACGTAATTAATTTTTGTGACGTCATTTATTTTTGTGACGTTATGTATTTTGTGACGTCATTTATTTTTGTGACGTTATGTATTTTGTGACGTCATTTATTTTTGTTACGTTATGTATTTCGTGACGTCATTTTTTTTTGTGACGTTATGTATTTTGTGACGTAATTTATTTTTGTGACGTTATGTATTTTGTGACGTTATGTATTTTGTGACGTCATTTATATTTGTGACGTTATGTATTTTGTGACGTAATTAATTTTTGTTACGTCATTTATTTTTGTGACGTTATGTATATTGTGACGTCATTTATTTTTGTGACGTTATGTAATTTGTGACGTCATTAATTTTTGTGACGTTATGTATTTTGTGATGTCATTAATTTTTGTGACATTATGCATTTTATGACGTCATTTATTTTTGTGACGTTATGTATTTTGTGAAGTCATTTATTTTTGTGACGTTATGTATTTTGTGACTTAATTTTTTTGTGACGTTAGGTATTTTGTGACGTCATTTATTTTTGTGACGTTATGTATTTTGTGACGTTATGTATTTTGTGACGTCATTTATTTTTGTGACGTTATGTATTTTGTGAAGTCATTTATTTTTGTGACGTTATGTATTTTGTGACGTCATTTATTTTTGTGATGTTATGTATTTTGTGACGTCATTTATTTTTGTGACGTTATGTATTTGGTGACGTCATTTATTTTTGTGACGGTATGTATTTTGTGACGTCATTTATTTTTGTGACGTTATGTATTTTGTGACGTCATTTATTTTTGTTACGTTATGTATTTTGTGACGTCATTTATTTTTGTGACGTGATTTATTTTTGTGACGTTATGTATTTCGTGACGTCTTTTATTTTTGTGACGTTATGTATATTGCAACATCATTTATTTTGTGACGTTATGTATTTTGTGACGTAATTAATTTTTAGACGTAAGTAATTTTTGTGACGTTATGTATTTTGTGACGTAATTAATTTTTGTGATGTCATTTATTTTTGTGACGTTATGTATTTTTCGACTTCATTTATTGTGACGTTAAGTATTTTGTGACGTCATTTATTTTTGTGACGTTATGTATTTTGTGGCGTCATTTATTTTTGTGACGTTATGTATTTTGTGACGTTATTTATTTTGTGACGTCATTTATTTTTGTGACGTTATGTATTTTGTGACGTCATTTATTTTTGTGACGTTATGTATTTTGTGACGTTATGTATATTGTGACGTCATTTTTTTGTGACGTTATGTAATTTGTGACGTCATTTATTTTTGTGACGTTATGTATTTTGTGACGTCATTTATTTTTGTGACATTATGTATTTTGTGACGTCATTTATTTTTGTGACGTTATGTATTGTGTGACATCATTTATTTTTGTGACGTTATGTATTTTGTGACGTCATTTATTTTTGTGACGTTATGTATTTTGTGACGTCATTTATTTTTGTGACGTTATGTATTTTGTGAAGTCATTTATTTTTGTGACGTTATGTATTTTGTGACGTCATTTATTTTTGTGACGTTATGTATTTTTTGACGTCATTTATTTTTGTTACGTTATGTATTTTGTGACGTAATTAATTTTTGTGACGTCATTTATTTTTGTGACGTTATGTATTTTGTGACGTCATTTATTTTTGTGACGTTATGTATTTTGTGACGTCATTTATTTTTGTTACGTTATGTATTTCGTGACGTCATTTTTTTTGTGACGTTATGTATTTTGTGACGTAATTTATTTTTGTGACGTTATGTATTTTGTGACGTTATGTATTTTGTGACGTCATTTATATTTGTGACGTTATGTATTTTGTGACGTAATTAATTTTTGTTACGTCATTTATTTTTGTGACGTTATGTATATTGTGACGTCATTTATTTTTGTGACGTTATGTATTTTGTGACGTTATGTATATTGTGACGTCATTTTTTTGTGACGTTATGTAATTTGTGACGTCATTTATTTTTGTGACATTATGTATTTTGTGACGTCATTTATTTTTGTGACGTTATGTATTGTGTGACATCATTTATTTTTGTGACGTTATGTATTTTGTGACGTCATTTATTTTTGTGACGTTATGTATTTTGTGACGTCATTTATTTTTGTGACGTTATGTATTTTGTGACGTTATGTATTTTGTGACGTCATTTATTTTTGTGACGTTATGTATTTTGTGAAGTCATTTATTTTTGTGACGTTATGTATTTTGTGACGTCATTTATTTTTGTGACGTTATGTATTTTTTGACGTCATTTATATTTGTTACGTTATGTATTTTGTGACGTAATTAATTTTTGTGACGTCATTTATTTTTGTGACGTTATGTATTTTGTGACGTCATTTATTTTTGTGACGTTATGTATTTTGTGACGTCATTTATTTTTGTTACGTTATGTATTTCGTGACGTCATTTTTTTTTTGTGACGTTATGTATTTTGTGACGTAATTTATTTTTGTGACGTTATGTATTTTGTGACGTTATGTATTTTGTGACGTCATTTATATTTGTGACGTTATGTATTTTGTGACGTAATTAATTTTTGTTACGTCATTTATTTTTGTGACGTTATGTATATTGTGACGTCATTTATTTTTGTGACGTTATGTAATTTGTGACGTCATTAATTTTTGTGACGTTATGTATTTTGTGATGTCATTAATTTTTGTGACATTATGCATTTTATGACGTCATTTATTTTTGTGACGTTATGTATTTTGTGAAGTCATTTATTTTTGTGACGTTATGTATTTTGTGACGTAATTTTTTTGTGACGTTAGGTATTTTGTGACGTCATTTATTTTTGTGACGTTATGTATTTTGTGACGTTATGTATTTTGTGACGTCATTTATTTTTGTGACGTTATGTATTTTGTGAAGTCATTTATTTTTGTGACGTTATGTATTTTGTGACGTCATTTATTTTTGTGATGTTATGTATTTTGTGACGTCATTTATTTTTGTGACGTTATGTATTTGGTGACGTCATTTATTTTTGTGACGGTATAAATTTTGTGACGTCATTTATTTTTGTGACGTTATGTATTTTGTGACGTCATTTATTTTTGTTACGTTATGTATTTTGTGACGTCATTTATTTTTGTGACGTGATTTATTTTTGTGACGTTATGTATTTCGTGACGTCTTTTATTTTTGTGACGTTATGTATATTGCAACATCATTTATTTTGTGACGTTATGTATTTTGTGACGTAATTAATTTTTAGACGTAAGTAATTTTTGTGACGTTATGTATTTTGTGACGTAATTAATTTTTGTGATGTCATTTATTTTTGTGACGTTATGTATTTTTCGACTTCATTTATTGTGACGTTAAGTATTTTGTGACGTCATTTATTTTTGTGACGTTATGTATTTTGTGGCGTCATTTATTTTTGTGACGTTATGTATTTTGTGACGTTATTTATTTTGTGACGTCATTTATTTTTGTGACGTTATGTATTTTGTGACGTAGTTAATTTTTGTTACTTATTAATTTTTGTGACGTTATGTATTTTGTGACGTCATTTATTTTTGTGACGTTATGTATTTTGTGACGTCATTTATTTTTGTGACGTTATGTATTTTGTGACGTCATTTATTTTTGTGACGTTATGTATTTTGTGACGTTATGTATATTGTGACGTCATTTTTTGTGACGTTATGTAATTTGTGACGTCATTTATTTTTGTGACGTTATGTATTTTGTGACGTCATTTATTTTTGTGACATTATGTATTTTGTGACGTCATTTATTTTTGTGACGTTATGTATTTTGTGACGTCATTAATTTTTTTGACGTTATGTATTTTTTGACGTCATTTATATTTGTGACGTTATGTATTTTTTGACGTAATTAATTTTTGTGACGTCATTTAATGTTGTGACTTTATGTATTTTGTGACGTCATTTTTTTGTGAAGTTATGTATTTTGTGACGTCATTTATTTTTGTGACGTTATGTATTTTGTGACGTTATGTATTTTGTGACGTCATTTATTTTTGTGACGTTATGTATTTTGTGACGTAATTAAATTTTTGACGTAATTAATTTTTGTGACGTCATTTTTTTTGTGACGTTATGTATTTTGTGACGTCATTAATTTCTGTGACGTCATTTATTTTTTTGACGTTATGTATTTTTTGACGTCATTTATTATTTTGACGTTATGTATTGTGTGACGTCATTTATTTTTGTGACGTTATGTATTTTGTGACGTCATTTATTTTTGTGACGTTATGTATTTTGTGACGTAATTAATTTTTTGACGTAATTAATTTTTGTGAAGTCATTTATTTTGTGACGTTATGTCTTTTGTGACGTTATTTATTTTTGTGACGTTATGTATTTTGTGACATAATTAATTTTTTTGACGTAATTTATTTTTGTGACTTTATGTATTTTGTGACGTCATTTATTTTTGTGACGTTATGTATTTTTTGACGTAATTAATTTTTGTGACGTCATTTATTTTTGTGACGTTATGTATTTTGTGACGTCATTTATTTTTGTGACGTTATGTATTTTGTGACTTCATTTATTTTTGTGACGTTATGTATTTTGTGACGTTATGTATTTTGTGACGTCATTTAATTTTGTGAAGTTATGTATTTTGTGACGTCATTTATTTTTGTGACGTTATGTATTTTGTGACGTCATTTATTTTTGTGACGTTATGTATTTTGTGACGTCATTTATTTTTGTGACGTTATGTATTTTGTGACGTCATTAATTTTTGCGACGTTATGTATTTTTTGACGTCATTTATTTTTGTGACGTTATGTATTTTTTGACGTAATTAATTTTTGTGACGTCATTTATTTTTGTGACGTTATGTATTTTTTGACGTAATTAATTTGGGACGTAATTAATTTTTGTGACGTAATTTATTTTTGTGACGTTATGTATTTTGTGACGTCATTTATTTTTGTGGCGTTATGTATTTTGTGACGTCATTAATTTTTGTGACGTTATGTATTTTGTGACGTCATTTATTTTTGTGACGTTATGTATTTTGTGACGTCATTTATTTTTGTGACGTTATGTATTTTGTGACGTTATGTATTTTGTGACGTCATTTATTTTTGTGACGTCATGTATTTTGTGACGTAATTAATATTTTGTGACGTCATTTATTTTTGTGACGTTATGTATTTTGTGACGTCATTAATTTTTGTGACGTTATGTATTTTGTGACGTCATTTATTTTTGTGACGTTATGTATTTTGTTACGTCATTTATTTTTGTGACGTTATGTATTTTGTGAGGTCATTTATTTTTGTGACGTTATGTATTTTGTGACGTCATTTATTTTTGTGACGTTATGTATTTTTTGACGTTATGTATTTTTTGACGTAATTAAATTTTTGACGTAATTAATTTTTGTGACGTCATTTTTTTGTGACGTTATGTATTTTGTGACGTCATTTATTTTTGTGACGTTATGTATTTTGTGACGTCATTTATTTTTGTGACGTTATGTATTTTGTGACGTTATGTATATTGTGTCGTCATTTTTTTGTGACGTTATGTAATTTGTGACGTCATTTATTTTTGTGACGTTATGTATTTTGTGACGTCATTTATTTTTGTGACATTATGTATTTTGTGACGTCATTTATTTTTGTGACGTTATGTATTTTGTGACGTCATTAATTTTTTTGACGTTATGTATTTTTTGACGTCATTTATATTTGTGACGTTATGTATTTTTTGACGTAATTAATTATTGTGACGTCATTTATTTTTGTGACGTTACGTATTTTGTAACTTAATTTATTTTTGTGACGTTATGTATTTTGTGACGTCATTTATTTTTGTGACGTTATGTATTTTGTGACGTCATTTATTTTTGTGACTTTATGTATTTTGTGACGTCATTTATTTTTGTGGCGTTATGTATTTTGTGACGTCATTTATTTTTGTTACGTTATATATTGTGACGTCATTTATTTTTGTGACGTTATTTATTTTTGTGACGTTATGTATTTTGTGACGTTATGTATTTTGTGACGTAATTTATTTTTGTGACGTTATGTATTTTGTGACGTTATGTATTTTGTGACGTCATTTATATTTGTGACGTTATGTATTTTGTGACGTAATTAATTTTTGTTACGTCATTTATTTTTGTAACGTTATGTATTTTGTGACGTCGATTATTTTTTGACGTTATGTATTTTAAGACGTCATTTATTTTTGTGACGTTATGTATTTTGTGACGTAATTAATTTTTGTTACGTCATTTATTTTTGTGACATTATGTATTTTGTGACGTCATTTATTTTTGTGACGTTATGTATTTTGTGACGTTATGTATTTTGTGACATCATTTATTTTTGTGACGTTATGTATTTTGTGACGTAATTAAATTTTTGACGTAATTAATTTTTGTGACGTCTTTTTTTTGAGACGTTATGTATTTTGTGACGTCATTTATTTTTGTGACGTTATGTATTTTGTGACGTCATTTATTTTTGTGACGTTATGTATATTGTGACGTCATTTTTTTGTGACGTTATGTAATTTGTGACGTCATTTATTTTTGTGACGTTATGTATTTTGTGACGTCATTTATTTTTGTGACATTATGTATTTTGTGACGTCATTTATTTTTGTGACGTTATGTATTGTGTGACATCATTTATTTTTGTGACGTTATGTATTTTGTGACGTCATTTATTTTTGTGACGTTATGTATTTTGTGACGTCATTTTTTTTTTGTGACGTTATGTATTTTGTGAAGTCATTTATTTTTGTGACGTTATGTATTTTGTGACGTCATTTATTTTTGTTACGTTATGTATTTTGTGACGTAATTAATTTTTGTGACGTCATTTATTTTTGTGACGTTATGTATTTTGTGACGTCATTTATTTTTGTGACGTTATGTATTTTGTGACGTCATTTATTTTTGTGACGTTATGTATTTTGTGACGTCATTTATTTTTGTTATGTTATGTATTTCGTGACGT